>OZ004693.1:15371362-15971362 GCA_963924545.1 Pogonocherus hispidulus
CTACTGGAACCGGAAAAATAAAAGAAATAGGCGGCCCGTGTTCCGGAGAGTTGTGTATTTAATTAGGGTAAAACAGTGTTCCATATATTTCCGTAATTGACCGACTGGCTCTCTAAACTGCTATCCACTTCTACACGGAACCTCCTAGAGTTCCCTGTTTCACGTAATAACACTCCCATTTAATATTTAGGTGTCGCAGGCAGTAAAAATTCCATACATTCTGGGGAATTTGTAGGTAATAATGCAGGGAATAGTTTAGGGCAGTTGCAGTTCTTAGTTTTAATTGGAGTACGAATCATAAGCAACAAAAGTAAATTTCAAATTGGTCCAACTGAAATTTGTAAATTTTTTAACGAAATCAGATTTCAAACTACACAGTAAAAAAATCCGACTGATTCTAACACTGAATCCACACTCATCAGTGTGTATATAGTCCACACTTGGCAGTGTTAGATATATCGGTGTATTATTACATTACATAAAAGTAATTTAACACAGTAGATTTTACAAGGTAATGTGTAATAGTTAATTATTCACCGTGTAATTATTCCGTATTTATGGCGGATTGATTCATTTTTAACACGGGGTTTTGTAAATTTTACTACAATTTATGAGTACTTCTACAAACTTTGCGGGTATATCGTTCGTGCAATATGAGTTCTAAAGGTTTAGTTATTATACTACCCAGTTCGTGTTAAAAATAACACTGCAGCAAATTACGATTACCATTTAGTAATTTTACCATTTGTCTTTTTTTACTGTGTATAATGAAACATATTTAAATGTAAAAGTGCTCTAATTTCAATATGGAAGATTTTACACAGAGGGTGTTCCACCGGAAACTTCATCGATAGATTAGGAGAAAACTATAATTAGGAAACACCTAAAAATTTGGTAGCTTACCAACTTCGATGAGGTGCCATTCAGCTACAATATTTTTAAGATGGTGGCACTTCCGGTGCCTAACCCTAAAAGTCAATGCAGAATTTGAAAATAAAATAAAAAATATAGCATTCCATCCCAAATGAAGAAGTTTATGTCTACTTTCGGTATAACCGGAAATACTACATCTGTGTCAATATTTTCATTAAACTGCAAATGTCGACTAACCCCCTTATACAAATTCTCAGAGTTCAGATATATTTAGTTTTCCAGATACATCTAACGAAAGATCTTCGCACCACACTCTGTATATTATTTCATTCATACGAGGGGGAAGACAATATCCTATACCTATAAGTATAACCGTTTTTGACATATTTAAAATTTTATGTAAAAAATGACGATTGTAGATTGAAAAATAACCAATACCAATTTTGACTGTATCGGAGCCTTTATTATTAAATTTGGTTTGGTTTCTATGTAGAATGTGCCTTATAGTTATAACAGACGTCATATAATATTTTAATAATTATTATCATTAGAGGATGCTCAAAAAAGGAGTATTTAAATGAAATAAACTGTTAAAAGCTGATTGTTTTAAATGAAAATTCCCTGTTTTTATAATTTTATCTTATTCAGCATTAAAAATAAGGTTAACTTTGCATAAGGTTGCCTATTTGCCTAAAATTTTTAGATTTTCACAATTTAACATGCTTATTTCTTTTGCAAAAATACTACCTACGGTTTTTAAATTGTATTACTCTCGGTTGCCAATGGTTTTGGAGATAGTCTCTATTTTTGTGGATATCGAGTAGCAAATTTATCACTCGTTCTTGATATTTCTTTATCAGATTTTTCAGATTCAAATAAACAGATTTGATCATCTTCGTTTGTACAATTTAAACGTTTCGGCATGATGACAGTAACATTTATTCAGCACTTTCAGCGTTGTCTAATCGACCGACATAGAATACAATACTTATTACTATAATTTATTTCCAAAAACCTTGCATGTATATACACAAAATTTGAAGTGAATTAATGCTATTTTTCATTTGCAAAATCCCGTTAACAGCGTGACATAGACACTTTAACTTTTAAGAAAGGAACTGCTATCATTTCCATCTTTACGTGTTTCGCATTTATAAATACCGCATTATTATGGAAGCCATATATTTACATAAAGAGTATACTATTAAAAATTTTAAGAAGGACGTATAGGGTGCATAAATAATTTTATCAAAATGGTGTATCAGCCTAATTAGTATAGAATTGTAAAGTAAATATGTAGCAGCACGCCAAATATTAAGGAAGTTGTTGCCAGTTTAACTGCCTTCAGTAATGTCTACATTTTCTGATAATGTAATACCACAAGTATAAAGATATATACAGTAGTTTCACTCTTTAAATTTTTTGTACAAAAGTTTTTAATGCACATGTCTGCTCTTGGGTAGTATGCGCGTTGGTAGAGATGTAGAAGGGGAGGAATGGGCCGGCGTATGCTATTTTATGGGTGCACATTTGCTTTTTGCTTTACAGGTAATCAGCATACGTTTGTGTGTCTAGGCGTTTGTGTTTGTGATTTCGATAAGTGTTTTGTATTGTGCGTAACATAGCTACAAAATATTGTTTCATTTGTAAACGAAATTCTGTTAGGCCACCTTTTTTACTCCAAAAAATAATAGTCCGGGCCTGTGCGTGTCTCCCAAAAACGGTCACTAATGCGCATGATTGTGCTTGGGTAGTATGCGCAGTGGTCTTTTTGGGGGGTTAAAAAAACAAAACTTAAGGACACCAACATCAAAGAGATTTTGCCGAGTGAAATTACTGTATATATCTTTATACTTGTGGTAATACTGACATGAAATGTGTAAAAATCTAGTTGTATCTATCTCCTAGGAGTTTATATACCAACTTATTTCTGAGTGCTATTTCTCGGAGATTTACTACTACAGATAAGGTATTTTTGAAAGCGATTTTCAGTCCTACCAGACGTTGTTAAAAAGTATCGCCTCATCCATAGTCTTGTAAAATTTCTGAAATTTAAAAATCCACAGAAAATTTCATTTCAATTTCAAAATAACTTGAAATTTATTGACCATTTTTAAAATTTCGTATATTTTATGAGCTTGGGAAAATTTCCGAAACTCTCCGAATTTTATGAGAGTTTTGGAAACATTCAGGAAATTTCAGAAGTATTCGGAAATTTTAAAAGTTGCCGGCAAGTATGTTTTTTTTATTTTAATCAACCTAACCTAAAAATCTCCCAAATGATCAGCATACACACCAAATATTTTTATGTCACAAGAGTAAGATTCTAACTTATCTGTTTTTGAATTGCATTAACAGCTGAATTGTTGAATAGGTAAAATAAATAATATATATTATAATGACCTGTTAACAATGTTAATCCCCTGTAGATCTGATCTGAATGAATATAATATATACATATATTTAAATTTATCATTTAATATGTAATACATATATTCATATCATTACGAGCTTTAAATTAAGTAATTAATGAAGAATCATACTCACCAAAACCCCTCAATAGTAAAATAAAAAAAAAATAGAAAAAATACCTCTATTAGAAATTCAACATTACAATACAATATTCAATACATACATATAATACATTTAAATCAAGTAATGGTTTTGCAAACTCTTTATGAAATAATTTATGAAATTTTCACGAAATATATGAAATTCCAAAGAAATTTATGGAAATATATCAAAGGTTCGGAAACTTGTTCAGTGGGAATTTCGGATATTTATGAAAATTTCGAAAACTTTTCAATGTTTCCTGTGTGAAACTTTGCCCATGAAACGTTTCGAAATTTTCGTTTCTTATTTCGTTTTATTTCTATGAAACATTTCCTTGCCTATACACACAGTTCTATATATAGTGCGCGTTTAAAATACCCCCCCCCCTCCCCTGTTAACTTTTGAACTAATTGGGTTAGGAACTCCGGACAAAATACAATGTATAATGTACAATATACAAAATACATGTAAAATGTATTAATTTTCATGAATCCTGAAAATATAAGAAATTAATCATCTTAGATGGCGCGACGAGCGCTGTCAAATCATTTTTTTTAATGATAAGGTGGGACGTACATATCATTTAGAAAGTCTTTTAAATCTCTGTATACTAGTTTTTGAAATATTAAATATTACTTAACACAACATACTACCAGGGCAGTGCGCCATCATATTATTTTAGGGAAATCAGGAATTTCCTTGATTACTTTTATCCTAATGGATGGATTGGAAGTCGAGGACCTCTTGAGGGGCCTGCTCGTTTACCAGATTTGGGTCCATTGGATTTTTCTATGAGGTTACCTTATATCTAAGGTGTTCAGTACCCAACCAGACAATTGAATTTACGGTAGAGAATCACCAACCAGTATCTATATCTATCCTCAGGCAAACATTTTACAACGTGCGCCAGGAAAATTTCTGATGGTTCTTTTTACTGTTAGAAGTCCAAGATGCTCATTTTGAACAAAATCTTTAATTAGTGCTATTAAAATATTGTTTTCTTTATTAAACTTTTGCCTGTACTGTTACTGTTAGTGGTCTGTACGTCTGTGAATTCACAGAAGCTTTGTAAATTTAGGCGAGGTTTGCGTAGAAGACGTAAATCGCTTGGATAGGATGTAAAACCGTAGATCCCTGATCTATGATATGATGGGCAAGTAAAAAGATCATTATTCTGCTACAAAAAGTGGGAGATGTTGCTATAAAAATTGGGGGGAGGCAAAATTTCCAGATTGGGAGGTTGCTCGTCTCCTGGTGTCGGTGATTGGCCTCAGTCGCAGAAATAGGGCGATGTTAAATAAAAGAAATAAGAAATAATAATAATTATTGCATCATTTTTGTCTACAATAATCAATGGAAATAATTATGCAACTTGTACGAAATATAAAGGAAGTTGCTTGATACATTTTGATCAATTAATTTTCGAAACTACCAAAGCAACGCCCAAGACAATTTATAGCAACTCATGGCCAACATCGCCCATTTTCAAGTTGGAAAAAGACATAGTTTATTGGAAAGATTGGCAAAAATGTGTTTTAAACTGATATTTGAGATAAATGTTGGTGTTATCGTAGAAAAATTAATAATACTTATGATTCACGATGTAATATCAGATTACATTTCTTCTACGAAGCTACGATCACAAAAGATACAATCTAGACTAAAGAGCCCCATGAAGTAGGTCTGAAATATTTCAAAATTCTTTGAATTTTTGGGAATTGACAAACTGTCCACCTAGCAGTGTGGAAGCTCGTTTATTTTCGACCTCTCCTCATTACGGCGTCGAGATAATTAATAATTAATTCGCTTAGCCAACACATGCCGTGCGTCAAAACATTATTTATTACAACCAGATTCTGCCCTGGTAATTATCTCGGTCTAATTAACGTATTTATTATTTTATCTTTTGACACAAATTGCCAGCCAGCCGGTTAACATGACTCTGCACAACGAAAGGTGCGAATCGATTCATACTAGTGAGAAGGACAAAAAGCTAAAACTATGTGTAAGTTTAACCATGTTTACTTAATTTTAAAACATCTGTTGTTTCCTTTTTTTCTATTTGTTTCTTATAGTTTAGTTTTCTCATAATATTTAAAGCTTAAGAGCAGTTTTAATTCTGCTGTTTATCCTGGTTCCTGGTTCCTGGTTTCATTCATGGTTCATTTTATATTTTAAATAGTATGTCACGCCCTGCGCGACAGGGGGATGTGCTCAGAGGTAAATTAAAATAGTTACTAAAAAAATAAACTACATTTATTAAACTACACTACAAATTCCAAGACCTTAACCTAATATCATTGGGTGCAACATAGAGAGAAGGCCCAGCTAACCACCCCTGTACTATCCATATATTATAAGTATACTTCGTACAGCGCGGAGTCTAACAGAGTCGTACTCAGGTCACTGGCCTTGCCAGCTGACTGACAGTCCGTAAATAACTTTTAGTTATTTACGGAACGTTGTAATAATCGGTTGGTGACGCATAAATAAATTTCTCTTTTACGTCTTTTACGTTCTAGCGTGCTCGTATTCGCCGTGTATACTATAAACGTTTACTAATATTATTATCAATAACTATTAATGAGAGAAGTAAATCAAGTAAGATGCCAAAGGAGAGAAGAAATAGACGTGAAGTATTTCAAATGTGGTTTGACAGTGATCCTGAATATTACAAGGACATATGCATTAAAGAAAGTGACTTGTTTTGTACTGTGTGTGATCGCATTATAAATTCTTCTGACAAAACTAAAGTGAATTGACATTTGAAAAGCTATGCCTCGTCCAGCGCTGATAACTCGGAATTTTTCTATGAACTTACAGCAGCCTTTCTTGCAAGTAATATTCCGTTAAGCAAACTAGAGAACCCTAAATTACGTACGTTTTTAGAAAAATATACTGACCGAAAACTGCCACATGGAAGCACGTTAAGATTAAGATATGTCGATCGGGTTTACAACGATGTAGTGACATCAATTCGTGAAGACATTGCGGACAATTTTGTGTATTTTATTATAGACGAAGCAACTGATGCTTGTGGGCGTTCAGTCATCAACTTTTTAATTAGTGCGTTAAAAAGTGACATTGCTAGTGATAGCCACCTATTGGCTTCTAAGGTGCTGGACAAAACCACTCATGAGACCATTATAAGTTTTGTTATTGATTGTTTGGAATATATGTGGCCCGATCAAGATTCTTCAGATAAAGTCCTTGTCATGTTAAGTGACGCAGCCGCATACATGTTAAAAGCAGGACAGATTTTATCCCAAAAATATAAGAAAATGGTTCATTTTACATGTGCTGCTCATGCACTCAATCGGGTAGCAGAGAAAATAAGGGAAAGTTTCCCTTTAGTAAATACTTTCATATCAACCGTCAAAAAGGTTTTCATTAAGGCTTCATTTTCATACGAAGGGATGTTTTTAGGGAGGTTCTACCAGACATACCTCTGCCTCCTGAACCAGTTATAACTAGACGGGGTACTTGGTTAGAAGCCGTAGGGTATTATGCCAAACATTTCGATGGTATAAAAGATGTTATTTGTAGATTTAATCCAAATGAAGGCAGCGCCATACACAGACTCCATGACATACTAAAGGACCAAAGTATTCGCGATGACATACACTACATTAATAAACACTATGGTTTCTTAGTTACTACAATCACGAAATTGGAAACACATGGATTACCGTTAAAAGAACAGTTTCGCATATTGGAAGATGTACAGAAAAATATATGCGATGCCAGTAATATACGTCCAGTCGGTAATGCAATAAAAGAAAAAATGTAAAACGTGTTAAAAAGGAATACAGGATATCCCATTTTGGAAAACATAAGCAAAGTGTTAGCTGGGACCTGTCAGGAGTTGCCAGCCAATATACTAATGTACAGTTCATGTCTCAACCATTTTCCGTACTGCCCGTTATCTTCAGACGTTGAACGGTCTTTTTCCCTGCACAAATTAATACTGAGTGATAGACGTCGCCGTTTCACTCCAGAACACTTAGAGAAACACGTGATAATATGTTATAACAACCGCCAATTTGCCAGCGAAACCTTCTCTGAACACTAAGGATTGTCAGGTAAGAGTTGTCGCTTTTACGTAGGTATTTTCTTAATTTATATAGATATTATATCCGTGACTTATTCGTGGCATTTGATAATAATAATATGCACATTGCGTCATAATTTATTGATATTTCCATTTGTAACCTTAGTACGATCCTGTTAAACTCCGCGCTCGCACGAAGTATAATTATAAGGTGTACTTACACTTTGTTACACATCATTTGACATCTCCTCCTACACATTTTGTAGGAGGAGATATGGCACTCTGGACTTCTTACCCTGACTCTCAAACACCAACTGCCACCTCACAATTTTCCACTCAAGCCACCCAAACTGTGACCTACATAATTGCATCCCACCCTTGGCTCCACAGTCGACCTGTGGTGAACTCAGGTGTTCAGCAATCATGCTGGCTGACCTCAATAATTTTTAGCTGTCTTTACTATTTTTGAATGTACTTATTTGGTAATAAATTATAATCATTTGATGTACAGAGTGTTAAAAATCCTTCGTGGCATCTGGCTATCCATATCCATATCTGGCATATCCACCAATTCCTTCTGTAATTGTATCTATTGAAGTAAATAAACTTATTTATTATTATATTATTATAATGAACTTATATTAATGAATTTAAGGTATATTTAAAAAAGTTATAGGTACCTTATGGTTAATTTTTAGTTCCATATACTTCTGACAATTATTTCATGATGAGATCAGCAGATTAATTATTAATACTGTAAATATTAACGGGTTGGTGAAGGGTGGTCTACCGCCCACTCTTCATTTGTTGTCACAAATAAACCTAAAATTAAATTAAATCTGCGAATTTCAGCCAACGCATTATCTCCCACTTATTATTTAAGTAAGGTGTTTACAGTTGTTAACATGGAATGTTCTGGCGAAATATTATTCGTTTGGAATTTTGTCTAAATTACACAAGGAATTTTAAACGCAGGTTAATTTTTATTAAATATGTTGGATCTAATTGCGAACAACGGTATACGTTATAAATTCTATATATGAAAATTAATATACATTTTTGTATAAACTGGATTGAAGTTTGAAATTAACTTTTAAACCATGTAGGTATTCTAAAAATGAAAACTCAACAATGTTTCATTATCTAAATGTAGCTAATGTTAATGATATTATTTTCGGGAAGTCATTTCTTTACTATCTAAGAAGTCATAAAGAAACTTAGCAGAGGCCATGCATATCCTACGATGGTGATAGTTTACGATCTATTTCTTTAATGAAGTTTTAGAGATTTCCCATATTCTTGTACTAAATTATGGTTAGGGTTTACAACAAAGTCGCTGCTGGGATCTAATGCGGCGTACATAATAATAAACCGCCGCCTCCCCTGCACAAGTCTCGAAATTTTAGGTTAATAATTAGTATTATTATTCTATGACTTCGGATTTGGCTGGAAGTAAACTTACTTTTTTGGCCTATGCACATAGCACGGGTGTCTTCCAATAACTCTCGACTAGCGGCACACAGAATGGGTGGAAAGGCCTGAGTGCTGCGGGTGTCCACGCCCCTTCCCAACAACAACAACAACAATAAACCTACTTGACCAGATTTTGACTTATTAATGGAATGAGGTGTGGGGAAACAATGAGGGGGTGAAAAAGGGGGTGTGGTTAAAAATTGGCGGTAATGGTGAAGAAAAATATTTTTTGGAGAGATCAATAAATCCTGTTAAGGATTAAAAGGGAACAGATTAAACAAACGTTTGGAAAAAAATGGTGGGAGTAGATTTAGAACTCTCAGTATTACCCTACTTTAATTAACTCAATATTGAAAATGGACCTACTTCCATCTATACCAGTCGGCTAAAATAATAGGCAGTGACTCATGATCTAATTCGATACAGAATAGGGACGAAGTGTAAATACTTAATACATAGCGGCACAAACGTTTGCACATAGAAAAGTGATGCCGCTTACGCATTACTATTGAACAGAATTATAAATTGTCTGTTCCATGGTGGTTCCATGCTTCTCTATTCGATGCCACCACAATTCTTTACGTCGGATATAGCTCCGTCTTTGTTTAACGGGTTAAAAAACGAAGAGCGAGATATGCAACTTTTGCAACAAAAGTCAAGAGTGTCTAGAAGATCGGACATGCGCATTTCACACACATCCAAGTAGTTCATCACAGCCTGACATAAGCGTAGTACGCGGGAAAAGCTGTAATTTGTGACTGCACTGCATATATTAATTGGTGAACTTGGTGATGTGTTACTTAGTTTATTTAGTGTTCGAAGAAAAGGATTTTATTATGGAAGCGATCGCGGGGAGTAGTGGATTAGAAACGCGTAAACGATCTCATCTGACAAGCGAGGAAATTCGTCATTATTAGCACCTTTCCAATGATTTTTGCGTACGCCTATGGAATTACAGTCCCCACCACAATTTATTACGTCACGCGGTAATACGTCACTGTCTATTATTTTATCCGACTGGTGTAAATTGTAGAGTAAATTTAATAAAAAGATTTGTTCAACCTTCAATATAGTTCTTAGAATATTACTTTGATATGAATAACACAAGACTTATACATTACCATTATACGCAGAATGAAAATTGAATTCCAAAAATTTTAAAATAAAACATGCATAATTTGAAACTAAAATATTGGTTAATTTCGGCCACACCGGAATAGATAGAAATTTGACAGAGCTATAAGAAACTTTTATTATGGCAGTGCACATTATTTGTCATGATCTCTGTTAAGTTTTAGCATCATCGGATATAAATTTTACTATATGTATAGTTCGCGAAATGTTCAAATCAAATTGAAAAATTTTTAAATCATATTAAAATATAAAGAGTTCAATGGATTTAAACTCCATCAGCTAACATATTTTTCTAAGAATATTCTAAATATTATGACAATGAGATTCCATTGATATATGTGAGTTCAACAAACTCCCAAAACATACGTTTAAATCACCATCTTTAATAATAAAAACTTAGAAAGCGAAATAAAAAAGTGTAGCGAAAAAGTTTCATGCGAGGGTGGAAATGTCGTTACGGGGCAGCATTTGCCGTCTTTATAGTACCTAAAATATCACTCCTTTACCATCATTGTCAACAACGTCATAAATGAAATCGCTATCGTAGACGTACCTAATAAAACTGCCTCGTTTAACGGGCACAGTGGCGTTACTACTAGAAAGATGTAGAAGAAGCATCAGGTAACGTTTGTAACAGTATTACATAACATACACTAATAATAATATTGTAAAAATAAATATCAGAGGAAATTATAGATCAATATGAACAAGCTCTATTCACATGAATGGCAAACAGTACTATATCTAAATATAGATAGCTGTTTCCGTCTAATAAACCTTATTATGTCATTTGAATGTATTAATCGAAATGAAGACATAACGCAAAAGAATTGTCTTCACTTAATAGGCGGACGGATGAGTGGGTAATCAGATAAAACGAAATTGTTTTGCCATTATTACATAACTATAGTTTGAAGATAATGAATGAATGAATAATTGCTCTCTACATATCAAAAACTGTGTAGGCCGAGATTTTTTAATCACACGTTGTGCTCCTCATACTATTCGAGAAGATACTCTATACCATACGAGTAATAAGACTTAACTCTTATACATATACGAGCTTTTTGACAGTTCTTGATTACATGATTATTATAAAAGTAGTAAGAAATTACACCACAATATTGTTGAAAAACAAAAATGTTTAATAATGCTATAAAAAAAGTATAGATCCTCTATTCGCATTTGTAGAGCTCTCTATGACATGAATCTTACATGTTTTTACTATTACCGTAAATTCTAATTTATAAACCAATCCAGAAAGTCCATACTTTTTTTCCGATACGTAAGATAAAATGGAACAAAATCGAACTGGACGTACATTTCAATATTTTTATTTATGCAGCACTGTAACTAAGTATGTTATTTTGACAATGCTGCTAGAGACGAAGTGTATTCTGATATTTTTGTATGGAGGTGGGGAGCGAGTTGTTTGCAGTGAAATTACAATTGTTATAATTGATAAACATAACATATTACTCGTTACCACCGACCCGTTGTTCACGTTATTTGAATTGAATGCCTAGTTACCCTCTGGCGATTTGCTGCAAACCATGACAAAGTCCCCAGGTTAACAAATTTTATTTGTCACTTAATTTTATGTGATATACTGTTGGCGACGGTGAAACATATCCATTCTCTACGACGCTTTAACAGCAGAATATCTATAAAAAATACTAACGTTGTAAGCTAAACGGTCAATTTAATACCTAGAGCAGATTATTCCAAAAAGTAAGTCAAAAGCGATCCTCAGTTTAGCCATTTATGTTGACTTAAACACTTTGATTTTTCACGCACTAGATTTGCTGCTTCTTTGGTCCCCGAAATCTAGGATTTAGTAATAAATTAAAGCTTTTATAAAATTACACGTGTTAGCCACAGATGCCCAAACAATTGGAAAAACAATTCATCCCGAGGTAAGCACCAGAAGGTGGAGAGCCTCGTGGTACCGGCACTCATGCCAGTCCACCCGTCGTTAGGATTACACGTGTTAATTGTGAAGGTTGGTGAAAATAAAGAATCCATACATTTTAACTTGTTCTTGTATACATGGATAATTAGATTTTCTGTGTTTTTCTGTTACTTAAATCCGTAAGTAGTCGATGCAAGTTTTTAGACAGTCGTTTTTTTGTAGTTTAGAGACTTTTTATATCCTTCTCTATATGTCTCTGTCTTTAATTCTTCTAAACATATAAATTCCTTTATGTAGTATTGTTGACTTTTACTGGTTTAAAATGTTGTACATATCGTTGGAGGTTCTATCATTTCGCGCTTATTGGCTTTTTATTATTTGGAAAAAGACATACTAACTACATACATATTACTATACTCATCTCATACCATGTCAAAACTATTTTTTTTATTACAGATCCTCCAAGTTCTTCAGCCCACGCCACGTCACTGTGGTGGCATCACAACAGGGAGCCTTCTGAAAATTTAATACAATTTTTACACTTACCACCGACGACCAAAACTTCTTTCTCCTCTCATTCAAATTTCATATACAAAGAAAATGCAATAAAAAAGTAATATAACAACGAAGGCACAATTCCTTTCGAGCTAAAGAAAAAGTAATATGTTTTATATTTTATTTTCCATGGATATAAAACAAATGTGTAAGAGAGGACGCTAACTGCCATCTGATTGTGACTTGAATGAAGTAGTTTGGGTTCATTAATGTTTATGCAAATTCATTATAACTAAAAATGCTATAAAATAGAAAGCAAATAGAACCAAAAGAATATGAAACGAAAATAATCAATTAATAATAGTGAAAACACAAATGGAAATTATGTGTTTCTTTGTATAAACAGCATAAATAAACAAGATAAGTTAACAGTAAAAGTACCTCCGAAACTAAATTTAGATACTGCAATGAACCTTTTTTTTATTGCCTCTAATTAGATTCTTTGACATTATAGCTTAGGCTAAGCTAACGGTAGGGTGCAGATTCAAAGCTCTATAATTAATATAAATTTTTGTACCATCTTGTGGACGTCAGGATAATTTTGTTTTGACTGTATAGCATAAATAATAGTGTGGGTTGTTATTTGTAAATAGTCAAGTTTAAGTCGATTGAAATATTTCAAATTTGAAAATTCGCAGAAAACAGACCTGAGTAGATAATGAAACTCGGACCACTCTACGAATCTGATCAAACCGCACCTTGTTATGGGCAATTTTTTTGTTTCATTGTTAATACCAAAGAAGGAAATAGTTTTTGATGACAGCGAAGCGATATGGGTCCAGCGGCTAATTTAAAATCTCGCCCTTTCTCTTACCGTTTCTGAGTAATTAATTTGTAAAGTGCCCCTTGCAAGTGACATTTTTGACATTACAGTTAAAATGGTGGGCCAAGGGTTGGAGCAAAGGATGAATTATTATGAGGTATTAGACGACTCCAAATTTCATGCAGAGTTCTAAAATGAAGAGAAAGTTGGGGGGTGCTATTTAAAAAATAAAGTTGATGTCGAGAACGCTTTTATGGGACACCCTGTATACTTGAAAATATTTTTACGAGATGCAGCTCAAAAAATTAAGAGAACATGTTTATTTTTCGTCTACCTCTAACCGTTTACATGTAATCAAACTATTCATACTAACGGAACGCCATGTATATTCTCTTTCATTCCCGTGTTTCAAGAAATATGCGAAAACTCTTTATGTAGAAACTGGCATCTACCTATATTCAGGGCACTAAAGTCACATCTAAGAAATACTCTTACCTGACTGTATTGATTGTTTGCAATATTGGATATTTATATTGCTTGCTAGCATCTGTAATTTACCTCTTTTCAAATATATGTTCCGTTCGTACATTTTCATTACAGGAAATGATTAAAACTTCTTAAATGGCAACTCAACTGTCAAAGAGATATGGCACCACTGATTAAACTTTCAGTTGCATCTATCCAACGGAAGAGTTGGAACTGTGGGAATTAAACGGTATGTGTTGACACGTAATTCTTTACGATCTAGCGCCGCATCATTTGTCGCGCACATGAAAGCAAACTGCAAGTGCTGTAATGAGCCCCTATTGTGAGTATTTAGCTCTCAAAAATGCATATTTGCTGGCTCTGTTGTGACGTTAATGCTAATCTGTAGTTGGAATGGTGTTTAAAAATAAAAAATTGGCGGAAATCATCCTAGTCATAGTAAAATCTAATAAAAACCTTTCAAACTTCTACATAATATAAAATGTTTCGGCGAATTTTAAAAACTGACCCCACTAAGCGGTGGGATGGACGTAGTTACAGTTTTTTTTATAAACTGTTGTCTAGAAAACCTAAAACGAGACAACAGTGAGCTGCTACATTTCCCTTATTTCGTATTGATAATTCATACACATACTGCACTACAGACCAAGATAAGCCATGCAGCAATATCAGTAGTCTATGGGACGGTTGAGGCAGACAGTGTGACGTCACACTGGCGCCAACTTCAGGGTACGCGTGACGTATTTGCGGGTACGCGTTACGTGTTTTGCGGGTACGCGTGACGTATTTGCGGGTACGCGTGACGTGTTTTGCGGGTACACGTCACGCGTACCCTGAAGTTGGCGCCAGTGTGACACGGTCTGCCTCAACCGTCCCATAGACTACTAATATCTTACTCAATTTTGACTTATCTACTTTTCATTTTTTCCAATTCTATTGTCATGACTGCTCTAATTTTTTTTATGCGTATGTGTGTGGTCTGTGCGTCAATACCTACACCTCGTTATTAGTTTTCCTATTTTCCTCTTTCCAGTTTTCAACTTACTTTGTTGGTTTTTTCTGTCATTGTCTTCACATCACCCAACCATACTAATGGTTGTTATCGTAGTACTCCTCATCCGTATCATTCACTGTTATTTTATTCAGTTTTCATTAAGAATTCTTATTTTAACTTTGCATTAAATTTATATCATTGTAATTATGTGCCATATTTGACATTAAACATTAGAATATCTTTCCCTCTTCTATTTTTACGTTTTACTTATATTTATGTTAATCGTTCATACATAGATACTACTTATTGATACTCTTAGACAATAGGTTGTTTTTATAAAAAGCTTGTGCTCTATTTTCCGTTTACAACTTATCAAGATAAAACTTAAGAAAACTTCAAAATTGAAAATATATTACCTAATGATTCTCTTTCAAATTATACTTTCGCTTATAAGTTACATTTTACAAACATAACGCATAGAAAATTTTGCTTTCTACATTAGCTATTATTATAAGAGCTTTACTGTAAAAATTATGTGCTATACTTCGAGTTTCCATTGCATCAATTTATATCCGAATAATTTTAGAAACAGTGTCCTCTCTAGTTGGCCAGATCATTTTATCAAACACGGAATATCTCCGTATCCCAACTATGCTGACTCAAACTCAGTTTTGAAAGCAAAATCTTATTAAAAAGACAATTCACATTTAAAAACAGGATATAAACTATAAAGGGAATGTCGTGATGCCTTCAATTTTCAAGTCAGTTTTGCTATCCTTGTACAGGATAGCACCCCCCCCCCTCTAATTTTTGAACCACTGGGTAGATTGTGATGAAATTTGGAACGATAATATATGACTAAATTCTGCATTTTTTGATACATCAATGACAGCTCTGAATGTCAAAGTGACAGCTGGGCGCGCAATAGTAACATTTTTTTAAATGAAAATGGGGCTCGAGTAATAACTCATTTTGAAGTTATTTTTATGCTCAAAACATCCCCCAATTTTGAGAACATTTGGTTCAGTAATTTCCAAATAAAAACCAGTAATATTGATTTCTGTTATATCATTTTTTTGCATAAATATTACAAATTATTGTAAATTATTCAAAGCAAAACAAAAATTACAAATAACAATAAACCATCCCTAACCTAAAATAACCTAAATTAAAAAATTATGAAATAATTTAAATTAAACGTAGAGGCAGAAAACACGTGTTGCTTCAAAAGATGTTGAAAACGACCACCATGAACTTCCTGACGAATAAATGTTCCATGGGTAAGTTCTATTATAAAGATTATGTGGTAAAAAGATTATGTTATAAACTGATATTACTGCTTTTTATTTGGAAATTACTGAACCAAATATTCTCAAAATTGGGGGTTGTTTTGAGCATAAAAATAGCTTCAAAATGAGTTATTACTCGACCCCCATTTCCATTTAAAAAAATGTTCCTATTGCGCGCCCAGCTGTCACTTTGACATTCAGAGCTGTCATTGACGTGTCAAAAAATGCAGAATTTAGTCATATATATCGTTCATCACAATCTACCCAGTGGTTCAAAAATTAGAGGGGGGGGGCGGACTTTATGTCCTCACTGTATACTTTACCAGTACAAAAAACTCTTTCGAAAAATTTTAAATGGAAACTATCCACGAATTTACATTTCTTTTCGGCATTATGGCCGCAGAGTGCCAATAAAAATTGGAACCGAAGTCGGTGGTACACTTTTGAAGTAGTGTGATGGGCTATAAAAGTCAGCCGGTCTCGTAACTTCACAAATAGATATTATGTAAAGTAAGTTCGAGATGGCAAACGGTTATGGGTGCATATCGTGGCCGCCGATTTACTGGACCTGATCCCATATAGCGGCCACAAGTGAGAGTATTACTAGGACGGGTTCAGATAACTTTTCATAAGTTCAGCGAAGGACCCTCTAGGCGTAAAATATACAATCTCTGGCGTTTTAAACAATCCAACCATGCAGATTCAATCAATAAATCGCTTCCATACTCTCACCAGTTGATATAACTTTGGAAAATATATAACTGTGTCTTCATACACGTATGATAAAGAAGATATTCAGGTCGATTCTGCTTCCATCTTGCTAAGAGTCTTGTTATGTAAACCATGTTGTTAAAAGTTTAAGTGGTAACAAGATCTTATTCAAAATTGGTATTCCATTTGGAGGGTTATAGTAAGTATTGTTAAAGTTTACAAAAGCAACAATATTGTTATAACTTTGTGCGTGTCGGGGTCAAATTCATTGGATATTTCTAGAAGAAGAAGACTACAGTGGGGTATAACCTCAAATTTCGCGTTTTGAGTTTGAAATCTAACCGTTTCATCACGATATATTCTTTGGTTTCACGAGCGTTTCACCTTTACGTTTAAACAAGAGTTACCTATGTGATTTGTGAAGAGGAATTAGTTTATCCCATAGAGAGAAAACGTTTATTAACCTCTTTGCCATTACCAAGCTTGCAAAAACCTACAAAAGTAATTTCTATGTGAATTGATAATTTTAATTAAATTATCCCTGTGTATCACCTGTAAATGAAATGGTATTGTAGCTTCATTGCCGAACATTTTTAATAATAATAATAATAATAATAATAATAATAATAATAATAATAATATTTTATTATGCTCATCAGATATTACAAAAGAATGTATAGCATTAGTCAAAACATGAAAATAATTTATACTAAACAAAATACTCAGACAATGAGTAGAGACACTTATCTAATAAATACAATTTTAAATTTCGCTTAAAATTAATCAATTTGTCACATTCTTTCAGCTCATTAGGCAAATGGTTAAATATCTTAGGTCCTAAATAGTTTGGACCTTTACTTACTATACCCAATTTTGTGAAGGCTGCCCTTATCTCACTTTTGTACCTTGTATTAAAATTATGAACATCACTATTTAAAAGAAACTTATTCTTGTTTTTAAAAACATAAACACACATCTCAAAAACAAAAAGCGACGTCAATGTTAAAATTTTATACATACTAAAAACAGGTCTACATGACTGTAGCCTGGCAACACCTGCCATGCAACGTATTATACGTTTTTGTAATATGAAGACCGATTCGGAATAGGCAGAATAATCCCAAAAGCAAACCCCGTATCGCAATCGACTCTCTATATGAGCGTAATACAAATTAATCAGTTGATGTTCGGACAACACATCTTTCATATTCCTAAATAAATAATAATTTGCCGACATGATGGAAACAAGTTTATTACAATGAGCTTTTCAATTAAAACACTGATCAATATGAATACCCAGAAACTTGATACAGCTGTCATTATCTTCTAACCTTGTGCCATTTACAGAAATATTTAATTTATTACAACTCCTCTGTGCAGTATGAAATCTTTCCAGTTCCTGAATTAATTTCAGTGCCGCTCCTTTACTCAAAGGAAATAACTTGAGATAATTTTTTCATTCGGAAATTCAATACTTAATTTGCAGCATTTGAAAACATTTTATTTGTAGCGGTGTGCAACAAAGAGTAGTGACCTCTCTTGGTATTTGGTACCATTGGTCTGACAATTATTGTCTAATTAACAGATAGAAAAAAACCTGCTTTTCCTAAAGTGCCATTACAGCAGTGACCTCTATTATCTTTGCGGAAGACAAACCTATTTATTTATTTGAAGAAAATGCCGAAAATAACCACGGGCTATTTGCCCCGACTGGCATTGCACCGGCATCTACATGGTGATCGCAGCATCCTTCATCGAGACCAACTACCAGACATTGACCGGTTCGGCACTTATTCTCTGCTCATCAGAGCGCCACAGATAGTGGGCTCGATGAACTATGCTCGTTTCTCACTCCTACTGATATTTAAGATGCCCCTATAGGCAATCACGTCGCAGCATCGTTCATCGAATCCACTACTTATGGCACTCTGACGAGCACCGAATAAGTGTGAAACCGGTCAGTGTCTGGTGGTTGGTCTCGATGAAGGATGTTGCAATTTCCATGGAGATGTTGGATTAATGCAATGGAGAATATAACCCGTGGGGTACCTAGTTGTTTTCGGCATCTTCCTCAATAAGGTTTTGTTGGTATGTACTTACTAGTATTAAATATATTTATGTATTTTAGTATTTCATACCACCGACGTGCGGCGATGGTGTTATATTTTTATATTCCTCAAAATACTATTTTTTTAATTTAGAACGCGCACGATATTTCTAATATAATTCTAATAAAATGCAACATGACTGTACGGTAGGTATATATATTTTCCGACCACTAGCTGGGGGCCAAGAGCCACGATTCCTTTGTGACAACACTCTATTGTATTTAATCATCTAATAATTGCTGTCATTTGGTTGCCATATTATGAATATGAATTATAGTGGATTCATGCAGCGAAATAATTTAAAATGAATTAGATTAAAATAAACTTAAAATTTTAAACACAATGCATCCATTTGAGCGTGCATGTAACAAATAATTTTCAATTAAGTAATAAATTAAATTAATTTTTAACCAAATTTTATATTTTTGCTTTGTTTCTTACTTTACACACAAAATACGCATGCGCAGACAGGGTAGATATTAGTAAATTTTAAAAAATATAAAGTTAAATATAAAAATAGGTAATTGAGTTTTTATATTTTTTTTATTGGCTTTATGTGTATTTCAAATGTTTAAATATTTATAGTTTATAAATGAGGCAGATGTTTTTTGATGCATATTTCAAATTCAACTGATTTTGCGCAGACTAACCGGTCGTACATAACAAACATAATAACACAGTTTTAGTTAATAGGTGACCAATTTAAATGTATATACAACAGAAAGCCCGTCATTTATCGCAGTTGAATGAGACAGCACTTAATACTACATAATCGGTAGTTTTAATGTTGTCAAGCCAATTTTCATATCCATAATGTGCATACATCCATATATATTAAAACGCGTCGATTCTGTCTCCTTCTAAATTCCGTCGCCGAATCCGCAAAGTTTCAAAGGTATCTCCTCCGTGGGGCGATCTCGGAACGATCTCCGCAGACCACCGGAGGTCGCCCCCGGCCTTTCTCCAATGCGTAGGGGTATTTTCGTCCCGTTTCCTACGCGTTTTCCCAATTTAAACGCCTTTTCAAAGATGCGGCTAGCACCGGCGTTTGTCCTCGCGCCTAATGGTCCCGTCACGCCCGCCGAAATACCGACTTTTCGCGGGACTCCTTTGAGATTTTTTCGTCTCCTATTTCGTCTTCGAAGATTTCGAGTCGCATCCGTCTCAACTTCTTTCTCATTTTATATGCCGATCTGAGATTACACTAACGAGACAAGCACCTCCCACGAAAACTGTCAAATTAATTAAACTTCAGATAGGTTATTTTCCTACGAGAAATATTTCTAACGGAATCAATAGTACTGACTGCGAAACACTTCTGATTACCAAAATATTGAAGCGAAATGCTTTTCCAATTAGAAAATCGGTAAAAATAGTTTTTTTCAGGTTGACACGTACAGTTCACATACTTAAACGTCTCAAGGTAAACAATTGACAGCAGGCTTGGTAGCGCAACGGGAAAGTCGTATACGATTCAAAACTTGATAATACTGATTTCGCGAGTTCGAGTCACGGTCGAGGCAAACTTTTTTTTTACTTTTTAATTCCAATTATTTATTAGTATTTAGTTATTCTGTTTCATTATCCGTAACTTTTATTCTTTCTGCACGTAAAGTTTGGAATTAATTCGTTCATTAAGGCAGTCTGTTAAATTCATCATTTTAGCATACAAAAGTAAATATCTACAATATTTTTGGTCCCATTGCTAAAATTGATAATAATGTTTACTTAAAAATAAATTCTACTTTCAGTACTTAAAAAATTATGATGTTTTACCATCAACAATAGAGTACCCTTAAACCCTTACAATTCATCAAAATATTTAAAAAAATCGTTTAGTACAATTACATCATCATTCCAGATACAAAATTTCTTTAATATGAATTTTCTTTAAAATAAGAAGCTTTTTTTAAATAGAAAGCATTCCAGATGTTTTTGTCACCCGAAGGGTGACCCTAGGCCGCAGGCCTGGACCCCCGGTAGGACTAGAAATGGGAACGAAAATCGCAACAGCGATTTTCTCCCATTGCTAGTCAATAAAATTAAATTGCCATCTATGAACCTCTCAAATAATTTTTTATTTTGTTATTTTAATTTATTGCATGGGTCCACCAAACTATTTAGTCATAATGTAATATTATTTTTGATATTTCCCCCAAAGAAGGAATGTATGAAAGGTTTTATTAAAGTCATTATCGTGCATTTATGCTTATGGAGTAATAAGCACAAGTGAATGGCTTTGACTCTGCTAAAACAAGAGGCGTTAAAGGACAAAAAATGTAAGTAATAAGTAATAGGTTTTTTACACATTTGAGCGTTATTAACTTTCTGTATACAACTATTACTCTAGGTACTATTATAGTTTACCAATACCGAAGAAAATTCTTCGTGAAAATGGCAAAATTTATCAAAAACAAATGACACAATATGCTACATTATTTATAAATTTATACGACAACCGGATCATAAGGTTTGTTCCAACCATGAATCACAAACAGATTTCCAACAATTGGCAAATCGCTCTCAGTGCGCACTGCGCATTCCTGTAAAATAATTGACTTTCTGATCAATTTTAGTCTATGGTAGGAACAGCTAATAATTTACTTGAAGTTAAAAGTCTGTGAATTTTAAGATTTTAAAACCTTACTAAAATAAGTCCATAGAAAAAGGATTATGTATATCTTTTTCTATGAATAAGTTTAGACCTGTCTAATGTCTAATAGAACAAAAAATAACGGTTTTTATTGAATAGACAATGAAAATAGAACAAGATGGTATGTAGGTCACCGCAATATTGAAGAAATGTTATTATTTCACACTGACTTAGTTTTCCACATAACACCAAAACACTATACTGCACTTAACGCGCGTTTCTCCAACCAAGTAGGCATCATCAACGACGGATCAGTGAATCGGGATTTACTAGCCAATAAAGCGGGCTGTATGGGATTGGTCCTCTGTCACTATTTATACTATTTTTACACTTTGAAATTTCCACAGTCCCAAATTCAACGAGTTGTCTGGAATTTGTTATATTCCTAATTAGTCTTAAATTGCTATCATGTATTTTATGGTTGTTGTCAAACGCATGTTGGGCGACACTAGACTTATCTGTTCTACCATATTTGAGATGAATCTAGTTCCTTGAATCTAGTTTGAATTGACCTTCTAGTTCGTCCAACATACTTTTGATTGCAGTCTTTACAGCTAATTTCGTAAATCCCCGACTTTTCCTTAATTTGAATTTTGTCTTTTGGATCGCCTAAAAGTTGTAGTTTATTTCCTTAGTTCACTGAACCAGCGTAAGTTTAGTTTTAATCATCTCCAGATGATGCCAACTTGGTTGGCGAAAAGCGCGTCTAGTGTAGTAGATATACAGTTAGCAACCCTTTTCAAGATGTTATTATGTATCGTACTTTAGAGGTAAATAATCGTATCTCCAGATTTGTGTTATACCGGTTAGATAACGATAAGAAAGTTATTGCTATAAAAGCATCGGAAAATTATCATGCACCTCCAATAAAACAGAAGAGTCTACGTTCCAAAGCTTTATTTTAGTAGGTTTAGTGCCTTCTTTTATTGGACACCCTGTGCATTCAACATTACCTATTTAAAACAGGAAACATGTGCAAATATAGTTTAATTTACTATTAAGTTCATACACAGAAAAACTTCGATAATGCAACGAATTGCCTCCGAGCAAATGAACGTTTCTCTACTGTTTTAAACTAGAAGTCTAGCGAAAAAGCTAGCGAAGCTAATTGCGCTGGTTTATTTACATTGGCAAACTTTATCTAGCAGAGTCTGTGTAACTCTAACTATTCTTCGTTCCAGGGTCGTTTCCGAGAAAGTTTAAATACTAGATAACTAAAACACGTACTGATATCTTCCACAAAAAATGTACATCTTGGTAAATAAACATTATTGTTCTGATCAGAGTCCAGTATGAACCATATCATGAAAATAAGAGAAAATAAAATTGTAAATTTATTTTAAAATTATTTGGTATTTTAGGAGCTTCGTATGTTTAGACTGAGCTCTTTTCAATTGACAATGGATAAACTTTACCACGAAGTCAACTGTAACAATATCTAGCAGAGGACAGACGATCAGTAGCTGGGTTGATTATCAGTATTATTGAACATTGTTAAAAATGTATTACCTTTAATTACTTGTTGTGGGGTTATTAAGGTATTCCCACTTATTTCAATATTTCTGTTTTCATAAATGTGGCAAAATACCCAATTAAAAACTTAATTTGCTGATATTTTGTTTAATAATAATAATAATAATAATAATAATAATAATAATAATAATAATAATAATAATAATAATAATAATAATAATAATAATAATAATAATAATAATAATAATTGTAATGAAGTACATTATATTTCCCCGTTATAATAATTATTTTACCTGTCTATAAGTCACCCACACAACGCCGTAAATAAAAGAACTACACCCGACATAAAGTGTATTATTTCGACGTCTTAAGTAGAAGCCAAAGGCGCGCGCATCTTTTATTGTCCACGCGAACGTAGGAAATTTCACGCGCTAAGAGTTTAGTTGCTGAGCCACCGTCCGAGAATCCAGCCGCACTAAGACATCACGAGTTCCTGTATACCGATTTGTACCACCAGTAAGTAAGAAATATTTTACAAGTCAGTAAAATCAACAAGTGAAATTTTCCTAAGTATCAAAACAGATTGGGACTTGTGTATTTTTCGCCGTCTGTCTACCTGATCAAATATTTTCAGAGTCCGTAAATTGGAAATAGTGAAATTTTGTAAAGTATCAAAATAAATTGGGACTTAGACGATTTGTCAATTAAACCGAATATTCTTCAGAGTCCACAAGAACTTGGGGACTTGTGATTATTTCCAATTTAGTAGTGTACCAGTATAAAATATATAAAGTCCGAGATTTCACTTATGCGCATGTCCGAGGTATTTGTAAAGCCATATCCAGCTAACAGCGATTCAGACATGCAGTCTGTGACCACGCTGCATCGAAGTAAGACCTGTCCGCCTGCACCGCTGCTACCAGAAAGTGAGTAAACAATTACAAGGCAGTAAATTCGACCAAGTGAAATTTTTCTAAGTATAAAAATCATTTTATACTTTAACAAATTTGTCGACAAACCGAATATTCTTCAGAGTCCACAAGACCGTGGGGACTTGTGATTATTTCAGATTTAGTAGTGTACAAGCATAAAATAGCCAAAGTCCGAAATTTCACTTATGCGCATGTCCGAGGTTTTCATAAAACCATATCCAGCTAGCAGCAACGCAGACATTCAGTCTATCGCCGTCCAGCACACGAAGCAGTCTTGTCTACCACCGCTACCAGCACCAGCTAGAAGTAAGTACCGCGCAGGTCTGGACACTTGGTAACAATTCATCACCTGCTGTCTAAAATTATTCTAAGTCGATTAGAATAAGTTAGCTAAAGTTTTCTAAGTGGAATAATTTGGTATATGTTCAAAGTCGATAATTTCACTTCTGCGCCTGTCCGAGTTTTCTCTGGCACCTTACCCAGCTGAGAACAACTCCGTTATTCAGTTGGCAGCCGTCCAGCCTACGAGGAAGTCCTGTCTACCACCGCTGCTACTACCAGAGAAGAAGTGGGTAAATCTGTCAGAGTCTTCACCGACCACCCGGAAGCAGCAGACGTGCCCAGGACTAAGGACGTAAGGAATTAAGAGTAGATTTTATGGTATAGTTTTATAGTCAATATATGTATAAAAGGTTTATTGGTGTCTTATTATTATCTGTTGTGTGAAGTCTAATTTTCCCTATCGACCGACCTGGCGTACCGTATCTTCACTGTAGCTACCTGAGTAGTGGTGTTCCTACACTGTAACCAGGAACTGGCGCCCGAGGCAAAGTAAAAAGAGAAACCGAACCTCGGGCACTAACGTGACACTTCCTACCTGTGCAAATCGGGAAGTATCCGTCACATAATAATAATAATAATACTAATAATAATAATAATAATAAATTATGATTATTATATATAGGCCTAGCGTCTCGATCCCTCAACCCAGAGGTCGTGGGTTCTAATTCCCATTACACCAAACAATTTTTCATTAAATTGTTTACTCGTAGATCAAGGCTTATTCGCAGGTATGGCTTGGCAACCATCCTGGCGATGGCCTAGGATGGGAAGAATGTCAACTTGGTGTTAATGTGAGAGATTAAAATCAGTTGATGTTTGACTTGTCCCCCTAACTAATGAGGTTTTCCAGGTTTCCCTCATTCCAGCACTAAATGGTGGTTAGGGCCTACCAACGTAAGTCGTTCCTGAGGCGCAAATGCGGCCCGCGAAATAATAATATGCCGCCCCCTCTCCCACACAAGTCTCCGACTTTCGGGCTAATCCTTGTGATTAGAATGAGGGGTAGAGATATTATTATTATTATTATTATTATTATTATTATTATTATATATTATAAGTAGTTGCTCACCCCACGGACGTGGAGGGTAGCTACTGATAATCACCTGTGGCCGACCCTGAGAATCGGAGCCGGGAACCGGTCGACTGGGTTTCAACAAAAAAAAAATAATAATAATAACAATAATAATAATAATTGTTATTAATAATTAAAATGATTTTACGATCGAATACATCATTGAATGTACCTCCCACTCGTAATAATATTAAATAACTAATCACGGTTACTTAATACGGTTCTGCTCTCACACAACGCTAGAAAATGTGGCTTTTTGGTATAGAATCGAGAGAGACAGAATTTACTTTCAAAGTTGACCGCACATTTCGGCCGCCTAAATCGTAATTAGCAAATGTGGGGGCCTTATACATGGCCTACCTTGATGTGTGTATGTTCCTGTTTCCGAGCCGCTTAGCGGCGCGATTAGGTGAGCTTACAGTGGGCTATGAATCATGCTTGCTTGCTTATGGTTCGTTGGGCGAAGGACTTTGGCTCCGCGCCCGGAATGCACGGGACATCGGGAAGTTTAGGTAGTCCAGATAGCCTTGCTTAATATAAACGTCTTGTTGCAATAAAAAGTACAAATATTACACTGAGGGAAAATCTTGCTCAAACCCCCTAATAATCCATAGTTTTCTGAAATTATTAATTGGTTTTGTATATTATATTTGTTATAGATGAATAATTATTGATCAAAATTTCGCAATATTTCGTTGTAAAGAGACTCTACCAAGAATGGGCCTTTTCCACAACTTTTTTTATTTGCTTATTATAAAATATATTAGGCGTACTTAGTTACGCCTAAAAAGTATTTTTTTAATTTTTTTTCTTCGCCAGATATATTTTGAAAAAATTGTTAAAATTACCATATATTTCAAATAACGCGCCATTCACGTCATACTCCAGTTCGTTGTTGTCTGTTGGCTGCCCTGCATTTTGTGTTCTGTCAAGTGAAGTGTGCTTAACCTAACTTTCGTTTTGTGTTTTGATAAATTTGATTTAAAATTAATAAAATTGAAGAGGGATATCATAAGGCTGATTCAGACAACCTTCCAAGAGTTGACAGTGAAATAGTTAATGATTTTTTACGTCACAAATATGAACTTTCTAAGTGCTGAAGTGCGCAATGTTAAGACAAGAAGGTTAGTTTTTATAACCCAAGTTATCAAATCATCATTTAGTTGCTCCTAGCATAGATTGTGCAGTGTTGTCACCTTTAGCGAAAAATACCTAAAAATTATTTAGCTCAAGTGATAAATTGTAAAATAATCATGTTGATTTGCTTTAGTAATAACTTATGGTGATTATTTCACCTAAAAATACATATTTTCATTTCGCAATTACCATTTCACCTAAAAATACATATTTTCATTTCAAAATTACCAGAATGTAAATTTAATCGTTGCCAAGAAAAAAGTAAAATTATATGTGGCAACGTGGAGCCGTTCTCTAACTTGTCTACATTTTATTGGCTACTAGAGTGTGATGTCAGCGAACCGCGCAGTTTAAAATGATTCATGAAGACCGTTCACTTTGTACTTGGATCACTTCGCTTAATTACAATTCTTTAATACATTGGGTTGATTCTACCTTTACTTATGTACCAGTATAACGCTTGATATTAATAAAATAGTAAAATTCAGTTTAGTGGAAGAGGCCCATTGATATAATTATAAAAATTGTATAGTTTGTTTTAACAATTTTTAAAATATTGATCTTCTAAAACGAAATAACTATTTGCTCTGTATTAATTGAACAAATGTATTTAATTAGTAGTGGTGAGAAACACACCGCAGTGCCCTCTTTCGGTCTTTGCTACAATCTGTCTGACAATTATTCTCAAACTGACAACAATAGGATAATAATGCCCGTACACTAGTTGTTTTCGGCATCTCCTTCAAATAAAAATGTATTTAATTGTTGAAAATAAACATTTGGTATTAACAATTATACTACAATGGTTTAAATTCAACGAATAATTCTAGAACAAAATATTTATTTTTAATAAATACATTTATTTCCTACCATTAAATATTTTTCACTATCTTCTTCAACTTCTCGGACAGTAGGTAGTCATTATAGCAGTCATGGTACAGCCATATTTGTAGTGTTGTGTGTTTCTTTGCAAGTAAAATAAGTGTATTTAGCCCTTCAGCGTATAATAATATAACGAACTAATTGTCTAGTGTATATATGTAATAATTGAATATTGTTTTTGTGTAGTGTTGTATCCAGTAATACCCAAATAATAGCTATTATGGGTTATTAATAATCTCAATGAGGTTGAAAAACCTGCGAGAGACGTTCTAAGGTGGCTTCGGAGGACAACGGAGGTGGATTCGTCAGATACCGGTTGTTTAATTCAAAAGTACAAGTATTCAATCTTGTACACTCATAACTGTTCCTTATTTCAGTCAGAATATAATTTCAATTTCAACATTATTGCTACAGATTTTAAAATACATACTGTTAACTTTTGGCTCCTTCCAAAATATGTTTTTTATCAATATTTTTTTATTACTTAGGTGTAGGTATACTTATGTACCGAGATGTAAGAGAAACCGGATACAGAATATATAAATGATGCTGGAACTCAGTGAAAAGTTTTATATGCATTTTCTACAATTATTACATCTCATGATAGATACATAGATACAATACGTAATAGATGAAACATTTGCAAGATTTAATATTTTCAACAAGAGACAAATAACAAAACAATTGGAGTCATTTATTTACCTTTAAGATCTGTTCATATTAGCCGGTCCTGTCACGATCAAGTCAGGGGAAAGTCACGCCAAAAGCTTTTTGTAAGTATTCACATGCCACATACCTTTATGAATTCTCGTAAAAGATAATACAAAACTACATATTGGGCTTTTCTCCAATTCGTTTCCAAATTATTCCTTTAAAATGGGCGTCTGAATATTTTTCATTCGGAAAATCATATACAAAACTACAAATCATAAAGTTCGTAATTTTTCGACGAAAAAGTTTTATTTTGTCGAGACATGTCGAAACCTGTTAACTATGTCTGCCTATTGCTATTACATGGACTAGTATGAGGAAGCAGTGAAGTAACTGTCGACTGATTGTCGATGAAGACGATGACGACAATGATAATGATGATGACGATGATGATTATAACAACAATAACCCGTATAATAAAAATAAACCAGCCAAAAACTGAGAGGTGAAAAAGTCAGAGACTTGTGTGAGAGAGGGAGCGGCATATTACAACTTACGATGTTATAACTTTAACTACCATTTAGTACGAGAATAAGAGATAACTCTATTAAAGTGAACAATGGGCTGTTAGCCATTTATTTACAAAAGTCAGGTTATCTATAACGCTACCAGTTTCATGTGCACAGATTTAATCTAGGAGCAGTTACAAAAAGGTGGTAAGGCGGTGAGATTCGAACCGTCATCAAATGCGTGGAACGATAAAAACCTCCCTAATAACGATGTAACCAACAAAATACTCACTACTTTCAAAATTGTTAAAATCAGAAAACAGTTATTAAGAGTGACTTTCAATATCCGCTTTAATATAAACTTTTTCTCTTACTTCATATCAAATATCTATTTATTGTATAGATATAAATGCAATTTGAAGATACCAAGTCACTTTCAATTAACTAAAATCATTATAAATTTGCATACTGAGATATAAATGAGATCATAGATTAGAACAGATTTAATACATCATTCTGGTAGCTACGGAAGCGGGCAAAAAGCTGAAATCAGCTTTATTCCGGGGCCTGCGAAAATTGGAAAATGTTTTCGGGACTTGGCCTCACCGCAATTTTACAACTCGAACAAATAACAATGGCTGAAATTAGATTCCAGTGATTATTTTGCTTGATATCGTATCACTTAATTAAAGCAATAATTCATTAAGTTTGATAATGCCATATTGTGCTCTCTCCCTCTTCTGTTTTGCTTTCGAATGTTTTGTTGTATCTTGTAACTTACAACCGGCCGCTTATTAATTGTTCTGATGACTTTTTGCAGAATTTACGACTTGGAGCACTTCATTAATAATTATTATATCCTACGCAGTCTGCAGAATGAAATAACAAATAATTTGAATAATACCTTAAGAAATATATACAGTTCAATAATACTTCTCCATTTTCAGCTTGACTAAAACCGAGATGCAGATAATTATGAATAATATATTAGAACTGTCTACATAATCTGTGATAGAACACATAACTACAGCAACAGGCTTTGATAGATTAATCCATTAGAATAAAACAAAATGTTAGCGCAAGGAAATACCTGTGATAGATGCCTATTGTCCTATCATTAAATACTGGCCAGATTATTGAAGACTTAAATTGGACTATATAAGTGCTTCTAAAAGATTTTGGTAGTGTATTGACCGGCAAGCGTAAAAAAACATGCTGATGGGTAGACTCCAGGTGCGTAGCACGGTTTGGGGACTTTGCACGCTTTTGTATTCGTGTTTTTAGGATTCCTACAGTTTACTTATAGCTTATAGGAAATATATTTTTATGTGACTGTAATATTAATATAATAGTCTACAGTGGTTCGGTGCAATTGAACATTGAAGGTGACATAGTGTATGTTTGCAACGTGTGCAAATATGGCGCAAGGCATGACGGGCATCAAAACATTTTAGAAGCACTTTAGAATAGATAAAAGACGTCATAAATTATTAGAGATCAATTTTTTTCCACTATCCACATTTTATAAAGTTTTGAGAAAATTAAAATTATAACCTAAAGATGAAACTTCAGTTTAAAAAAGGAAATTCTACAACTTACGTCATTTCTCCGTTATCTAAGACTATTATTGAGGAAAATCTGAAACTCTGGGTGTATTTGGCGATATCAAAGGCTTCCTTAATATGTAATTTCATGGTAGGGCTAACGAACCCAATTAGATTAGATTACATTCTAATCCCCAATACTCTAAATTCTGCAAAAAAACAGAACGGTCACCGACAGCATTTGTCGTCCAGTTGTAGAGTTGTACACTACAATGCTCTCGAAATGGCAATTATATTTACCAGAGGGCACAACCAGGGCTGGGTGGAGATGCCTTGATCACGCTTTTGCTGATTTTGCTTATGCCACATTGACGAGAACAAACAAGTCCGAAACTGCTCAGTACTACTCAGTGCTCTAGAGTTGACTTCTACTTTTAAAAGAGAGCATAGAGATGTATTATATTAATCATCCGGGATAAATGGACGATACTAACAAAGCTCATGTTGCTAAGTATAGATTTATATCTATAGTTAAGTTTAAAAATCATGTTTTCAAATTATCTGTTCGTATTCAAGAAGCACTCTGTATAAGGCAAGTGTCACCATTTAATCCAATCTCCATTCTGTCGCTGCGACACTTTTCTGAAGTAAGAGGGAATTGATTGTTTAGGAAGGCAGTAGTGACTGTTTCCGTTTTATAGTGATGGCACGCATCGATGCAATCTACTAGAGTGCGTTGTATCATTCTGGATCCACTACCTATAAAGCCGCACGAAGCACGGTTGCCTCTATTATGCCACCATCTACTTTACGTATATGAGTAACATATAAATAGATATCGCATCGATAAAGCCGCAAGGCTCCTAATACTCCAATAAATTGACGTAAAAATGAGATTAATCCGAAACTAATTGCAACAGCAATACTTTTTTCAATGTTATAGGTTATGCCCCTTACAACTAACATACCTACCCAAAATGTAGAAATGTATATGTTCTACAAAAATGTAGTACTATATGTATAAACTGTAAGATAATAGTTCAGATATTGTGGTTTTATAAAATCAGAACTAATTGCCTACCCTCTGTGTGAACTTTAATTGTTTTTACCCATAATGTTTCCGCGAGAAATCCCATAAGCAGCTACAGTTGTGTCTGTTCGTGAGATTTGTAGATATATATCTTATGTTTGATATTGGAAAAGGAAAGTTTTAATGGTATTGCAAAGGAATAGTCTGCTCGGCTATACAAGGAAATTAAACTAACAAATTCAATTCACCTAGAGACAAACAGTAGTCTATATAATTTAATAATTTGCTTTAATATTAGCATATTGGTGCTCTTATCGTACATTGTAAAAAACATTTTATTTTATTGGCGCCATCTTTAACACTGATGACCCTATTACATACTATCTTAACGTATTAACTATGAACCGCATTTATAATTTTGCCCCTTTGTCCCTTTATAGATTATAAGTATCTTTGTCTTATTGGCATAACAGTTTCCAATAGAATCTAACAGCTGGATACCATCCAAATTCAGAGTAGTTTGAGACCTATAAAGAAACTGAGCCATCTAGCTTCTACTATCAGTATATTTTATAGAAATTTCATTATTAAAGTGTAACTCTAGCCTTAAATGGAATGAAACAGTCGATTCTCTAAACAGGGAAGGTCTGCTTCTGAATTTATCTGATAATCTTGTCCTGAGCTGAGATAAAAATCTTCCTATACTGGCAAGAACTACCAAGATTAGTTCATCCGAAGGCGTTCATAACCTTAAGCACTAAAAAACTTTTGGAGCTTAAGTAGGTTACATCTGCGGACATTTATTGGCCTATATAATGGGGCACTACATCTGTTCAAATTTAACCTAGTGGAAGCCGCTGAATGCCGCTTGTGACATGATGAAACGGAAAAAACATTTTATGCACTTGCCACCATAGGAAGAGGATCAGATAATCAATATTTGGCAAAGGGCAACTTTTGCCAGATGATAGATGATTTGGAAAAATTCTCATCCAATAAGGTAATCAACTTCGTTAAGAAGTTGAATCTGTTGGGTTAAATATAATAATTACTCCTGAACCACAATAAACCACATGGTCACGGTGAAGGGTCTCGTTTTTGTTCCACTCAGTTTAAAATCTAACCTAACTTAATAGCCCCTGATATGCTGTTATGGTTAGATTACAGGTAATCGATAACTGTTACCTATTTTGTTCAAGAATAGTTGCAACTATGAATAATTCCAAATACCAATAGATTGGTTGCGATACTGTACCAATAAGCGGAGAAAGAACTTTTCTCAACATGTAAGGTTGTTACAACTTGTTTATACTTCTTTTACATGACTTTCTAAACTACCGACAATGACCAGATTATTATATTTTTAGTTACTATAATGCTAGTCTGCTTATTGTAAAACTGTTGTATTTTGACAGATTTACTATACTATAACCATATGTGTAATTTGTCCTGAGATTAAAGATAGCGATACCATTGCTCGCTCGCGACAGCCTTTTAAAGTAATTGTATGTATGTATGTATGTATATCTGGATGATTATATCTGGAGGGAAGCGAGCATTTAATGTCTTCTTGCTTGTTTGAATACAATTCTCTTTTCTCTTCTGTATAACCTGATACATTAGAGATAATAAAAATTCAGTGTCGTTATTAAATATCGATTACCTTCTCGAGGATCATATTTATATCGAAATATAACTAAATTGCATATTGGATATGTATACATTTTACAAAGTAGGTAGGTGTAGAAAAGTTATAAATTGAAAACCTATGTTGAAGAAGGAATCAGTTCTTCAGACAATGAAATCTTTAGCGAGTGAAACATTTTCAAACAGAGTTCCAAACTCATTGTAATTTTTTAATTATCTAATAGATTTTATTTCATGCTTAAGTGTAAAATGACAATAGTAAACTGCAGAATATTAACTGATTAACTAAATTATAAACTGATAAATAATGGATGCATGGAACTGTATAGAATCCTTAATTAGTTGCTTAAAAGGAAATTCCTTTAACTCACTTGTAGACTAGTGAAACGCCTTATAATAAAAACATTACTATAACTTGTTTTACGTTGTAGTACTTTCAAAGATTTGCGTTTTTAAACGATACTTTAAGGACATTTAACTTCTTTGACAACTTTGACGATCATTTATAAAAAATACTTTACAGATAGTACTTTGAAATCGCAGTAGTACCAACTATTGATAGCATAACCAACTATTATATAGATATATGAAACTACTTCGTAGATACCATTACAACAATAACCTGTAGACGATATTATTACAGGTACAACGACATTTCAAGCTAAATCCTCTGCCACTGGTAAATTACATCAGCAAACATTAGATCAGTATCAATGATCATTGCCACCAGATCAAATGTTTCGAACTTGTTAGTACTTGTCAGTATAACATAGGTGGGGGAAATCAACGAATAATGGGGTCAAACACGATAGCAAACTTGCCTCAAGTGATTGTGAGTGATGAGTAGCACACTAGTGTTGTTTACTGATCTGTATTATGGAATACTGACGAGAACTAATACATTCGATAACTATTTTCTACCTTGTGAAACTAGCGAATGATGTAGCTACATTCTAGGACTTGCCGGTGTAGCTCTCTTCAAATCGGGGCTATAATTTTCAGAGTAGAAAGTGCTATTCCCTTTTATGAAAATGATACATTCTATTTGGTGTATCCTGAGTGCTGTATCCAAATGATAAACTACTTCTACCTGCTAATCCACCAGTCCTCCTATACTCCCACTTTACAAATGATAAGCGATGATTTTATGATTTACAGTTTGTCAGATTTTAGAGGTCATCTTTAACCGACGGAGAGTTAAGAGAATATAAGTATAGGGTGTAGACAAAATGAAGTGAAACAATTAAAAAATAAATAGGTAAATGTGGGTTAAACCGTATACATTTTAAGTACAACTATTATTTAATCGCGTGGTTGAGTATATACATTATACATGCCTAGTGTATACACCGTTAAGTATAATACCTCCTGTAAGAAATGCATGTACCATTACTATTTTCTGTAACAGGAAAATCTTGTTATACTAATGGATCAACCGATAAACACGTTAATTTGGATCGTTCATGATTTTTACGACCTTTGGTAAAAAAGAAAACATTAGGTATATTATTTAAAGGTGTAATATAAAAGAAATATGGCTCGTATAAACCACATAGAGTTTTATTTATGACTGAGTCACTCTTCCAACGATAACCAAAGACTTTTTTATTCCCGAATTCGATCAGATTTACTAGTTCCGCTGCGTTTTATTACAAATCGACAAACATATATTATAGCGGAACGTTACTTTTGTTGCGGAAGAACGAACTTTACCGTCCATTAAGTCATGCAAAAAATGTATATAATTCCCTTTATTTAAATATGTCTCAGGAAATTAACCCAAACATATCGAATCTACAGAGTAACTTCTATGTTCCACGACAATTTTTTTTAGGTGAAAAGTGATTATTTCAGAAATAAACAATTAAGATAATCATGTAATATAAATGTAGGATTACTTACAATAGTACAATGTTGTTTGAAGGAGATGCCGAAAACAACTACTCCCCGGACAATGTGCCCCGACTGGCGTTGTATTACATGTCAGTTTGACAATAATTGTGAGACAGATAGTAGCAAAGACCCAACGAGGGCACTACGGTGTGTTTCTCAACACTACTAATAGTACAATGTTGGTTTACTTCCAAGTTATTACTTCCAGCCATTTTAACATTTTTTTCATAATTTCTTTATTTGCTTTATAATACTTTATAAAACTTATGTTTCTTATAAAGAGAAGATAAAGCGGCGTGACTTCCAAATCAAGGTAGAGTGTTTATAATGCACATAGAGCTTATAGATCATCCTGTATATTACATCTACTTTAAGTTGTTTGTCGTATGATCCTAATGCTCAATGAATAAATATTTTGAATATTTATTCCACGTCATAATCTTTAGAGTACGTTTATATTTACATAGAGTCAATAGAAATTACGTGCTATAGTTTTCACAGCCACTGCAAGTATCGGAATACCTCAAAAGATTCATATTTGCTTCAGACCTATTATGAATACCTACTGTATAATGGACGTCACATTACTTAACTTTATATACGACCTCGCTACTAGTGTTATGTTTTTATGTTAGTAGGTATAGTTTGAATTAGATGCCTATATTAATTTATAAACGAAATATGTTATGTGAAATTGGGGACAAGATAAAATAAGCATTCGCAAAATATATTTCCTTCACCCTCGTCTTATGAATATCAATTTAGTTTTGACAAATTCAAATGGAGGGGAGTTTAGTCGCCACTTTTTATAAGTCTGGCACCCTCGGGGCGGAAGAATTATGTGTTAATGAAAACCACCTAAATAAATATAATTTACTTTTATCTTTAATTTAGTAATATGAAATGAGATTTATTTTTCATGAATTTTAGATGAGATGATAAAAAGTTTTAATTCGCCCCGTGAAGGTAAACTCCAATTTTATTTAAATTTAATAAGAGCGAATTTGTCCTTTTATGAGTGTTATGTCAAGGAAAATAGTTGATTTATTGCTTGTTAGAAATCAATATGATTTTAATGAAAACATATATTTTGCGTTAAATTTAATAGTTGTGACAGAAATTCTGTGATAGTACGTGGCAGTACTATAAAATATTCAGCAGTTTCCTTCTTCTTCTTTGCAAACAACCAATATCTTTAATATCGTAAACTACTTATTTTTTAACCTACCATACATGACAAAAACTCATACCAAAGCTTTAGTACAAAATATAAAACCCAATACGCTAACATGAAGTTTAAAGAAGCACAACACATGATAACCAGAGAGATTTTAACGTTCCATCCATCCATTTTATGGTTCCATCATTATTGGTCTTGTTCTAAACACCAAATTTTTTAAATAACCCCACAGCCAGTAATCCGCTGGGTTAAGATCAGGCGATCTTGGAGCCCATGAATTTACAAAATGTCTGCTACAAAAACATCAGTTAAAAATTCTTTAACTAGTCGGTCAATATGCGGGGGTGATCCATCCTGCATTAAAATCATGTTTTCAATTCCTTCGTGTTCGTTTTGTATCCGTGGAATGGCATAATTCCAATTGTTTCAATTTACGTTCATAGGAGTTTTTTTTTGAGAACAATTCTCTAAATCGCAATGATTACCTTTGACACTTCTATCAGCAGTTGACACGACAACTATTTTGTTTTCAATACATACAGTAAAATCCAATTATTGAAGCAACTAGATTCCATTTACTTTTTGCTACTAGCTTGATTTCTTAAAATTATATAAGACTTGAAAGTATACTCCGCACTTTATGATGACCCCATATATTGTAATCTGTCAGTCATATAGTTTTATATTAAATTAAAAGTTTTTCCCTTAAAATATAACAATATCAGTTTTTTCAGGTATTCTAAAAGTTTTTGTGACACTGTATGGAACCTTTTTGCTAGGTTTATAAGTAAATTTTTGGTTTCTATAAGCATGGCTGAGTATCAATGGTAAGTCAAGAATTAGAACAATTGGAACTGAGAACCATTTAATTCATTAAAACACAAATTAAGTGTAAATGATTGCATTGTAATGCATTAAAAAAATTGCAGTTTTTAAGTACTTTTACACGATACAATAAAATATTTCAAAATGTATTCTTCATGCATCGTATAATGCCGATTTAAAATCTATTTCGAATTTTTTTTCTTTACAACAAAAATTTTATTAGGTACTTTATTAAAAAGTTAATTAAGTTACAATTAATTACGTTTTTTATTCGATGAAGTTAGTGGGACAAACTTTTAAAAGATTGGCTTGAAAATGCACTTGTAGTTTTTAAATACTTTACTTTGTGTTGTGTTGTTATTGATTTATATGAAAAGAGTAATTGCTCCTTAGCTGTGGTGAAGCAAAGCTAATATTAAATGTTCGTTATAAAACTATAATATAAACTCGTAAATCGACAATATATCCTTTATTAAATCAAACACAACAAACTAATTAAGTGCGGTAACTTTAGTGATATATCTTGAGTAAGTAGTAGAACAGAGAGCTCATACTTACGATATTTTTTTTAACAGAAAACATATAAACAAGAAATCCGTCTCGAATCTGAATTCAAGAGGTAGGCAGTGGAGAAATATTACAAAGGTAATAATATTCTTGACAGCTTAGTGTGACGGAGTACCTACATAGTAAATTTGAAGTGCTGGATACGAAATGTAAGCGAAAAATTCAGATGTCAAATTCAGTCTTTATCAAATCACCGAAATACTAAAGTGAAACAGTACTATGCCAGGAACGATATTTTTTATTTAAACGGACTTAGGAGAAATCTGAATGTAACTCCATTTAAGTAATGTGCTTATATCTTCCACGGAAAACAATAATAATATAGGAAATCCCAGTAGTGGTAACGTTCTTAAATATTGAGTATGATCAAGACTAAATTCTTGAAACTACGGAGAAGAAACTGTGCATAATTTTGATTTAACAATGTGACGAATATGGATGATTTAGAAGTATCTGGAGAACCAATTAAGCTAATTTGAAATTTGAGGTGAAGTCAAAGTGGGCCATGATCTACTTGATGAAAATATTTTTGCAGTTTCTACCACTTTCGGTTATACCGGAAGTCGACATTAACTTATTTAACGACTAACGTTATTTTAAATGGGACACTCTACCGGGTGTTCCACATAAATGTCCTCAGCCTCGTATCTCGGCAACGGAAAGATATATTTTGAATTTGGAAAAAAACAGATGATAGAACTCATCTATGGCTTCGTCACGGAGTTCAACTTGATTTTTTTCAGAGTAAATTGGAGATGGCACTGAAGTCGAAAGAAATTTTCGTTGGCGGGAACTTTGCAACAAGGTTTATCCGATACTTTGATCTATTCTAAACAATTTTTGTTAAACGACTATTTTTCAAAAACTTAATAGTTTCAGAGATATCGGGCTCTTCATTTGGTGAGGCCCAAACTCAAACGTATTTTAAAGTTTCGAATTATTACCGTATAAAATGAAACAATAATTATCCAAGTCAATTTAATAGCACTTTTTAAGAAATAGTGAAATAAGTTTTTTAAATACCTAATTCATTTTGTATAAAAAGTAATTCATAATTATTTGTACGTTTGTCCTAATATAAATCCTGAATGTATAACGAAAATTCATCACAGTAGGTTTTGATTAGAAGGAAACAAAATGAAATACATATTATTTCACTATTGTAAGTACTAAGTTGGAACGCTCAATAATTTTGGAGAAAATTGAAATTGTTTGTTTTGGCTTATCTATTTTTCACCCCCTGAGACCAATTTCAACTAATTCATTTTTATACTGAGTAGTCTATATGAGATGCTTATTACGTGTACCAAAGGAGAATTTGGGACACTCAATAATTTTCGAGAAAATTGAGATTGTTTGTTTTGGGTGCTATCTATTTTTCACCACCTAGGACCCATTTCAAGTCAATGATTTTTATACTGAGTAGTCTATATGTGATGCTTATTACGTGTACCAAAGGAGAATTTGGGACGCTCAATACTTTTCAAGAAAATTCAGATTGTTTGTTTTGGGAACTATCTGTTTTTCACTCCCTGGGATCCATTTCAAGTCAATGATCTTTATACTGAGTAGTCTATATGAGATGGGTATTAAGTGTACCTAAGGAGAAGTTGGGACGCCCAATAGTTTTTGAGAAAATTGAAATTGTATGTATTGGGTGCTAGTTTTTTACCCCCTGGGACCCATTTCAGGTAATTTATTTTTATACTGAGAAGTCTATGTGAGATGGAATTACGTGTACCAAAGGAGAAGTTGGATAATTATTGTTTCATTGTATAAGGTAATAATTCGAGACTCTAAAATATGCTTGGGTTTGGGCCTCACCAAATGAAGAGCCCGATATCTCTGAAACTATTAAGTTTTTGAAAAATAGTCATTTGACAAAAATTGTTTAGAATTGAACAAAGTATCGGATAAATCTTGTTGCAAAGTTCCTGCCAACGAAAAATTTCTCTCGACTTCAACGCCATCTCCAATTTGCTGTGAAAAAAATCAAGTTGAACTCCGTGACGAAGCCATAGAGATGAGCTCTATCAATTGTTTTTGTCAAAATCAAAATATATCTTTCCGTTGCCGGGATACGAGGCTGAAGACTTTTATGTGGAACACCCTGTATATATTATTTCATTTCTGAATTCTACGTGAAATTCTAAACACATTTCATATAAGATGTCCTATACCTATCTTTAACTGTTTTTGAAATATTGACAGGTGAGTATTGGCATTTTTGAACTTCGACACCCTGTAAAATCTAAACGGTTTGAGATCAAACAAAACGGTTTGACATTCCGATGTTAAATTTTCATAAGCTATCGTTTGACATTAATTTCAGATTTAACCAAGAGATTAAATTTAATCGAAAATTTTTTATTTCTAGAAAATCACTGGAAAGTTTTTAAAAAATCGCTGGGACACGTCGATTTTCTTTCATTTTTACACTTGTTTTACATATATTAATTTTTTTACCGGGCGGCTCAACGAATCTACGTCGATATAAACTTTAATATTTTAAATGGAACACCCAGTACTGTTGTACATATTTGGAAAGAACTCTTTTTTACAAATAAGGTTATATGAGGTTTTATGGGTCTATCTCTAATAATCAGGGAGATATGACCAAAAAAGTGCACCATAAAAGCGATGTGTTGGAGAAAGACTGCCTAGCAACGAATCGATATTCTCCGTCTAGCATATCGCTCTTATAGCGCACTTTTTTGGTCATATGTCCCTTACTATAAGAGATAGACCCATAAAACCTTATAGAAGAGTGCTGCGTGTTGATCAACTGCGCTGCATCTGTCATATTATACCTATTCCGCATTTGTTAGTCTAATTTATAAATTATGAGTTTTGTAGTAGTACGAATTTCCTCCGTAACTTTGTTGTTTGTTAAATTTGATAAAAAAATTTTCAACAGAAGTTCTTTGTATCGTTGGTTGCACTATCTAAATATAGTAGTGAGTATACAGGAAGTTCATAAATTTCTGAATATACTTCATCTCTCTGGAATAGGAATACCCTTGCATACTTTTGTAATTTCTAAAAGAGCGTAACCTTTTAAGTCAAAAATTTGTAACAGACCACATACCCAGTCACTTCGGATATTATAAACATTTTTAAAGATATAAGGGATTACAAAACCCTTATAATTTTTCATACAAAAAATGCCTACTGCAAATTGGTGTTTGACTTTTGGAGAGTTATCTTTTAAAATTAAAATATATTTAGAGATAGATTTCTGTAAAACTAAATTATCTATTTTCTGGTGTAGGAATTATAGTGTTTAAGGTTACAACTTTTTGGATATATGTGATTCTCTTCCACGGTTTTTAATAATTATATCTAGAAACCTAACAAAAGAAATGCGTTCGTTGCTTTTATCTCACGTAAACAGTAAGTGTACGTTGTTTAGTACTGGCAGTTTTTTGGTGACTCTTTGGATCACACGAACTCTTTAAATATATCCCTATGATCGCCAATCCCACTTCTGAAATTGCCTAGGCAAGCCTCCTATACGTTACTTTTATAACTTCCAGATAAAAGCGAGTGAAATAGCCTAATAACGATCTCAAATCTAGAAAGTTATGACGTCTGGAACTCATAGAACCGAACAATCAGCCCAGCTTTTATTTTTATAGGAATGTTTGAAAGTGTCATTTTCCTCGACATCAAAAACTGAGGTACATTTGTCAAATGGATCCACGCGGCCCTTGTTCTTCTACATCGTTATCTGTCTACAATGGAACTTCGCTGGCGCCCCTAAAAGAGCAGGTATAATAAACTGGATGTTTGGTTGTTTACAGGGCGACGTGAGTGGCGGAGTTCTCTAAATGCCTTTGTTGTTTTCGCGTAAAGGCGAAGTTGCATAAATATGCAAAATTTAACTGGAGGCATTTTACCACGTAAGGGTTCTTTGTCTGAGTTAGGTGTGGGACAAAACTTGTACATTCCGTTTTAAAAGGATATAGAGGGTGTGGTAATTTTGATTGCAAGAATAGGGATTGAAAACATGTGAAAGTTATTCTATTTTTCAGTTTTAAGATAACATTAATAACAATGACTAACAAGTAAATCAAAATCAAAACACAAAGAAAGAATATACAAAATAAGAAATTCATAAAAGGAAAAAAATTTTCTCGACCGGTTCCCTGCCTCCGATTTTCAGGGTCGGCCACTGGTGGTTACCAGTAGCTATTCTCCACGTCCGCGGGATGAGTAACTAATGAGTTCGAGATTCGTGTGTCCTGAGTAGATGTAATGAGCCCAGAATGACCGACTTCTGCGTTCTGCCGGCTAGAAGATCTGCCGAATTTCGACATACCGGTACGATCTTCAGTTCCGAAAGCAGCGTATCTCTTGCTCCACCGAGGGCTCCTATTATCAGTAGGTACCACAAACTTCACAGTATGTTCTGGATGGAGTCTGCGGAGTTCGAAGAGAATGTCTCGATATTTCGTCCGTTTCCCCTACTATTTCAAGATAGTGCAGGAGCCGAGAACTTTATGACAAACATCACATCAGGCTTATTGGCTCGAATCTGCCTGAGCGTGGGAAATGAGTAGTTCCAATAAATTCGGCACCTCTCATTCCCCACAACGGACTCAATATCCCCCGGAGAGTATGGCAGCACTGGTGTATCGTCTATCTCGTACGAGTGCCGTAGAAAGTAGTAAAGCACTCGTAAAGCCGCATTATGTCTATGGATATAGGCCGAAACTGCATATGCCGGACAAAGGAGAGCAGATGCATAATTATCACCAGCGCCCTATGGCAGGTTCTGCAGTTGTGCTACAATGTGCTTAACAAAAGCGGAACCACTTCTAAACTTTTATTTAACTGGATGTCCCTATATTTTATATTTGGAATTGATTCTTCTGTTCCTTGTTTATTCAACCATATTATATTTTTTGGTAATCCACTACGGCGTTGCTAAGACATAGTTTACTTTCTTAATTTCTTTACTTTTGCATCATTGGCAACCAAGCAACTTATATAGGCATTTGAAGTTTTTCTCTATATGTAAAAGCTTGTCAGATATAAAGCAACGACCACAGTTTTATTTTGATTTTCTTGTTTTGTGTCCCACAGTTGATAAGACTTTTTTCTTCATTTTACAAATACCGGAATATACCGTAATACGTTTAAATTAATGCTGAAGGAAATAATAGAACCGAATATATACGATAAGTAAATTTATACAAATTGGTTTATTAGTGTAAATTATATCCGTTTGTGTACATACGTTATATTATACTGTGGATTGCATCAGTTATTTGAATTAATTGAATTATGACATAATATTTCAGGTACAATGAAATACAGTCCAATTATATGCATGTTGGTAATATCATTGCATGTCAAATACCTATTTTATATAAACATCCAACAAATGTTTCAATTCTACGTTCCTGATTGGCATACTCATTGAAGATATTTTTTTTCCTACATTCAAATCATGTAACTAATTCAAGTGTGCCAATTTCTTTATGAGGGCACCTGGAATTTTTTTCAAACATACATTTTTGTTATAATAGCTTAAACCAGTTAAAGTAAAGAACAGGAAGCTACAATAATATACCTCATATTTTGAAAAAAGTAGTCACTTTAGATTAAATGAGACTATAAATACTTAGCTGGTGTTTCCACAACAAATTTGGTAATGTGGTACTTCAAAATATTATTGCAATGTTATTTCTGGTCTGATTACTAACTCTTACCAACCGAAAGTTACAGGAAGAGAATGAAGTTCACCTGTTCCTACCATGATCACTATGATCATTTATTTATTAATAATTATTATAGGACTATGTAATAAACAATGTAATAATTATATAATGTATTAGAAATAATAATAGCGAAGTTGTTATTTATTTGGTATTTTAGTTATTGTTGTATTTCATTGTTTGAACTATCGGAATAAAATTTAGTCTAAAGAATGATGTTAAAATTTTCTTGCTTCTAGTTAGCATTGGTCATAAATGTAAACATTGGTTGTAACAACTGTACTGAGAATATGAGAAAAACATTTTATAGAACTTTACAACTACATTTATCATTTTTGTCTTAGCAAAAACTTAGTGGGAACTTTGACAGTGTGCAGCATAAAATTTTATTTGATATAGTAAAGAGCTATGGAAGGTGGTGTAAATAGCTCAACGACGTCTTATCTGTAAAACAGAAAAGAAAGTACCTATATTATTAGAAGAAAGAAGCTCAGAAATGGAGGACGTAAGATGTAGTTTATCTCGAGCATCCACTGTCGGACCAATATAGTTTGTCATCATCTATATCAATATCCTTTGGCTTTTAGCTTTGAATTTTTGACAAGAGACTTCCGACTATGATTTCTCAGCAAAAAAAATACATAACTTATAATTTTCTATAAATACCTTTTTTTAAGAAAAACGATTTGATTTAGTTCTTGGAAAGCGTTAATAAATTGAAAAAGTATTTGTTGACACTTCGTATAGCCATATAAAATACAAGGTGCTCAATTTGAAAAAATCGTCCTTTTGCTATTCAAATTTACGAAAGTCGGCACAGAATTATGAAGACCATATATAAAATATGAAATAATAATAATAATAATAATAATATCTCTACCCCTCATTCTAATTACAAGGATTAGCCCGAAAGTCGGAGACTTGTGTGGGAGGGGGGACGGCATATTATTATTTCGCGGGCCGCATTTGCGCCTTAGGAACGACTTACGTTGGTAGGCCCTAACCGCCATTCAGTGCTGGAATAAGGGAAACCTGAAAAACTTCATTAGTTAAGGGGACAAGTCAAACATCAACTGATTTTAATCTCTCACGTTAACACCAAGTTGACATTCTTCCCATCCTAGGCCATCGCCAGGATGGTTGCCAAGCCATCCCTGCGAATAAGCCTTGATCTACGAATAAACAATATAATGAAAAATTGTTGGTGGAATGGGAATTAGAACCCACGACCGATCGGTCGATAAAATATAGATGTGGGGCGATCGAGATAAAATATAGAAAATATAGATCAAGAAAATATACCCAAATATCGGCTCGATATTTGGGTATATTTTCTAAAAACTCACATATTCGACTAGTCATTCTGCAAAAATTTTGTCTCTATCATCAATTTGTCAAAAATGTGATAGAAATAACACATATTAATATTAATAACTGTATTTAACTTGGAAAGTGTGTGATGGAAGTCCTACTAAAATGAAGAGTAGAATTTAAAAAAATGATAGAAATATAGGTAGCCATTTAAAAAACCGAAACTACTACCTCTATAGGAAATACGGAGCATCCGATAGTAGTGAAATTATTATAAATTTGGACAAATCGGGAAGCAATATCACAAAAAATAATTAGCGTAACTCTTTTATAAACGGAGACTTGGACTTGGAACCGTGTACTAGGTGGATACCCCGTATATGTAGATAGTATGACATATTCAAAAATATAATTTCTCAACTCGCTATGGAAAGCAGAATTCAAAAATCGCAGAAGATCCAGTGGCGATTCCGCACCTGTAGGTATACATATATAAACTAAGCAAAACAATTATAGAGGATCACTTTTTAGAAACAACGTATCTCTTCGGTGAAAATTGACATAATCTTTCATAGATTTATTAATCAAGTTGTCTACTGTCATCCTAGCTAATTTTTATTAGCTAGGATGACAATATACTGATCATAATAATAGACATTATTCTAAGTAGAAAAGTAGACAAAAATCAGTGTGATTTAGTAAAATGTTGTAACAAAAACTTTTATTAAACATACTTTGCGTTTTTATACACTGTTATTCTCTGTTACATAAAATTGAACCCTAGCGACCCGAGGTGTGACCCGAGCAGTTACTATTTTGCAAGAAGGACGGTCTCAGCGATATGTAAGCCAAATACTGAATGTGTCTCAGTCTGTGGTGGTTTCTAGACTCTGGAGAAGGTATCAGTTTCATGATACCTACAAATTTCTTACGCTGCAGGCACTTCGAAATCGTTTTTTAACTGCTCCCCCCTAACAATTGATGTTTCTAGAGCTAGTGAATGATGTATTTCCTTGATGTATTTCCGTTTCTCTCCTCTAAAAACCAGTACCAGACATGAATCCAATTAAACACTTATGGGGCCAACGAGAAGAGCTATCAGGAATCGATTAAATGCGCCAAATACTCTACAAAAACTTGAAGAGGCCCTTATTGGGAATGACAGCGTATTCCACAAGACAATATTGCTACGTCTTATTGGAAGCATACCACGTAGACTTAAAACCCTTATCTGCTACATGTTACTGAAACATAATATACCATTCGTTACGATTTATTAAAATTTGTCTTAAATTTATTTGTAAGTTTTTCATTATCACTTTTATGTTACTAATTTGAGTGGGCCTTTACTCTTTTCCTTTAATTGTTGATTTTTAAATCTTTATGTTTTGTATATGCATACCAATTTTGAGCGAAATACCATAATTTTAGAAAAATCTGTTACAATTTTAAGCTACGATCATTTAATTGTGTTGCGCTGTTTATTTGCTGATGCCACTACAAGTTCAGAAAAATAAGATACACAGTGACAAGCATTGTAGTTGTGATAAATCGCTATCAAACTCCCCCACTGGAATTAGCAACAACCGGCATTAGTTCTACATTAGGTATCACCGGAACAAATGGCGCTGCTGAGGTTATTAAAATCAATGCGGAATTGAAATTACACTAATGAAGTCGAGTGATAAATCACTGGTGCGGCAAAAGACACATCAATCTGAAGAACGAACCACATTTACGTTGGACTCACGGCTCGGATGATTCATTACAGAATCCATTATATCTGTCAATTTCATTGCTCATTGAAATTGATATTTCTCTCCTTTCTTCTTGCGTTATATATATGTGTAATTTACCGTTTGGCGTAGGTATACTTCCTACGGATCTTAATGAAATAATGTTGCCAGGATCAAAACTGTATTTCGATTCTGGCAGTGTCTCTACGGTACATTAAATTAATTGAAAATAGAGTTAAATAAAATGGAGGATTTCTTATATCTCAGATAAAGGATACACGGTAGAAGAATATATTTTATATACCAGCAATATAATTATCATTTCTTATTGTGATTAAAATATTAGAATTGAAAATTATGCCTATTATTACATTTTTGTAGATCATTTGGAATTTGAAGCTAAGAGATAACTCAAAATATGTATTTAATTCTATGTTGAGCAATCAAATAAATCACTCCTAGAAGGGTCATCACTCATAACTCACTATTTAGTGAATAAATGTCAAACAAAACAAAATCAACGTTACTATAATACATCAAACACACTATTCAATGTTGAGCAATGAAAGTCTCAATTCTGGTGCAATATTTTAATTTTATAGAATAAAAATTTCGCTCAATCGGATGTGGACAGAAATTGAGACGTCACTAGTGAAATTTGAGTGAAATCTCACTCACCTACTTTCCATTACACTGCAATATAAATAGTTTTGTTATTGACTCTATGTATCGGATTATTATTCACATCCATATTTTTAGTATTGAAAATACTTCTGTGATCGTATATATGGGAGCCGTCTCTTAAAATATTAACGCTTAGCGGTATCCAAAAGCAAGCGACCTCGACATGGACACGTACTCATATGGAGACGACCTAGCCTAGCTGTGTTGTTATAATCAGCAGTATATGTTTATTGTTTATGCTTGGGTTACATCATTCTTTGACCACACTGATTTATGAACTGATGTTTAGTGTAAAATAAACGTTTGGTATTTACTGATCGTTGTAATAGAATGAACAGGTTTGTTATTTTATTAATTTAGACTAACATATATACACGGTGGGCTAATATACAGGGTAACTAAATCTGACTGTGTGTACGTACAGGGATCTCGGAAACTAGAAGAGATACAGAAATGGTTAAATTGGTAAAGTAGTGCAGAATTTAATGCCCGTCTATAATCCGCTGAGAAAACAATTGAATTTCGCAGCGTCTATATGCATTCGGATCGAAAAAAATCAAAGGTCATTTGGGCAGTTTTTTACGGGATCCCAGTTTGCTATGATACATACTTTTCGAGAAAATGCTAGCTTTTCTAATGGACGTCATATTGGATTTTTCCATTTTTTAATTTAGCAATTTTTTCTGATTATTTTGATATAGCACATGTCATATTTCTAATCTACGATGTAGTCTTAGTAACGCAAAATATTATTTTCAAGAACAAAATAGTAGGCCTTGAAGATAAGTGTGACAGCAGTAAACAAACACCATATTGTGAATAAATAATGCATATTATTATAATCTGAAAAAATATGAACATTGAAAAATAACTATAGGTAGGTATACTGAAATCTAATAACAAATTAAAATACGTAAACAAAACTAATACTGTTATTAATATGTTAATAATATGTTCGAAATGTCCACCATTATTATTCCGGGATTTGACACATCGGGTTAGAATGGAATTAACTGCTTTCCTTATGTGACGTCTATCTAGAGTAGCAAAAGCATTCGTCACACATTCTTGCAGCTCTTCAATGGTCTGATATTGATGGTTACTATAGACAATGACTTTAATAGTGCGCCATAGGAAGAAATCCAGTGGCGTCAAATCAGGACTCCTTGCAGGCCGCACTGAATAGGAGCGTTTGAATGTGGCGGTGCTCCATCATGCGCGAACCAAATTAAATTTCTTAATATGTGTAGCACTAGATCATCAAGAATATTTTGCAAGAAACGCAAATAACGATTTCCAGTCAGATTTTCATGGAATATGTACGGTCCTATTAATGATGAACCTGAAATCCCACATCACACACTAAACCCGAATTTTATTTGAGGCCTTACTTGAACAACATGATGTGGATTTTGTTGTGCCCATACGTGTTCGTTATGACGGTTAAACATTCCACAATTTGTAAATCGGCTTTCATCAGTCCATAAAACTTGAAATGGAAATTCAGAATTTTGACCGCACATATTCACCAACCAATTGCAAAAGACACTCCATCTTTCATAGTCTCCTGGATATAAATTGGGTAGGGGATATTTTTTTGTATGGGTGGAATTTGTGTTTTTTGAGAACTCTATAACTACTGTTGTTTGTGAAGTACCACCTTCTTGGGCAATTTGCCTTGTTGATATTTCAGCATTATGGTGTACGCAAGCAAGAACATTGATTTCGGAGACTTGGTCAATAGTACTGTCAATTCTATTCGGCTTTTTGAACGCTCCAAAATCTCCTAAAGTTGAACACAATTATTTGAAAGTACTTACTGATGGCTGCCGGCGATCAAAATATCGTCCAAAATATAGTTGTGCAGCCCTCGAGCTCCATTCCATTTTCACTAATAATTGTCTTTATAATGACACTAAGGTATATTTTAGTTGTACTCGATGAAAACTACGGAATGTTGATAATTATTATGCCAGCACAATAAAAATAAGTAATGTCTAAACTGGAAGATTTAGTTTTCTCGATACATCAAATAAAGGGTTTTGGTATCACACTCTGTATAAATTATAAATATAATGACTATGAAATATATAAAGTGCATAACAAAAATAGTTGTGTCTGATATTTTCAATACGCCTACGATATTTGCGTAAGATGCAAGATCTGTGAATTTTTTAATTATATAATACTAACTATTATTTATTGGAGAAAGGGCGCTCACACCGAAAACGAATTAGAGAAAATAATGCTACGTTCATATAGGATTCATATGGCCGCATTTTTTTACAGGACACTGCACACATATAACAATAATTAGCAGAAATGTTCTGCCAAGATACTCTTTCAAGTTTGCCCCGGAAAACTAACGTACAAAATAGTAATGTAATAAAAACAAATATTCAAAAAACTTTGAAGTGGGAAATGAAACACTAGTGTCAAAGTAGAAAACAGCAATAGCGAAAACATAAATGTTTTTTTTTCTTCATTCCGTGCAGTTGTTTTCTAGGTGCAAATTAAACGGTCACATAAAAGAACGTTGTAATTAAAATATGACATAATTTGTATTTCTACAATCGAAGTAGGTTCTGCATATAAACTTGTATAAATATATAAAAATTCCAGTTCCGTTCCAAAATTTGCGAGGGGGACAAGAACTGTATTTAAAATGATCATAAAAGACTGACAATCACTTTTGGTGTGACCGGAAGTAATATCAATTTTAATTAAATAAATTAAACACTTTTTTATATATTCAGATACACCTTTATCATCTCATGGATGTATCGACACTCCAGATTTTTTATAGAGGATATACCTACATATATGGTATGTATATTATAGATACCATAAAAGTTGTTTTGGAGAAAGGCAGAACATTAATTTAGGAATTCTTCCACTAAATCTTACTCTTCTGGCACGTACGATATTTACGCAGTTCCTGATTTTATATATTTACAATTTTGATCGATAAATTTTGAAAAATTGAAAAGGCAGGTGGTTTATTTCACCACGTGCTTATCAATACAAGTATTCTGCAACAACATTCTACAATGTTTAGTTACCGACCGAAATTAGTTTAATAAATATAGAAAAATAATATAGGTAGTCAAACAATGATTTCAAAAATACAACAAAAAACTTATTCACTATTCTGAATACCAAGTCAGTTGTTATGACCGCAGTAGGAAATAAATCAAAATTACAAAAGCATTAGCGGTAGAAATGAAATATGGAATACTTTTGGGTGATTAAACCTATATTTGATGTCATGCACGTTAGCCATATGATGCGGAAAGTTAAAATTCAATACAATTTTGTTTCACATATACGGGTTGTAGCTATGCATATTTAGTTATTCGGAAAGAGATATTTCAACAAAACAATAGCGGAACGAAATATGTCATCATGTACATTTGGAAATACAACATAGTCAAAATGCATACGCTGTGCTCAGAAAAATATACATTTGGAACAAAATACTCATAAGATATACAAACAGAATAAAAAGTTTTCGGTGGTAGCGAACGATTTTGTAGCTTTCCTTCTTTTGGTGTTTAGAATAGCATCGTAAACAATAATATAAGTTTAAGACTTAAGCTTCAAACTCCATAATGAAACACTTTACTGAGTAAAATAATTACTATAGTTAGTATTATTGATAATAATAATAATAATAATAATAATAATAATAATAGACCATATATAATATTACAAGATAAAATAAAAAGGGTCACCTACCTTATCGATGTGGCAATACCATCTGACCAAAACATAGCAAAAATATATACCTACAGAGAAGAAAGGAAAATATCAACAATTAGCAATAAAAGTTTAAAGAATGAGGTAACAGAAACAAGTTCATATAATTTCATTCAGAATGTCGTTGACGGGAGTCACTTCACATTTTTTATTCATAAATCACCTTACTCAACTCAGCTTCGTCTGGAAGAAAGTGTATGTACCCAATCACAAAAAACAGCCATACTTCAAACATACAGTATAGTAAGATCGATTCTAAATGAAAAACAATTTCTTATTAGAGTTAGTCTTAGACTAGGCACACAAGTCTTAAACTTTCGGCCTAATCGTTGTGATTATAATGAGGGGTAGGACCAAGCATTGTTAACTGTTTACAGGATTGCTCGATCGCTCAATTTTTTCATCCGCCATTGTGACGTCATCGAAGATACTTGTAATGGAACTGTCAAAATATATTTTGTGTTTGTTATATGTATTTCACATTTGCAAGAGAATTTTCGTATTTGAATGATTATTATTTATTAAAGTTTGTAATAACAGTATAAATTGTACCTATTTCTACAATTACCAGATCACAAATTGGCCTCTGTGCATTATATAGTACACCCGTGAACAGTATACATGTTGCTTATTGTAAAAAAAAGCAGTTAACATTATTAATTATATATAAAACTAATCACCCTTGTATATAATAAGTATCTTTTAACTATTAAGAAGATGGTAAAGATAAGCACTAACAAATTTACGTAAATATACACTTAAAACCGCAAAATATATCTTGAACATTACAGCATAACCCAACATCACACTTTTTCCGTTCATATTTCTCTACAGAATCTTTGCTTCCGAATATGTTCATAATTAAAAAAGTATGCATATGCTTACCTATTTTAATAATATACTCGGATAGTTTGTATCAAAATGTGCATATAATTTCAATTTGTTGGTAGACACAGAATTAAAGAACCTAAAAGAAACCAAGGAAAATATTATGCAATTACTTATTATAGGTATGTACAGAAACTATTACCAAAGAGGATAAACTAATTCCTCTTTGCTATTACCCACAAACACAAACAACAAAGGTATTAACTATTGATTTGATAATTTTAAATTCAAATTCCGCTTTCGCGCTTGCAGTTTGACTTTGACAGATTGCTTTATTGGATCTTTGATGACGTCACAATTATGGATTACATTGTAGTATAGGGATCGAGCAATCCTGTAAACAGTTAACAATCCTTGGGGTAGAACCCTTTTCGACACTCAACTTTTTGTTTTTAAATGTTGGTAGCAACAAATTTACATCCTTTGTTTTGTATGGTGTGCTGTAGTTGCTATAGTAATGGCATACAAATGTTATCTAAATCATAACCTAACTTAAATTTTAAAGCAAAGAAAAGTTGATAAACATCAATGACACCAGCCCTGGATATGTTTAAAAATCGCTATACGAGAATTCAATTTTCTGCTGATTTTTCTTTGTTTTCATAGGTGTAAAACGTGCAAAATGGAAATATTAGTACAAACAACGCGTTTCATAAGGCGTTTATCGCACTTGTCCTTTGGAGGCGTGCGATAAAAGTACGCATTATGATACGCGTTGTTTAATATACTATTCTCGTTCTGCGTAACATAAAGTCATAAAAAATTCAATTACCGTTGGAACTTAATATATACTGGAGTTATGCGGCAATATCTTGGCCAGTGACATTACTAATTAATAGTTAAAGCTTAAGTGGTCCGGAAAACGAAAACATTAATCTAAAATTACATAGGAACGTTTTACGGTCCGATTTTAGGTAAAAGTACAAAGTTCCCTTTACTGTAGTTAATAGTTTGTTCAGACTGTGTATTTTATACTATCAAAGTCGAGCTAAGAGAATCATTAAAAGTTGTGAGGTCCGTTTTATGAGCTTCCAATGCACATACTTTGTTTTGGGTCACCGGCGAAATCGAGCACGTCCTGAGATAAATAAGCCATAATTTACGAATACTACGTGAGCTTTTCTCTGTTTCTAAGGAGTTTTTAAATTGTCCAACTTAATGGAAATCTATAAAGGAACTTCACAATCCCGTACTTTACTCAACTTTACGTACAAACACGGAGAGCGCCTTGGCAAACTTCTAACCCCTCGTATTTTATTTATCTTTTATGGGATATTTACTTGTTCATTATGTAAACTACAAAATTATTTCGGCATTGTTTCAAAATTTCTCTTCTCCTTTCAGCTTTCCATTATTCCCGATTTATTGCTGCCTATATGGTTTAATTAACTTTATTCGCATAATTAATACACAAACCGCATTATACCTGAAATAATAATACGTATTATAATTTAACCGGACCGGAGGTAGGATTACAAGGATACTACTAAACTTGAATTTATTTACTTAACTGATCTCTTCCTTCTTTTTTATCAACATATTTATTTGTGCAGTTTTCTAATTACTGTAATTAATAAATTGTTTTCATATTAGAATAAAGAAAACGCGGGTTTTCAAACATATTTCGGTATGCATGTAATGAGAGCATCTTTGAAAAACTGAAGTACATTTTTTTCTAAATTACAATTAGTTGTTCCCAGGTAAAGCAAGACGACACAGTTATCGTCATTGACAGTGACAATGTCATTGAGTTATATTTCAGAAAGTCAAGCGTATGTAAATTTATTGTACACCAGTTGTGAATATTCTCTATGTCATCTTGAAACATAAGGCAATCATGAATATTGGACACAAAGAGGTACAGCTTAAGGTCACCTGCACAGACAAGATTAGAGACCTGCAATTCAATGACGAGATGATGTCATTTATGAAGATTAAAAATAATAACGGTCTGAGAACTGAGCTTTGTGGGACTCCAGACGTCGCCTTAATATCAATCGTCTTGAAACCACGATATACCACAGTAAGTCTTCTTTGAGATAGGTAAGAGGTGAAAAAGGGAACAAATGAAGTCGTCAAGCCTATGTATGGATCAACAACCAACCATTGAGTTGATTGAACACAAGTGAAAATGCTATAAGAAAAATTAATTAAAAAAAATCAAAGGAATACTGACTTATTAAATAAAGTAATGGTGATGAACGTATCTCATCAGAAACGATATGTTTGGATCAAACGTGGTCTACTCTGCCCCAGAAGGATGTTACCAACAGTTAATTCAACAGTTAATTACCAACAATAATTAACAATATCATTTATAAATAAATTGAGCAGAAGTGGTCCCAAAACTGATCCCTGGGGGACACCAGATGTTGCTCGAAGTTTGACGGACCTGTAAACACGAAACACATCGTGTTGAAGTCTGTCAGTCTAGCATGCTTTAAGTAAATTTATAAAATTGTTTGACATCTCGAAAATATTTAGTTTTCTCAGTAGTGTTCTGTCATCAACTCTGCTAGTAATATAGTCAAAGACTCTGCCAAAGGCTTTGAAAGAATCCATCTGGATAACATCTATCTGATATTCGTCATCGATCCAATCAGACATATAGAAAACAGGATGGCAATTTTTCGTATAAATATAAGTAATATTTATACAGGGTGCGCAAATTTATATAGAGGATAATTATTATTGTAAGAGATACAAAATATTAGTCATTCATTCAACAAATTCATTTTTGAATTAAAAAAATGTTATCGTCTTTCAGTTTAGAGTAATGAACTATAAGTTGTTCATTCGAATTAGTTGTGGTGAAGACATTTTCACACCTTGTGGTATTATTTATTGAGTTTCTAATTAATTTATAGGGTAAGGGTATAATCACCTACGTAATTAAATAAAGTATAATGTTTTTTATTCCCCACCTTGACAATGCACGTTACGATTGAACAAATGTAAAATAAATAGCAAAATTAACAGACGTTAACGAATTGAGACAAATCGTGTTTATTTTAATTATGTAATTTAGTCTGGCAGTTAAATAATTTACGTAAATCGCTGCCGTATCATTTAATTCTGGTTATTATTATTGCAACGATTATGGGATATAAATTAGAGCTGCCCATTATTTTTAATTGTGGCTATTATTTAAATAAAAGTGAAATGTATGGATCTAAATTAATCTGATAATGTGCGTTTCAATGCTGCATTATTTGAAATCGATAGGACAAAGAAAGGAATAAAATTTTACTGTACACTGATGAAATTTATTGGGTATTTCAAATTAAATTCAAACACATATTTTTAACCAGAAATTAAAAATTTTCGATTATTCAATCTCTTGATTGAATCTGAAATTAGTGTCAAACGATAGCTTATGAAAAGTTAAGATAGGAATGTACAAACTGTTTTGCTTGATCTCAAACCGTTTACGTTTTACAGGGCGTCAAAGTTGCAAAATGTCAATATTCACCTGTCAATATTTCAAAAACAGTTGAAGATACGTATAGGACATCCTACATGGGATGTATTTAGAATTTCACGTAGAATTCAGAAATAAAATAATATATAAGGTGTTACATTTAAAAGAAGCAAGTTGATGATGACTTCCGGTATAAGGTAAAGGGCGAGGAGGTTGACACTATTTTCATTGAATAGATCTTCAGTAAACGCACATGGAATGAGTGAACTGTCAATAGTGTTGATAGAAACATTTCAATTTGTGCCTATTGTGCTATTTGTGGTCGAAAAATTTTAAACCCCTATAGCTTTAAAACGAATTAACCTAGAGCAAGAACTTTTTTTCTTATTTTTGTTGAGTAGAACGCACCCACGTGTTGTGACATACGATGTTGTAACACCCTGTATATCATCCACATTATTAAGTTTATGGAAATATGAAAACAAAAATTGAAAATAAACTGTGGTATCAAGAGGATCAGTGTGTGTGTGTGTTTAATTTTTTTTTTTTTTAATTAAGAATAATATTATCACACTCAAAACACTTAGGCAATATTAATAAACAATAAACTTAATTAAGCCTCACAGGAAACCACAACTGACTGATTCTTTTAGCTGAAGTTCTAAATTTAGTTTTAGCATAAATTATTTTTCTACGAGCGAGTCTGAAGGTTTACTTCCTCGCATGAATTTTGTTTCCGAAAGCTTCACTTTCCCGCACAGCGTGCGGGAAAGTAAATATTTGAAAAATGCGTAATTTATAATCTATTTTAGTCTTTATAATATGGCTATTTAGGTAGATATATATGCATTAAAGCTATGCCAAACATTTTTATGTGTTTTAAGCAATTATTATGCATCTTTTTATTCAGTCTATGATAGAAAATTTATAATTTTTTTCAATGTTACCTGTTTAACATGTTTCAAACATCAGCTGATGTTAGTCTCTCACATTAACACCAATCTGACGTTCTTCCCTAGCCATACACGCCAAGATAGTAGCCAACCCATCCCTGCGAACAAGCCTTAATATATGAGTAGACAATTTAATTAAATTAAAAATTAAAATTGTTTAGCGGAATGGAGATTCGAACCCACGATCTCTGAGTTAAGCGATCGACACAACTAAATTCTGAGCCACCGGCTCGATTTAATATACATGGTGTTCCTTAATGTTGTGTCCATTCTGTAGGAGGTAACTCCTTGTCCAATTTTATGACTAAGAATCCAAATAAACGTGTGTTCTAAAGTATCATAACTGTGTGTCCTAATAATAATTGTCATAATAATTACCAATTTTTATTAGCTTTTTTTGTCTGGATGTGGTAGAAAATATATTATGAGAATTTCAAGCGCGAACATTGCTAACATTTTCAAAGAGTTTTCATTTAATATTTGGTACTATGTAGTTTTCCATTTATTTTATAGAATTAGATTAGATCAGATTAGATTTATATAGGAGTCGGCCCCCTGGCCTGGTCCACTGCGACCTAGAAGATCTATTGTGGCACTCCCAACCTATTTAGAGCACTCTGTCCAGCTTTGTCCTTTACATTAGACTCCACAGCCTTGATAGAGGCTCTTCCATGTAGCTATTGGCTCTTGGTCTTCCTTCCCCAAGTATTTGAAATCTCGTCTTGTCAGGCCCTCGCACTGGCACTGATTCATGTGCCTATTTAGCCTACAGTGTCCTGTTAGGAGACCTACTATTATTCTGATGGCCTTTTTATTCTGGCGTAACAGATCTGCTGTGAATTTAGGCGTCCGTTCTTTAATGAATAGCTTTGCCTGTCTCAGTTGTGGCAGATTCCTCCACCATTCTAGAGATTTGTTTCTCATCCATTCCTCCCTGGATGTTTTAATGCATGGCTTCGCTATGCCGCAGAAGGATTCTGGTTCTATGAGGTCTTTTGATGCGCCTTCTCGAGCTAGTGCGTCTGCTTCCTCATTACCTTTATGCCCCTCGTGCCCAGGTACCCAAGCTAGGGTCACTCTATTCTCGCTCCCTAGCTCTTTCAGAGTATTTAGACAGTCCAACAACAGTTTTTATGAAACCTGTGGGAACCCTATTGCCTGTGTCGCTGCTTGACTATCGGAGAAAATGGTAATCGAACGGTTGTCCGTACCTCGCCTTATCGCCTAATTAGTGTAGCATTGTATGGCTATTACTTCAGCCTGAATAACAGTTCCCCATTTGCCTAGACTTATTGAGATTTTGGTTATAGGCCTCGTCTCATACATCCCGGCTCCAACTCCCTGTTCTGTCTTTCATCCGTCTGTATACCAGACTATTTGAGCTGTTATTGGGGGACCATTGTTCCAGTCTTCCCTGTCTGGTATTTTGATTACAAAGCTTCTTTGGAAGCTATACTTAGGAATCATTATGTCCGTGAGCATTCCTAAAACAGGATCTGCCTTCAATTCTGCGTAAAGCCTCTGATGCTCCATCCCGTGTCGCAGTGTGATCGGTTTTTATAGAATGCATGTGAAGAAGTAATATAGAAACACTACTTCAAGTTTCAACGTAGTAAACAAATCAAGCCGGTTATCGTTTCAGAAAATGTTTTAAATGAGAAGATGGACATCTAATAGAAAAATGAAATTATTTTTGAAATAGCTGAAATTTGTTCCGATACTGTGACATTCTTTAGCCTGCAGTCTGTTTAAAAATCGTAAACTACATATAAAAGGCGCTGTTCTACCTATCTCAGAAAAGCTGTTTTTATATGTTAAAATTCACAGGCAATATTCACGAATTATCCTAATTGAATGACAACAATGAATCAAAATATCCGAACATATACAGGACAGAAACATAAGCGCACTGTATAAACTACAAATTGAAGTAGTGTTTTCAGCGTAGGTGTCAGTAAACAACGAACAATGAAGGAACTGCTAGCAAGAAAACAATTCTATTTTCCCTCCATTGTTTCATATTTGTTGGCGTAGCCCGCTTGATATGTACATACGTGTCAACATCACTTGTCTACCTGTTTCTGCTCAAGTAAACCGACATACATTCTAATATAAAACACGTTCTAGGTATACATAGTATGCGTCAACACGGAAATTTTATATATAGGGCACACATTTAGTTTGTGCCATATAAGAAAATGTCGCTAAACATTTTATATTTATAGGAACTTAGATAATAATAATATATTTAGTTAATAACTGATTCATCTATCAAATAATTACAATTTTGTTGCATGATTACTTATACCCACCTACAGATATAGATAAAGAATTAATATATCCTTCCACCATCTAAAATTTATATATAAAGAGAAATACCAGTAAATAATTTGACATCTGGAAGTCACTATTTCCATATTCAGGCAGGATAAATGCATCGAGCTGGGTTTTATAGAGATTCCCCATAAATCAGTCATAAAATAAACCAGAAGCGTTGACTTGATATAGCACTACTGATTTTTTACCGATAATATTTGGTTAGGTTAGCTTAGGTTCAAAAGTGAGTGGACTAAGAACCAGACCTTGTAATCCATCGTGTGGTATATTGCGGCTCTACCTATAATGTACTGTCATCTTGATTTCATTTAACATGAGTGTACCAAAAATGTATATAATAGGTTAAACGGAGGACCAACTGCTTGAAACTTTACTTGAGCAATTTGGTTGTGGTTTAAACACACATTTAAAAACACATTTTGTGGTTGTGGCCACATTGTAGTCTTAATTACTCCTCACTATCAACGAAATATACGTAAAATTAATGAAACTACCCATTGAGGTATATATTATGAAGTCTATTTAAACATTAAGAACACCAAATTTACATGAGGACCATATTTTTAATAGAACTGAGAAAAGGGAAAGTAAATATTATCATAAAGTTAAGTCTCCATAGCGTAGTGAATATAATGCCGTTCTTTTATGTATATGTTCAACATTAACTTCCCTTTGCCTTCCCACAGTCTTTCAATATGCCTTATAATGTTCTCCATATTTCGTCGTATTATCAATTTAGCGCAAATACTTCTTCAGCTCTCCTCATTTCCGTTCAAATTTATTTGCTCGCTTTTCCCCCTTTATGTTATTTGATGAGAACATAAATTAAGTATTGTTGATAACATGGATTTGACGAGTATGTGTTATTTCGTAGAATTACTGGCTGTAAAATTTCCAAGTTGCCTCAAAGGGCAACACCCCCGATAAGAAAGGTCCGTCAAGTTAGCGACTCATATGTTGAAATTTTACAGTTGAGTTAGTAAATAATTTTGTGCTCATTTTGTGCTAATTTGTGCTGTAGGTTGTAAATTTTGTGCTCCATCCATTTTCGAGGTAAGCCAAAAACTAAGATGAGTCGCCAGCTTGACGCTGCGACTCACACATCGAATTTTTGATATTTAATGTTTCCAATATTTTGTGCTAATTTTGTGCTAATTTGTGCCGTAAGTTATAAATTTTGTGCTCTATCGGTTTCTGAAGTAATCCGAAAACTAAAATGAGTCGCTAGCTTGACGCTGCGACTCACGTATCGAATTTTCAAGATCTAGCTTTACAAGTATTTTGTGCTTACTTTGTGCTAATTTGTGCTGTAATTTATAAACTTTATGCTTTATCTATTTTCAGAATAATTCAAGAATTAAAATAAGTCTATAGCTTGGTAGTGCTACTCACGTAGCGAATTTTCAAGATCTACCTTTACAAATGTTTTGTGATCATTTTCTGCAAATTTGTGCTGAAACTTATAAACTTTGTGTCCAATCCATTTTTGAAATAATTATTTGTGTTATGCTTTACATATTTTGTGATTTTTTGTTTGTAGTGTATTATTAAATTCTTATATGAATTATCAATATAAAAGATTTTTGAAAGTTAAAAATTGACAAACATGAAAACACAAAACACAAAAAGGCATATCAATTCACTAATGACACTAAGCAATTTCTATAACTAATTGAAAACCTCTATAACCGTTAAAACAAACACTACACATCTATTTACTCATTACGCCATCTATCCGATTTAACCGCAACGACTACTGATGAGTACGTTCCCTTTAGTCAGGTAATTTTGAGTCATTTTTCTGCAGTATCTACTTGAAGAAAAATTAATTAAAAACATATTAAATTAGAACTTCGTTATTTTTAATTATCAATTCTATAAGTGAGATATATATTATATTTGAGATTGAACACAAATTGTTAAATAAAACGAGTTACTACGATTCCAATAACAGTACATATTTATAGCGTTGACGTCTAATTCGAGTTATATAGCGTCTTATTCGACGCCTTCTGTTGTAAAAAAATCGATACATCATGACTCTCACCGTCAAGCTGGCAAGTCTTGTTAGCTCTTAAATTATCTTTAAATTAGATAAAGCATAAAATTTATAAGTTCCAGCACAAATTAGCACATAGTAAGCACAAAATACTTGTAAAGCTAGATATTAAAAATTCGCTACGTAAGTCGCAGCATCAAACTGGCGACTCATTTTAGCTTTCTAATTATTTCAGAAACCGATAGAGCACAAAATTTATAACTTACAGCACAAATTAGCACAAAATTCGCACAAAATGTTGGAAACATTAAATATCAAAAATTCGATATGTGAGTCGCAGCGTCAAGCTGGCGACTCATTTTAGTTTTCGGATTATTTCGGAAACCGATAGAGCACAAAATTTATAACTTACGGCACAAATTAGCACAAAATTAGCACAAAATGTTGGAAACATTAAATATAAAAAATTCGATGTGTGAGTCGCAGCGTTAAGCTGGCGACTTCATCTTAGTTAGTTCGAGGCTTACCTCGAAAATGGATGGAGCACAAAATTTACAACCTACAGCACAAATTAGCACAAAATGAGCACAAAATTATTTACTAACTCTAATGTAAAATTTCAACATATGAGTCGCTAACTTGACGGACCTCGATAAGAACACGTTTGTCTCTGTAACATATTAACTTAGGATTGAAGACGTTTTTACTTCAAATATTTTATTCTCTATATGGTCTGCTATTATGTGGCCTCCTGTGATTTGTTTCTCTTCTTTTAGATAAAGAGGCCAAACAAAATCTAATCCTCAGCGAACTGTAGAATAGATGTAAGATTTGATAATTTCTGGTCTTTTACCAATTTATTTCCTTTCAGGAATTTTTCGAATAGGCTTGGTGGTAGTCGTTAAAAATCAAGTCTTTTATTTACGTTTTCATCATCAAGGTTAAATATTTTAAAGCTAAATCTGGTTTTAAACTGTGTTAGTAGCTGTCCAATCCAATATAATCTAAAGGGTGTTTCTTTAGGTTTGATAGAACTTTACATGACAACTACTATCAGACTGAACTGTTAGTCTGACACTGTCTATAAAATTTATTTTCAGCATACTTTGGCAAATCATCATGTATAGGATTCACTCTTGAACAACGCTACCAAATTCCTCAAATTTACTTTGAAAATCATTCGTCGGTTAGCCAAAAGCATAGAAGACTTTGTGAATTTTATGGCATACATGATCGTCCATCTGAGCTGAGCTTTATTCGTCGTACTGTGGATAGATTTCGTACCACATACTCTCTACATGATTTGGAAACACCAATGCTTCGAAGGAATGTGCGTAATGAAAGGAATATTACCGTTGTACGTGAAAGTGTGGTTACAAACAAGATTTGGTGACAAATTAATTTCGAGAAATGGACCTGTTAACTATCCACCCAGATACTATGATATGACGCCCGCAGATTATTTTCTGTAGGGCTATGTCAAGTCATTAGTTTATGCTGATAAACCAGCAACAATTGAAGCCTTAGAAGCCAACATTGTTCGTGTTATTCACGATATACGACCAGAAGTGCTCGAAAAAGTCACCCAAAATTGGATCAAAAGAATACGCTATCTTGCGGACAGCCGCGGTGGCCACATGCCGCAAATAATATTTTCTTTAATATTTTTTTAAAGTTTAGAGTTCTATCATCCTTAAAAAAACACCTTTTACTTAGTGTAAAGCCATGGTAGTAACTTAAGCTATAACATTCGATATAAAGGTTAAGCAACGTTCTCGTAGTTACTACTTGGATGGGCGACCGTGTAAGGAAGATCAGCGATGCCTGCCTATTTTACTCTGCACGTCTGGGAATTCACAGATGCTATACAAACCATATACTACATGATATACATATACATAACATGGCTTCTATATCGCGTATCCTCTATGTTAGCCCATAAGCAGTTTCTCCGAAAACACTGAAGGATAAAAGATATATAGTGCTAGGCCCTTCGAGAGAATTTGGTTCAATTTGCGCATGCGCGCAAGGTGTGGATCACCATGATTGCAGAGCTGACAGAACTTAATATGACATTTAAACTAATACCAACATTAATTTTTTTTATAAAGAAGTTAGACAGAGGTATAATGTGTATGCTACATGCCTATTGGACTTTGCGATATTCATGCGTATGATAAAAAGGTTTGAACAGAAGACGTGTTATCTCTCGAACAGGATGTAAAGCCGAAGGTCTCTTGGGTATGAGATGATACGCAAGCAAAAAATCTCCCTAGTTATGTTAAATTGGTCTGATCTTGATCCCGCCACTAACTGTGTCTATTTAAAATCGTACTGTATATATTTTCCTTAAAGAATTACCATGAAGTTAGCGCCTTATATCCTAACTACTATTAACCACGCGAAGAGCATGCTAAAGGCCGCAGAATGCCCCGTTCTGGAGAGTTGTCTCGCAAACTCATTTGGAGTAGTTCATATAAGTGTCAGTGAAGGGCCAACATCACTTCATCACGGTCAGACGTGATGGATGGTCCGGTCAGCGTCGAGACGGCGACGCCGACGTCCACGAGCCCAGAGCTCGCTTCTTTGTCATACAATAATAACACATCTAAAAATATAATAAACGTTGAATTAATGAAAAGGCTTTGTCATGATGGGACAGCGGAATTTGTAAAAAGTTCCACCTTACTACAGAATTCTTTAGTAACTTCAGCCCTACGAGGTGATCCGAATTTATACGGGAAAACTTTGGGAAACTACAGAAACTAAGTTGTATTTTTTATATCAGGTTTCCCATTTCATTTGACTAATGGCAATTAACATGGGCTATTACATTTCATTGAATTTTATATTCCCAGGGCACACTATGAGAAATATTGCTAACGGAATCGATGGTACTGACTGTCAAACACTACTAATTACCAAAATACTAAAGCGAAATGCTTTTTTAATTAAAATATCAATAAAAATTCGTTTTAAGTTAATAGGTGTAGTTTACATAACCGTTTTTAGAGACATTATTAAACGTCATCCGGTGGACTAGTTGGTTGAGCGGCTGTGTTTCAAACTCAACCGCAAAATTTTGCAGGTTCGAATCCCGCCAGAGACAACTTTTTTTTTTTACTTTTTCATTAATTACAAATTATTAGTGTTTACTTATTCGAATAAATATGGTTCATTGTCAATACCTAGTTATTAATTTTGAAAGTCACAATATTTGCTTATCAAAAAAAAAATAAAACATGTTTTAATTGGTTCGTTTCCTTTATCTTTATCTAAAGCTACTATCTTATAAAATAAGTAATCAACAAGCAACATATTTTTTATTTATTACATGCACTGTGCTTTTACTAATAGTGTGCTTATCTCTGCTAATAGTTACTACATATTTATTATACCTCAATCTGGATATTGAGTTAAACAGTATTACAGAGGAACTGTCGTGAATTAGTAATAGTTTTTTTTTTAATAAAAAACTATAATTCTAAAATTATGAGTTTTTTAAAATAAGAAAATATTTAAAAAAACTCATTATATTTTTAAAAAACTCCTCAAAAAAAACCTATTACTAATTCACGACAGTTCCTCTGTAACTTTTTAACTCAATATCCAGATTGAGGTATAATATGTAGTAACTATTAGCAGAGATAAGTACACTATGAGTAAAAGCCCAGTGCATGTAATAAATAAAAAATATGTTGCTTGTTGATTACTTCTTTTATAAGATAGTAGCTTTAGCTAAAGATAAAGGAAACGAACCAATTAAAACATGTTTTATTTATTTTTTTTTGATAAGCAAATATTCTGACTTTCAAAAATAATAACTAGGTACTGACAATGAACCATATTTATTCAAATAAGTAAACACTAATAATTTGTAATTAATGAAAAAGTAAAAAAAAAGTTGACTCTGGCGGGATTCGAACCTGCAAAATTTTGCGGTTCAGTTTGAAACACTGCCGCTTAACCAACTAGTCCACCGGATGACGTTTAATAGCGAGTTTAATAGTGTCTCTAAAACGGTTATGTAAACTACACCTATTTAACCTATTTAACAACTATTTAAAAAAATGAACTGTTTCCAATATACAAGTTGATTAAAAATGAATAATTTTTGGTTGTATCGGAAATCAATACGCCAATTGTTTCCAAAATTGACATAATGTATCATGGCAAATACCTCTCTTATCAGATAGATTATAAGTTCAATACGAATCATCATTGACGTGCCAGCAATAATGTGTGATACTATTTCTTATAGTGGTGAGAAACGCACCGTAGTGCCCTCTTTGGGTCTTTGCTACTATCTGTCTGACAATTATTGTCAAATTGACAGACAGATAACGACCTGCTTTTCCGCAGGTGCCATTACAGCAGTGACCCCTATTGTCTTTAAAGAAGACAATCCTCCTTATTTATTTGAAAGAGATGCCGAAAACATAGGGGCACATTGTCGGTGGAGTTAATAATAATAATAATAATAATAAAGACTTTATTGCCCAACAGGTAAAACCCAATAACAGGACAAATTAAAATTACAGTATAATAAAATATCTAGCACACATTACATATTATCAATATATCGTATAAATACATAATAAAGAGGTAAGTAAATACAATTTTAAGCATATAATATAATTTTAAGAAAATAACAAACAAAGCAAAAAACAACAAAAAACATAAGATTGCTTACATATAACATAATCACAATTAAAAATTAAAAAAAGTGACAGCTACACAGATAGATGCAGATATCATGAGCTGAACTGTGCCAACGCTACACTCCGCAACTTAGAAATAGTACAACAGTAAATGTCGCATACTGGCGCGACATTATTTACATTGTTGCACATAACATGCACTGGAGACTTCAATAGAATGTTAGTGTGCGGTGTGGTGCTGCTGAATATCACATGTTGTCTAGCATGTAATCTGGGGATATGGAAATTTAATGCTGATAACAAAGACGAACATTCGATGCCATTATGTATTAACTTGTATAAGAAAACTACAGATATAGTTTTACGTCTTGCTTCCAGGCTATGAAAATCAAAATTGAGAAGCAATGTATTATGATCAAATCCTCGCGGCGGATAGTAACCATGAGCTCTAAAAGATAGAAATTTTAAAAATTTTCTCTGCACCATCTCTATATGCTGTTTGTGGATAACATAGACTGGGTACCAAATTAATGACCCGTACTCTAGTTTTGATCGAACATACGAATAGTATAATGTTTTTAAAGCCTCAATATTAGTAAACTGTTTACAGTTACGAATTATGAATCCCAACATTTTCATTGCTGAATTTACAGTTGCATTTATGTGTTCAGCAAAACTGAGCTTTGTATCAAAAATTATGCCTAAGTCTTTAATAGATTCACAACGTGATAAACAATTCTCATTTATTACATAACTGTATTCAATTGGCGTTGATTTCCGAGAATATGATACAACTTTACACTTAGACGCATTTAGCTGGAGCCTGTTCAATATACACCAATTCTCGACAATCGTTAACTGTTGTTGCAAGAATTTGCAATCTTCGGTACTATTGATGTTCAGAAAAAGTTTTAAATCATCTGCAAAAAGTAATTTACGGCTAGATAGTTGTAATGCAAGGTCATTTATAAATAAAAGAAAGAGTAGGGGTCCTAAATTCGAACCCTGCGGTACTCCCGATGTTGCAGTAAAACAATTGGACTCATACCCGTGACAAGAGACAAACAGTTGTCTGTCAGACAAATACGAAGAGAATAAATTGACCAGGGGAACGCTGAGTCCGAACCAAGATAACTTCTGCAATAATATGCTGTGATCTATCCGATCAAAGGCCTTCGAGAAGTCTGTATAAATCGTATCCACCTGGCCTTGCAAATCTAAGGCTTCTGAAACAAACTGCGTGAAAGATGCTAAATTGGATACAGTTGACCGTTTCTCCACAAAGCCGTGCTGGAATTCTGATATGTAATTTTTTACTGAAGAGTAGACACGATTACACAAGACAATCTCAAAGACCTTCGCAAAATTGCAGAGTAAAGCAATTGGACGATAATTTTCAATATCACTAGAATCTCCATTCTTTAAAATGGGACATATTCTAGCCATTTTCCATTTGCTTGGAAACGTCGCAGTTTTCAATGACAAGTTAAATAATATTTAAAGAGGTGTAGACAAGACTCCTACACAGTCCTTAACAAAGAATGATGGAATTTTATCTGGTCCGGAAGTCAATTTGTTATTAAGTTTTTTTATGGCCACTGTGATCTCTTGGCAAGAAATGTTAGTAATATTTATATAATCCCCAGTGTCATAAACTATGGGTAGATTTTCATCATTCCTAGAATGTGGCGAATATACATCACTAAAAAAGTTACTAAAACCATTGACAATATCAGATGGTGTATTATACTCAATATCTCCCCTTTTCATTTTGCCAGGTATTCTACTGGTTTGCTTTTTAGTTTGAATGTAAGACCAAAACTGCTGGGAATCAGAAGAAATAGATTGTTGCACTAGATTTAAGTAATTATTAAAAGCTGACTTAATTTGTTGTTTTATCACTGATCTAAGCCTCTTAAATTCTTGCAAATGAAGTTGTGACTGTGTTAACCTATACCTTTCACGATGTTCGTATTTAAGTCTTATGTTGTTAATGATATCTAAATTATACCAACGTGGATACCTATAACATGATTTCTCCCTATATTTCGGTACATGCTGATCCAATATACTGTATAACCTGCAATAAAATGCATTTGAAGCTTCAGTGACATCATCATATGCGCTTAGGAAGGACCAATCTGTATTCATCATTGATCCGTACAGATCAGGATAATTAGCTCTACGAAAATTATAATTTTGACTAAAGTCTGATTCTAAATCACATTGTCTCAATGCATTAATGCTACATGTTATAATAAGAGGTGGATGATGTCTATCCTCTAGCAAGAGTGGAGCGTTATCACGTTCCACTTTACAGAACATATTTGACAATATTAAATCCAAAAGCCTACCATTGCAATTAGTTACATGATTATATTGAATTAAATTCATGAAAGTACAAAAATTGTTAGCAAGTAAACTTTTATTATCATCATTTGTCAAATCATTACTATATTTAGGGATATTAAAATCACCAAGAATAATAGTTTTGTAAGATATACACTCAACTCGCTCTAACAAATCAAATAAAAGTTCATAATCAATTACAGGTAACGTGGGTGGAATATATATAACAATCACATACATTACAACGGAATTAATAGTAGCTTTACAAGCCACTATATCAATTAAAGGTAGAGCATCAGACACTGTTGACAAATCTAAACGTTCAGTAACAATATCATTTTTAACTGCTAAAAGGACTCCCCCACCACGCGATGTATTTGTAGCTTGCAAGCGTCTATCAGATCTAAAGACGGTGTAGGATTGTGGAAATAATTCGGCATCTAGAATGTCACCTTGCAGCCAAGTCTCACTGATAGCGATAATGCGATAAAGTTGTTCTTTACAGCAGCTCCTTCAAATAAACTATTTCTTATAATTATGTAAAATATGTAAGACAGTACTGGGTGTTCCATTTAAAATATTAAAGTTTATATCGTCGTAGCTTCATTGAGTTGCCCTGTAAAAAAATTAAATATATGTAAAACAAGTATAAAGAGAAAAGAAAATCGACGTGTCCGAGCGATTTTTCAAAAACTTTACCATTTTCAAAATAATGAATTTATGCGGAACTTTATGAACTCGCTGTATACACTCTACATATACACGTTATATTTTATATACATATACTCTATACAGTGTGGGTGAGTTTGCATTACACACTCAGTAACTTCGTAAATGTCAAGATCTTAAAATTTTTCAGAAAGTACTTCAAAGTGATCTTTTCATCCCTGTGATTAAAAACCCTCTCATTAAAAAAATAAAAGAACAGCGCCATGTACATTGATTTTTTTAAACGGAACACCCTGTATTTTATTTTATAATTTGAAATCCTTTCAAATTCTGAATATGACACCGTTTTTATTTTTTCTTAAAAGTGATAATATGTAAGTTAGGAACAATACAAGAAATGATCAGTAGTAGGCCATGGATTGCACAATAATTATTGAAAACAAAGCATGCTTGTGAAGACAAAAGTTATGCAAATAACTCATAACTTTGTTAATAATATTATTTTCATTTATTTCAGTAAATATTTCAATAAGTACCAAAGTTTACAGAATAAATCTTCTGAAAACTTTGCTTTATATTCACTTTTAAGAAAAAATAAAAACGGTGTCATATTCAGAATTTGATAGAATTTCAAATTATGAAATAAAATGCAGGGTAAAATCAGTGTACATGGCACTGCTCTTTTGTTTTTTTAATGAGAGTGTTTTTAATTAGAGGGTTGAAAAGAGTACAAAAAAATCACTTTGAAATCTTTTTTGAAAAATTTTAATATCTTGACATTTACGAAGTTACTGAGTGTGTAAAGCAAACTCACCCACACTGTACATATATCAAATTAATATCTATATATCAAATTCTTAGTGCAGTGTCAAAACAAACTTCTCTATACTTCTAGTTTCCTGTTTTTTGTTATTTTGCAGGTGGTGATGGTGTAATCGCAAAAAAAACTACAATGAATCATGAAAATGCACCACAAATAAGTTACATTGTGTAATATTAATTATTTATTATAAATAAAATATCTTCTGCGGAGCCTCCTAGTAGTATTTTCCAGTCTAGATATTTAATTATTTAGATCAAATTTTAAAATATCAGCATATATTTATAAGCACATTAGGCGTATCATGCCTGATTAGCAGAGGTTCTGTTTACCGAATTTAAAAGTTTGTCAGTTTATATTATAAAGTTGGGAAAAGCGAAACGTTCATATTTGAAAAGTTCCGAATAATGGCAAGTCGAGTTCTGCATGAAGTCGCGCCATAGTTTAACCTGGGCGGGAAAGTATTTTTATTTGATTATGTAAATTGAAATACTTTTTTCTTGCTGCCGTATTATATTTCAATTCTATTCGAGTTTTTAATTTAAAAGTTGCGAAATGAAGTTTTATTATGTGCCTCGAAAATTTCTATTTAGCTCATAGAAATTAGAAAAAGAGAAGACTGGGAGAAGAACGGGAGGAATTTCGAATATAGAACGGGAAAAATCAAAGTAAAGTTTACTTAACAAATTCATTCGATTGAATTTGATGGAATTCGTTCCACGGTAGGGATTTAGGACATGCTTGAGGTGCACTCCCTGCTTTCCTGCATTGATTTTCATTCGTTTTAAATGGAACATTTTCCTTTACACCTTACATTAGCCCTCCTATAGGCACAATAAATTATTTATGAGCTTAATCGCTACATCTAAAAAATACCTCACGGATTGAAAATAGTGAATTAACAACTAATAAATATTTATACATTATTTCTTATTTCGCATTATATATTTCTAGCTAATATAAACCGGAGACGTGAAGGCAATGCAAAATATTTTTTTCAGCTTAATGTAATGTAGTATGCATGTAGCATAATGTCTATCTACATTAAAATTTAAAAGAAGATGAAAAAATAGAGGGTATTGTGGCAAAGTGGTTTTAAAAGTTATTTTATAATGCTTTTAGTTTTGTACTCATGATTTAAATTCGAGTATTTCTATGAAGATCTCGCATAATACAGAGAGTTCCAGAATGATTGTCCGTGCCGCTTCATAATAATTTTTTATGTGCCGCCTTTTTATTTTTAGTATCTGCACTAGAATCATGAGCGCAGGCAAGGGAATTTACTGGTTTTATTTGATTTGTTCCATGCCATGGTACCGGGATATCAAAAATTATCTTGGTCAAGGGTGGTTGTGGAATGTAAAACGTGTGTCTTACTTTAAATTTTGAATATGTTTTGTTGTGTCAGAATCTGTCAAGTCATTGTCTGAAATTTTCTAATCCAGTTTTTGAATCATGCCTCTTACCACACAGTACAAAATTTTCATGATTGAAGCCTATTTTCGAACGGGTGCGCTAGTTAATGGAAATTGGCAATACAGTCAACGTTTGTGTTTGGACAATTTTCGAGAGCACTTCCCAAACGTGGCAATATTACCGGACACATTTTATGCGTGCCTTATAAATTGTGTTGAAGTATTTCGCGAAACTGGTTGTGTGACTCATAAAAAAGTTGCTGGTAGACCAAGAGTTCGTACAGAAGAAGTTGTCAATGACGTTCGTCAACGTATGGAAGAGGAGCCTACAAAACCTTTGAAACGTCTTTCTCAGGAAATTGGACTTTTTTATGGAACATGTCATAAGACTTTAAAGAAAGACTTGAACATGTATCCATATAAGATGCAAGCACATCAAGCTCTTCTGCCCGCAAACCACCCCAGACGCCTTGCTTACTGCCATTGATTTGTTAATAATTTAATGAATGACGATCTTCTAGACTTAACTTTTTTTTCTGACGAAGCGTGGTTCCACCTTTCGGGATATATCAATTATCAAAATATGCGAATGTGGAGCAATGATAACCCTCATGTTTTTACTGAATCGCCACTACATGCTCAAAAAATTGGTGTTTGGATGGCAGTTTCTCGCAGAAGAATAATTGGGCCAATTTTTTACGATTTCGAACTTCGGAACGGTTATTTACAGCATGACGGTGCAACAGCACATACTACATGAGAAAATATTGCTTTCCTCCGAGAGTTTTTTGATGACCGGCTGATAAGTTTGCATACAGAAGTTGAGTTTCCTCCGAGATCACCTTGTTTGACAATTATGGACTATTTTATATTTCCTTACTTAAAAAACAAGATTTTCACAACTCCGGTAAATAATTTGCAAGAGCTGCAACAAAGAATTGTTCAGCAATGTGCAACCATAACGCCAGAAATGCTGCAAAACGCTTTTCACAGCATGAGGAGGCGCGTCAACTTGTGGATCGAACCAAACGGGGGACATTTCCAACAATTACTGTAATTTAGTTTTTCTTGTTACTAAAACCGTTATTTCATAATTTGTAGTTCATTATTGTTTTACAACTGAAATAAATAGGTATGAAATTTTTAGGTTATTGATGATGTCAGTGTGACAGTGACATAATTATTTCAAATTTAAAGTAAGACACACGTTTTACATTCCACAACCACCCTTGACCAAGATAATTTTTGATATCCCGGTACCTACGTCAGTAAATATAGGTTATGTTAAAAATAAAATAAAAACAATTTATTAAAAATAATGTAGTTATTATTTTGTATTATTCTATTACTGTGTATCACCAGTATCACCTATTCAAACTGTGAATTGTGGAGCGTTAAAAACATTAATTTATGGTTCTTATATTAATTTCAACATTAATTTCAAAATATTAATAAATACAAAATTACCAACCTGATTTAGGACTCTCTGAAACTGTATAGTATTGAAAAATACTCTTTTAAACGCAAATGATACTTCAGTAAAACAATTTAAACACGAAAAATTCTAAACGCCACTACGTCAAACGTCAAATGCTGTAAAATATGAAAATTTTCAAATTGACAGTTAAAAAGAAAGTAATTTTAGCAAATAGAAATAAATTTTGATTATATTCAGGTAGTCTGCGTTCCAGTACCGAACAATCATTCTGCAACTCTCTATATATGCAGTTTCCTGCATATGTATGAACACTGTCTATAACTTTTTGATTATTACTTTTATTTTTTGGAGACCCGCATATGTTTTAAGTGTTTTTAGAAATTATATTTTTGCGTACCTACTTAGAACTGATGATTTATTACTTGACATTGGCGTGTGTCAATGTGTAAATTTTAAATTAAGTTAAAGTTGTGGACATGACCGAAAATTGATATCCTTATTATAGTTGGATACGGAGACAGAAAAAGAATCCAACAAGTACTGGAATTATTTACAAGTGCATTTTGAGCTCATTGACTCTATTGTTTTTTATCGTAATAATTCTTGAAGTAAACAATAAAAATCTGTTTATTTATGAAAATATAAATTTTTTCATATTTAATCCCAATTAAATAAAGCCGAATGCAAAAATAGATGTTGATTCTAAAAAACAAATAAAAATAATCCTAATGATGTAATTCAAAATTTGAACGAACACTAAATGAGATCATTTAAAAACAATTAAAGGTCACCAAAAAATGGTAAAAAGTTGTAAAGAAATTTTTATTATAACATTTTTTTTTTATAAAAATAATATTTAAAAAGTTATAGACACTGTTCCATACATATGCCGGACCCTGTATATATAGAAGAAGCGATATACAGGCTGAACCAAATTTAATTACCACTACATCTCAGAAACTATTAGAGCTACAAGAAAGCTCGCATAGGGAAAGTAGCGCAGAATTTAATATACATCGATTTTCTTCTGATAAAATAATTCTGTAGTTAATTATTTTTTTGAAGAAAATAACAGTAACTTTATTTTTCTTATGGGCGCCATTTGATTCTATGATTTTTGAAACAAAGCGAATTTTTCTGATTTATTTTATGTATAATATGCGATCCATCAAAAGTGGAAAATGCGAAGTAGAGTAGGTAAAACTTTATTTCTATAGATTACATTCCATAGCAAAGGATTATGGACAAACAATGCATATACAGGGTGGGTTTTTGAAAACGAAACAGAGCGAATAACTCTCAGGAAAATTATTTTTTCGAAAAACGCCGAGACAGGTCGATTTTTGATCAAAAGGGGACATCTTTTCCCATACTTTTGATGCTCCAGTCTCACCCCCCTAGGGAGGGGGGCAACCCCCCCAAATATCTTAATAGGGAAGGAGGGTTAAATGACACATCATTTGAAAGGTACTTCAATTCTCTACACAACCCTGTATTAGTTTTTTAATTTGACTGGTTAGTTTTGAAGATAAAGGTTGTTAATAAAAAACTACTTTTTACGGTTTTATTTGCAAACTTTTTCTAGATCAGCCAATTAAATATTCAAATTGATGACCTCCAGCCTCCATACAATAGTCGTCCATGAGTGTCACCCCTTATGTCAGAGTGACATTTCCTTTTATTATTCGCAGTAAATTGAAATAATAAATAATACAATCAGAACGGGTATTGAGTGAATTATTATTTTATTGTTACCTGTACAGTTTGTCGACATTATGGTTTATTCGATTCCAAAAAGAGTGGAAATAATTGTTCATTTTATGCAAATAATCGGAGTGCTAATAGGACAGCAGAAATATTTAGTCAGCAACACTTGGGTAAAAATGTTCACAGGAAGTACATTTTGGAGTTAGTGACCAAATTTCAGGAGACCGGATCTGTAAGTAATAAAAAGCGACACCCCCGAAAGAAATGAAGAAGATGTAGCTATTCTAGGCCATGTTGCTATAAATCCTAGAACGAGTACGAGGCAAATGGCAGCTGAATCCGGTTTTGGGCGAAACAAAATTCGTAAAACTTTGAAGCATCATAAATTCCATCCCTATAAGATTCACCTTACACATGAACTTAATGGAGATGACTTTGACCGCCGACTACAATTTTGTGAAGTAATGAGTGAACGAGCTATTAACAATCCAGATTTAATTTTTAATATCTGCTTCTCGAATGAGTGTTCATTTACAATGGCATGACAATGGCAATGTCAATCGTCACAATTGTCGTTATTGGTCCGATTCTAATCCCAGGATATTTTATGAGACTCATACACAACATCAGGAAAAATTAAATGTATGGGCTGGAATTTTTGGTGACCACATTGTTGGTCCTTTTTTCTTACCAGATAATCTCACCGGGGAGATGTACCTGGATTTGTTGGAAAACTCCATTTATCCAGAGCTAATACACATTATAGAGAATAATGAAAATTATCTAGAAGACCAGTTGATATTCCAACAGGATGGAGCCCCTCCTCACTACGCCTTGCCTGTTCGGCAGTATCTCGATCGTACGTTTGCAAATCAGTGGATTGGGAGAAGAGGCGTCATAGAGTGGCCTGCGCGATCGCCGGATTTGTCCCCTTTGGATTTTTTCTTGTGGGGTCATTTAAAGTCCAAAATTTATGCCACTCCACCTACTTCCCTTGAAGATCTACGCCAACGCATTATTAACGAATGCCGCCAAGTTACTCCAGAAATGTTGCAAAACGTACGTGATCGCATTGTGCAAAACTTATACTATTGTATGGAGGCTGGAGGTCATCAATGTGAATATTTAATTGGCTGATGTAGAAAAAGTTTGCAAATAAAACCGTAAAAAGTAGTTTTTTATTAACAACCTTTATCTTCAAAACTAATCAGTCAAATTAAAAAACTAATACAGGGTTGTGTAGAGAATTGAAGTACCTTTCAAATGATGTGTCATTTAACACTCCTTCCCTATTAAGATATTTGGGGGGGTTGCCCCCCCTCCCTAGGGGGGTGAGACTTGAGCATTAAAAGTATGGGAAAAGATGTCCCCTTTTGATCAAAAATCGACCTGTCTCGGCATTTTTCGAAAAAATAATTTTCCTGAGAGTTATTCGCTCTGTTTCGTTTTCAAAAACCCACCCTGTATGTACTGTTCTGTACATATGCAAAAATATGTTCTGCAATTCTTCAACTTTCTTAATTATAAACAGAGTTTCACAGGGCTCAATGCTTATATAATATATAAATCTTTATTTGATGTTGTTAGGTAATAACCATCATAGGGTATTAGATCCCTTTATGTTATCTTTGGTCTATAAAGGGACAACTTTCCCGTACCGCAAGACGTCGATTGGAAAAGTTTTCGGTATTAGCATAGTTATAAAAACGATAAAACGGGAGAGGTACAGATCGTCAGATAAATATGATTCGAAAAGTTGGACGTCGTCGTCGTTTGTTTCTTTATCGGGAACTATAATGCTCGGATAGATTGCCAGTAGATATTTTCGATTCGACAGTTTTGTTTGTGTAAAACTTTGAACGATTTGTTTTGAACTGCGTCGAGCCAGTACGTCTTTTTCTTGTAAAAAGTTCTCAAGTTATACGGGCGAGCTGCTTGGCATATAGTGTACAGGATATCCACTATTCACTCACCAATATTTGCTGACAACTTAGGGATCCCTAGCGCAAATAGAACGTAAGCAACGAAAAACATCCTGAGCGGATTGTGCGGATTATTACCTAATGCTGATAAATTCTTTCATGGCAACATGACGCATGTAGAAGGGATATGTCCTAGATGAATAGGGAATAATATAACCAGGAGAATTAATAACAAAAATAGTAGCGTAAGAGTAGATATACTTAAAGAAGGCAGGTGCTATTTATAAATTAAAAATAACACACTCATTTTATGTGAAAAGTAGGTACAGCAATAAGTTAAATTCCTGTTGTAAATGAGATAAAATCGATGCTGTAGTAACAAGACAGTAAATAATAGCTTCTTTGCATATGATGAGATTTTCATTAGCGTACCGTAATAACGCCTAACATTATGGTAATCTTTCCAAATACAGGAATACAGAAATGTGAGGTTATGCTAGATTTTAGATTATCAATATATTTTGCCTATCTGCTGTAGGTAAAATCAGTATAATGAAAATAATCCGGTACCCTTATACAGGTTATCATAAAGTAAGGGATATATTTCAGCTTATTATGTATTTTTAATAAATAAAGTTAATAACAGGATGTGAAAGAAATTCGATTGGTTAAACAATGGGATTTCTTATGTCCAACAGTGGTGTCCAACAACGATTAACGCAAATGTTCGATATGTTGTCCATTTTGCTGCTGTACTATCACCAACCGTTCCTCCCAATTGTACACAGCATTATTCAGCATTTCTGGTTGAATTGCAGCAATTTGCTCACTAGTAGTCTTTTAATACTTCCATCGTTGTTGGTCGTGTTCTAAATACCAAATTTTAAATAACCCCACTGCCAATAATCCGCTGGGTTAAGATCAGGCGATCTTGGAGGCCATGAATTTGCAAAATGTCTGCTTATAACACGATTTTGAAAAACATCAGTTCAAAATTCTTTAACTGGTCGGTAAATATGCGGGGGTGCTCCAACCTGCATAAAAATAATCTTTTCGTGCTCGTTTTGTATCCGTTGAATGGCATAATCTCGTAACATATTATGCAGGTATCGTTTACCAGTAACAGTTACAGATACGCCCTCTCCATTCTGTATCTCCTCAGAAAAGTATGATCCAATGTTAAAATTAGATGTGAAACAGCACCAAACGCAGTGAATTTCTTGTCATGACGATCTTCCTGAACAGGATAACCATTCGGGTTCAATTTCCATCTGTCGGTTTCAAAAGTATGTCCAGCAGGTGAATAGCAACTAATTTACTTTGTGAACCAACTACATTCCAGTCATCTTTTTTTGTTTCTTTTTTTTAAAGGAATAAATATCATCTTTGTTTTACACTACAAGCCAAATTGGAAGTGAGCGAGTAATATTTTTAATCTGCTCTGTATGACATAAGTGAATGGAACGTGTATAATGGGGAAAAACTAATATAAGAAAACAGCTTTCCCAAAAAGTGCATTTAAAAGTCCTCAAGTTCTACTTGCTTTCGTTAAAACTAGTGAGAAGTAGATTGGATCCAAGGCCAATAATAAGAGTTTTTACCTTATTGTTTTTCGTCTCTAGAGAAAATGTCCCTATCTTTATCCCCGATGAACTCATTAGGTGTCTCTTCGTGAACTCAATACTAAGTTGGAATCTATTTTCTACATCACAGGTCGATTCTGTTTACTTCTGTCCTCGTAATGAAACATTGGATATCATGATTAATTCCTTCGAAGTAATGGCTTCTTCGTGCTCAAAAATAATAAATAAGGTGGTTCTAAAACGCAATCTAAAGGAAATGCAATATGAAACATTAAGGCAGGAACATATTATACAGTGTAAAGAAAAATGAGTGGAATTTAATTCAAATTGCGCCCAATAATATATAAATTTCTGCCCACACCCCATTGAGTGAAATTTTGGCTCTATAAATACAAGTAAATATACAATTTTTTGAATTTGTTGTATTTATTGTTCAATATCGAATATTCTTGGTCTGATTTAGTTTCACTTGAAATTTATTCACTAAACACTGAGTTTATGTACTCGCTTCTAAGAGTGATTTATTATTTTATTTTAAACCTATGAATCTTATTGAATTATATTTTTTCAAACATGATTAGAATTAATCTCACTTTTGGGTTTAACTAATCTCTTTAATATTTTGTGACATTGTTTTTGAAATACATGAAATTTCCGACAACGGACCAATACAAAGAGATGACGAAAAATAGAGAGAAATATTACATACTGTATTATGTGCTCCATGAGATAGTATCTTCACAATGTGAACCCAAGACGATGGATTGGACGTCGCAGTGCAATCGAATGGACACATTCGATTGCACAAAAGTTTGGGTCGATATCTGTAACAGTTTTCGAATTATCTAATCTTTAAAAAGCGCTCGCCAGAGTGAAAAATTATGGGGCGCTCAGACTTACGAGACTAGTGTGAATACTGGTGCCTCTATAGATGCCTACCCCTAGAAAAAAGTGAGGTACACCGGCGATTTTACTTCGCTACAAATACAGCACAGCTCTCGACCGGCGAGCGGCGTGAAGAGTAGTGAGGAGTTTCAGTTATAATACCGTACTCGCTTAATTGAGTAACGTTTTATTTGATAGAACAATCGGTGCATTTATAACTATGTTTCATATATAACGTCATCATTTCCAATGTTTCCGATGGTTGGAAGGACTGGGAAATCTGCGAATTTTTTATTTGTAGCAAAAGCAGTTTGCAAAGATTTTGTAACTAGCTTTTTTACGTACATAGTATCTATGTTGCGTTATTATTACGAAAAATAAAATATTTATTTTTTCGTTATGATAGCATTGCGTAAACCTGCAACCATAGTAAATGTGGTCACTGCCTTTTAAACTTCGAGGGAGATATAATTCAGGAAGTATGCGGGTCAGTTTTCTCGCCCACATCGTTAATAACAGGTATTTACCTTGAGTCAGTCCTCCTGCATTTTCACTCTTCCTTCCATGCCACCATTATCAGAACATTTATAAAACACTTGTCGTAAATCCCTATTGACTTGTCCATGTTCGTTTCTGTCCCCTGATTTATTTAAAATTGGGTTGTTTACTTTTCGGGTTCAAAGGGATGACTTATCAGACAAGAAAATAATGATGTATTTTTTAAATTGGACTTGAGCTCTTCCAGTTTTTTGTGTCTTCCTGTCCTACACAAAACGAAATGATCTTTTGGTAAGAAACAAATATAATGAGAACAAAAGATTGAAACATCCAATTAGATATTCTCTAGAATAATTTGAGTACTATATGACAGTAGACAGTTTAAAAAAACATATCAAGTAAACCCATTCATCAGAAAAACAATCTGGGACCAATTGGTGTTTCCAATTACTTTTCCTAAAATAAAATTTGATATTAAAATAAGAACTTGTATATAATTTTCGTTTCGGAAATTATTGAGTTTTGCAACTATGTAAGGATATTCATAAATACAGTTCTTACCTATCTACAATGTTTTTAGTCGTTTGGGAAAATTTTCAGCTAAAAATAAAATCAAGGAGATAGTTGACATATTTATTCGAAGGAGATTGCCGAAACGGGCATTATGCCCCGACTGGCATAGCATTACTCCGGCAACTTCTGTTAGTAGCGGTGACAAACACACTGTAGTACCCTCTTTCGGTCTTCCCTCTTTGTATTTCTCACCATTACTAACATTCACGATGTCCATTAGGCAATAATTTCGCATCATCGTTCATCGATTCCACTACCTATGGCACACCGACGAATGCATAATAAGCGCGAAACCGGTCAGTGTCTGTGGTTGGTCACGATGAAAGATGCAGCGACTCTTATGGAGATGCCGCAGTAATGCAATGCCCGTCGAGGCACATTGCCCGTGGAGTAGTTGTTTTCAGCATCTTCTTAAATAAATAAGTATGAATGTCTTCCTCAAAAACAATAGAGGTTAGAAGATGTTTTATAACCAAACGAAACGTCGACGACCAAACTAAATGAGTTTTATTATTTTCTTTTCAAATATCTGGAAATTTACTGCCGTACGAGGTTAGCAGGTACTAGGTACGAATACCACTTTTGAAAAAAGTGTTGTGGAGTCCACTGCCCTATTTTTATATGATTTTAAAACCAAATTATTTTTTATGCTACTACAATGGTTCTTTTACAGTTTTAGAACCATAGCAAATTGGCCACCGCATGGCACATTCTAGACGATTTATAAATATGTACATAACATTCTTAAAAAGAGAAAATAAAATGTTTATAACATATAAAACAAAAATAAATCATAATTATTAGAATTTCAATTACATTGTATCATAAAAAACAATAGCTACTAAAAATTCACCTGCATCAATTCAATTTCAAATTTGCAGCGGGTATTAAAGTCATGAAAAGCCGAAATTAATTTCGTTACAAAATATTTGAAAACTGTTGTTAATGAACACTTTATAAAAAACTTGATGCAGTTGGCTTTACAAAGTATGAAGTTGGTTTTACGTGCATTTGTATTCATTATAAGTGCTTACTGTTTCAGCAGCAATAGTATTTTACGTCAGGTATTATAGTCCCTGTTAGCGGGATGACTCTACGTCGCACTGGGTCTAATAATATACACTTTTGAAAACTGAAAATTCAGATCTACTTACAGGCGCCTCTTTCTCAAATAAATAAATTCAATTCTAACATTTCAATGAAATAAAAATATTTCAGTGTTAATCAACAAGCATTTGGTTACAAATTCAGTCACTCAACTCAAATGTAGTAGATTCGACCCCTAGAAATCATTGCTTGTCTGCTCACTCACTGGAACTTACTCAACGGATTTGATTCAAATAGGACTTTTGCGGAATAAACTTAAAAACAAAATTGTAGTTGCGGTAATTCCACAAAAACTTGAATAGGTGGAAATTGCCGGACGACCATTGCCGGGAAAAATAAAATAGAAAGAATTTTGTGTATCTTTAGATTGATTTTAAAATATTCTAAATTTCGGATTAACGGTTTGGGTTATCCGTATATGATTTTAACGCGATCTGAATGTTTCTGAAACACAGGATATGAAATTAAAGAATTTAATGTCAGAATGAAGGTAAGGACAGACGCGAGGGGTAATTCCCCAAAAATTCCCTGAAATACCCCCAAACGTTTGAAATTCCCTGGATATACTAAATTGTCAGCAATTCCCCGAAATTCCCCAAAATCGTCCGCAATTCCCCGAAATTCTCCAAAATACCCCGCAATTCCCCATGGCGTTTTGAAATTCCCAACAAAATAGGTAATCAGATCGGGCCTCAGAAATAACAAAATACGAGAATTAAGAAAACATTTTTTGTAAAAGTTATTCTTATGAATAAAGTAACATTTTAATGGATAAATTACAAATTTAAAACAAAATAATAACATAACAAAAACATCTAACAAGTATTTTCACTTATATTACAGTCAGTCTTTTCTTTTAGGAGTTGAGGGTACAGCTTAACAATAAAGTAAACGTATAACATATTCCTTTAATAGTTATTTATGCAACAAGTGCAAAAAGTAAGTGTTTATTGCACGCGACGTGAAATTGTCCAACGAGGGTGTCAGGCCGAGTTGGACAACACGTCGAGTTCAATAAACACTTTTTGTGCGAGTTGCATACAATATTTTTTCTGCGTTCATACAAAAACCAAAAAATGTTTTATTTAGGTGGCATCAAGTGCCACGTGGATTTGACGTTATGTTTGTCATGATCACAAGACGCTGTAGTAGAATGACAGATGAGTGCAATAAAATTTTTATTGGACTAGTGCAATAAAGAACCAGTCTTTTCACTAAATATAGTTCAATAAAGTTTTGGTTTTTGCATGAACGTAGAAAAAAGATATTACAGCATTACATAAGTTTCAAAAATAAAGAAAAGTATTTAAAAAGTCTTTTCTTTTATTTCAGTTAAGATGAATAGATACATTTTGAGTAAGATATATTCTTTTAAAAGACAATACCATACAGTATAACAAATTTATAAATTGTTTGTTGCGAGGTTTCGTATATCGTTATATTTTTATTTATATCCAATAAATCAACCCGTTTTAGCTGAAAAGATTCTGAAGCCAAAAGCCGGATTGTAGAGATTTTAAGAAAAATTAAACATGTACTATTGAAATTCCCCAAAATACCCCGAAATTCCCCGCAATTCCTTGAAATCCCCCCAAAATTCCTCAATTTTTCTCGAAATTCCCCCTGCTTGTTCACTAAAATACCCCAGTGATTCGCCCCTCGGACAGACGTCTAAGGACATCTCAACACTACCCTCTGGCAAAACAGAATTACTGGATATTGCCTTTTCCGCCGTCGGTTACAAATAAATATTGATTTTTGCAGTACTTGGAGCTTATGCATTGATGCGAAAATTGTAATAAGAGTACAGATACATCTTTCTAACCAAACTTCATACGATCAAAGTTTCGCCACGAATGAAGTAAACAACTCCTGGATATAAAATGAAAATATGTCTAATATATCGTAACGGCAGATTAGAACCTGTTTGTGGTAACATCGGCTCCCAACAGGGAAACTTTGGCTTCCGGTTGCCAACTAGGTAAGAAGTTATCGAAGCATAGCAAAACAAAGCTCAGTCTAAGCCAGTCGACATGAAGAATGGAGGCAGAGGTCAGTGGCGCCTGTGGCTGGTAAACAAAGTGATCAATAACATCTACCTGCGATCCATAACTCAGCTAAAACATATAAAACATAGCAATTAAGTTGAGTTCGGATATTAGTTGGCGAATTAGTCACTTTTTGACAGTTATAGTTTTGCGAATTATCTGGTTTCTTTGGCACATATAATAAATCTGCTTGTTTTGATACACGAAAACAGCATTGGATAAAGGTGCTTTTATTCGTGTGTGACTGCAACTATTGATAACAAAGTTTTGTAGGTGGTGGTTGTTCTCGAGAAAAAATCGCTATATGTTTAGCTAATTTAGAATACACTTGATGCTTGCTAACGAACAAGTTCTGAAATCGTCAACAGCAATGATCAACAGCTTATTATTGTTAGTAGTTGTGAGAAACACACCGTAGTGCCCTCTTTGGGTCTTTGCTACTACCTAGCTCTCTGACAATATTGTCAAATTGACAGACAGATAACGACCTGCTTTTCCGCAGGTGCCATTACAGCAGTGACCTCTATTGTCTTTAAGGAAGACAATCTTACTTATTTGTTGAAAGGAGATGCCGAAGACAACTACTCCACGGCCAATGTGCCCCGACTGGCACTGCATAACATCGGCATCTCCATAGGAGTCGCCACATCAGAAGGAGAAACACAGGTGTGTTTCTCACCACTACTAACATCCACAATGCCTATTAGGCAATCACGTCGCAGCATCGTTCATCGAGTCCACTACCTATGGCACTCTGATGAGCGCAAAATAAGCGCGAAACCGGTCAGTTTCTGGTAGTCGGTCTCGATGAACGATGTGGCGACTCCTATTCAGATAACCGATGTAATGCAATGTCAGTCGGTGCACATTTCCCGTGGAGTAGTTGTTTTCGGCATCTCCTTCCAATAAATAAGCTTATGATTGCTTATATACTAATAATTCTCTTTATCAAGAATGTACACTTATCTGAATACCAGTCATATATATCATCAGATCAGGTACCAGTAACTCAACTCAAACATAGTATATTACATACCCCTTACGTTCAAATCAGGTACTCGTAGATTATTTATGCTAATGGGAAAATAGTAGATAACCAACTCTGCAAATGTTGTCAAGAGGACGATCAAATGTCAATATCACAATATAAATATATCAATATCACAATATCATAATAGTACAATATCACAATATCAATATCACATATTAATATCACATTAAATGCGTAAATACTCCTCTATCTTACTATAATCGAACGAAATGGTCGATTGATCAGTGTGATTTGCTTTTTCATTTGCTTTTTTTGACATAACATTAGCATATAAAAGTTTAGTTTAAAATTAAGCCTTATTTATTGATCAATTGATCCACTCGTATTGATGTATTACGCTCTTCTGTAAAATTAATAGGTAATTCAATCAGAATATTTTTACCAAATTATTTTACTCGAAAAAGAAATCCATCCTTCGTGGAGAAAATTGCATCTGCCTATCTATAAAGGTAACCGAGATAACCCTAAAATATATGGAAAATGGTACACCACATTAATTGATTCTTAATTTCTTAATGTCAAAATAGACTTCAGATACACCTACTTTGATAATAAAATTTTTTTTAAACAATAGTCGAGAATAAAGAACTGTTAAATAGAAAAAGAATGGGACATAAATATAAAGTGGATACTCGAAGCGGATGGTTCTTCATGAAACATTGTGAAAATAATTGTTTAGAAAAAAACATTGATCTCATTTAGATGTTCCAAGAAATATATAGAAAACACTGTATATACCAGTATTTCGGCTAATTAGGCCTTTTTCAATAGAGTAATGTCTATTACTAAATGTTTCCAAGCGCGTTTTCGTTATTTATTTGTTTACGAGCACCTACCTACCCCCGATTGATCCCACCATCTGGTAAAGCCCGAGTTTTTAGTACCTTTTCTAAGAAGGTACTAAATAAAATGATTGTTCTCTATACAATGCGTCGAAAATCTTGAATTTTTTGCGTTATTTAATATGGATTTTTTATGTTCTTTTACTCTAGTTTCAATACTTCTACCGGTTTGACCCACATACACGGCATTACAATCCGCGCAGTTAATTTGGTATACCCCCAATTGTTTTAATTTATTAACCCTTTCTTTGTTGCTTATCATAATCCTCCCAATAGTATGTTTGTTGACACTAATCGTTTTACACCCATTTCGTTCTATTCTGTGAGCTATTTTTTCACTATAACCTGGGACGTGATTAATATAACTATAGGTGGCTTCTTCTTCCCGAATATTGTAAAACTCCCGACGTAATCATGTTATCTATTAGTTTTTCTTTATATCCGTTGTTTCTTGCAATTTGTTTGATTGTACTTAATTCTTTTTCAAAATCTGCTTTTTTTAGCGGAAACATTAAAAGTCCATGTATTAAACTATGGAAAACCGACTTTTTTATTTGCCAGGACTGTTGCGAGCTTGCTGGTATAATTGCGTCGGAAGTTATTGGTCTTCTATAAACCGAGAATTTTAATTTATTTTCTACCTTTCTTATTGTTATATCCAAATAGTTTAATTGATTATTTTCCTCCCTTTCCATTGTAAACTGAATATTATCGTTAATCGAATTTAAAAAATTGAGAAAGCCGCTCAAATATCTTTCAGCACCAGTCCAAATACAACAAATGTCATCTACATAGCGGGCCCAAAGTGAACATGTGATTTTAAATTATTGTCACTATTGAACAGTGTGTTTTCGAAATGATTCATAAAAATTTCCGCTAGCAAAGGAGAAATAGAACTACCCATGGGTAATCCGTTTTCTTGTTTGTAATATTTCCCATTGAAATAAAAATAATTTTGTTTAATGCATACCTTTATTAAACTTATTAATTCATATTTTTCTGTGCTGTTTAATTTTGACTGATTTATACATAACATAAATATACATATACGATACGAAAATATGTATATTTTACATAAATATAAACGAAAAGACGCAAAATGTGTTTCAAATATTCTTAAATATTTAAAAAGAGGCCACATAACGGTATACTTTAAGAAACATCCGCAAATGGACATGAACAACAAATTAAAATATATTTTCTTGCTTCTTGGATAGACATTATGTATACCAATCACCTTCATTTCATCATTAAAGTATACCTAACAAAAAAAACTTATTTTCCTGACGCCTACGCGCGCCAGGGATGAATTACTTTTTTTAAATCAGGATGCCTTATTCGTGCCACGCGCCAAAATATACATGCGGAAACAAACATATTGATGCCTATCCCGTATACGGTCACGTCACTCCGCCTCCAAGAGGTCTCCTGCAGCGGTGCGTCTCTTTATCCGCGGAGGAGTCACGTTTCGCCGTTGTGACACGAAAATAACCCATCAATACACGACCTTTCTATCGACTTTTCACGTTCTCAGCTCACGTTTCGGATTGGCTTCTTTTCGGGCCCCTACAAGATTTAATCATTACCCACAGGTACGCTGTTATTTTGTACAGATATTCCGGTGGGTGTTACTTCGAACTCCGCCATGGAAGGGTGGTGGTGAACATTGTAATTTCAATAATCATTCATTGATCATAATATATAAGCGGTTGTTTATTATAAGCAACTCTTGCATAGCAAGAAATTGATAATTTCTTTCCAAGCATTTGTACAATCGTTAAGCGAATTTGAAAAATTGAGAAAACCACTCAAATTTCTTTCAGTACCTGTCCAAATACAGAAAATGTCATCTACATAGCGACCTCAAAAATGAACGTGTAATTTTAAATTATTGTCGCTACTGAACAGTCAGTTTTCAAAATGATATAAAATAAAACGATTTTTATCGTTTTCGATACGTCCTATCGTATCGTATCGAACGAAAAATTTCAGCTAACGATAATATTCAGTTTACAAAGGAAAAGGAGGAAAACAATCAATTAAACAGTTGGATATAACAATAAGGATATAACCATTCAAATTTATTTTATTTGCCAACTCCACGGACAATCATAAGAAAATTTTCTCCTTTAAGCAACATCTGTAACATTTATAATAATTCGTCCTTTGATATTTTTTCTTGTTCCCTTTCTTTTATAAAAAGGTTAAATTTGTAACCGTTTTTTTTTAATTCAATGTGAGCCTTATTTTCTTTTCTTACTCATTATTTGCTATACTTAATTGTAAGTGTAATATTGTAATTTTATTTGATAGGTTTTGTTAATCTTTTGTTTCAGCGTTTTTATATTTCTTTTTATATTATGTTGATTATGTTAATTATGTTCATTGTTTTGTTATATAATTGTAAACTTATTTTCCCATTCTAATACTGCGCCGTTAGGCCTGTTTAATGGTGTATTACAATAAACAAGAAAGGTAGAAAACAAATTACAATTCTCGGTTTATAGAAAATGAACAACTTTCGACGCAATTATACCAACAAGTTCGGAACAATCCTGGCAAATGAAAAAGTAGTTTTTCCATAGTTTAATACATAGGCTTTTAATGTTTCTGCTACAAAAAACAGATTTTGAAAAAGAATTAGTAATAGATAACAATAAAAAACAAAAGGAGAAAATTAATTCGTCGAGACGTTTACAATATTCAGGAAAAAGAAGCCACCTATAGTCCTATTAATTACATCCCAGGTTATAGTGAAAAAATAGCTAGCAGATTAGAATGCAACCGGTGTCAAACGATTAATATCAACAAACGTAATACTGGGAGGATTTTGATAAACAACACAGAAAGGGTTAATAAATCGGGAGTATACCAAATTAACTGCGTGGATTGTAATGCCGTGTATGTGGGTCAAACCGATAGAGGTATTGAAACTAGAGTAAAAGAACATAAAAAATTCATACTAAATAATGTAAAAAAATCAGGATTATCGACGCATTGTATAGAAAACAATCATTTTATAGATCTGGAAAATGTAAAGGTACTGCGTCGGGAAAAGAAAGGAAGATTTGTTAGAGCTATTATAAATTAAAAAATCTTTAATTAGAAATCCTTGTACTACGAATGATCAGATATTTTTTACACTTTCGCTCTTCTTAGAAAACGTACTGAAAAAATTGCTAAAATAAGCTTGGAAATATTTAGTAATAGATATTTACTCTATTGAGAAAAGCCTAACAAGCCGAAATATTAGTACATAGAGTGTTTTCTATATATTTCTTAAAGCATCTAAATGGGAACTGTGTGTTTTTTCAAGACAATTATTTACTTTTTTATATAAAAACAAAAACGGTATCCATATGTTGTCCTAATAGAAAGCTTTTGTTATTACCGTTTCCTCAAAAAATAAAACTTATACTGTCGAGTGACTCAAGTCAACCGGTCACACAACGCTTACCTATACAGAAAATACAAGTTCTCTAAATTCATTTCCGTACTGTTTACTTTCCGACTGGATTAATATTTATAGTTGATCAGAGATATATCAGTCTCGACCGGAAACCGGTAAAACTGCAATTTTTCCTGTTTATCAGGCCATACATCTATTATGGTTCGACCACTTATATCTTTTAGCTATAAAAATGATGGAGTTATCGAGAAGTTGGTACGATAACATCAAGAGAACGGAACATCGTTGATATATTATTTTATCTCCAACCTATGTCGTTGCGTGTGGAGATATCGATTGTAAAATAAACACTATGGCCACGATGGCGATAAAGTAAGAATTATCTCCGACCAATGATGATTTATGTCTAATAAATATCGTAGATTCGCTATAATGCTTTTTCTGCTCGATTAAGTCCCCTTAAGCTATGTTAGAGGAAGAATTGCATTCTCAATGCTTAGCAATGCAAGAACTTCGACTTTTACAAAGGCTTTAAGAAAATATATTTATTTTCTGCAGCTAATAACTGCACAAATATTTTTAATAATTTCGTATATTTTTTATGTAATAATTTGTAAATATTTTTTTGTTATTTTAATAGGTACCTACTGCCTGATTTACTTAATATTTAATTAGTTTTAAAAGTTCAATACTATAAATAAAATGTTTCTGATAATACCTAGGTTTTATAAAATGTTACTTGTAAAAATGTGAAAATATCAAAGTCCCAGTTCCTGCATTGTTGCACAATATCATTTAGTTCCCGTTAGTTGTTTTGATTTTTATGATTTTTTACTGGCCATTACGTCGCGCAATGCTCCTAACTTCCTATTAATGGGCCAACTTAAGATTAGTTCTTATCTGTCCCCACAAAAATTTAAAAAATGTATTAATAAATGTATAAAAAGACAAATGAATGCGACAACTCCAATGTAGCAGTAATGACACAGCCATTTTTGTATCTTGTTGTGTGTTTAATTGCAATAAAGTAAGTGTAATTAGCCGTTCAGTGAATAATCATACAATGAACTAATTGTGTACTGTATACAGGCTGATTCACTTAAGGAGGCTCACCATTGGGATATCAGTAATGGTAAGAGATACAGGGTGGCTCAAATTACAAAAAAGTTGCGCAATTTTATGACGAATATTTTGGTAAAAGCAAACCTGAAATATCTTTTTTAATTTCTGAAATATTCTGAAAAAACTGAAAATTTAGATTTTTTTATTTTTGCCGTAATTCATTTGTTTTTCAAGATCCCCTGGCGAGATTCGAACTCGCGCAGCAATATTCCATCCATAATAGAATGGTATAACCATTCTATTAGACACAAGCTATCACCCAGCATCTAACAGAATGAGCTATCGCCGCGGCTAAGTAAAAACAATATTATGTATTATATTTTTTAAATAACCCTGTAAAAAGGGAGCCAATTCTAAATAAATTTTATAACATTTTACTACAGATTTTTTCATTTGCAAAGTTATAATCACATCAACTTATTTATTTTACTTTGAGTTTAACAGAAAAAGCCGAACACTGATCGGGAATACGAAAAAGGTCTTTTCTCAAAAGACCGATGTCATAACAGCCTAATAAAAAAAAATTATGACTATTACCCTAATAATTTAAATTTACCCATATTATGATATATCGTCGTAAAGAGAATGAGAAGAGCTATCTGAAAATATAAAAATCCAATATGGCGCCTATAAGAAAAAAAAAGTTGACTATCGTCTCTCAAAAACAATAAGAGATAGAGGTGATCTGACTTCGCCAATGCAATCAATAGAGCATTTTATGTCTGGGAACCGAATTTGATGAACTTATCTTGAAAAACAAATGAATTACGGCAAAAATTAAAAAATCTAAATCTTCAGTTTTTTCAGAATATTTCAAAAATTAAAAAATATATTCCAGGTTTGCTTTTATCAAAATATTCGTCATAAAATTGCGCAACTTTTTTGTAATTTGAGCCACCCTGTATCTCTTACCATTACTGATATCCCAATGGTGAGCCTCCTTAAGTGAATCAGCCTGTATATGTAATAATAATTGTATATTGTTTCTGTACAGTGTTGTATCCAGTAATACGCAAATAATAGGCATTATGGGTTTTTATAATTGTAATGGGGTTGGAAAACCTGCGTCAGACGTTTTAAGGTTAGAACGGAAGTGACTTCTACAGACACTGTTATTAATTTCAAAATTTATAAGTATGTATATCAATAAATTAATGTTAATTAACTCGGTCAAATATTTTTTTCTAACCCAGCCAGTTGCCTACTAGGTACCATAAAATTTCTTTATTTATTTTATTTATCACAATTAACTTCTTTTCTCAGTGTATCTAACTTTTAACACTGTATTATTTCAATAAAACCACTTTGTTTAAAATTCTCTATTGAGGAAGATCTTGGACTGTACACGCCATTGAAACACACTGTATAATTACCCGGTATTTATTTAAAATAAAAAAAAACGAGGATTGATGTAAGATATCGACTCGCGGGCTATGAAGATGATGTTTTGGATAAATAAATATTCGTTTCCCATTACATTCAGGCTAAGTACTCAGAGCATCATCGGAGATGCCTTTGATATGACTTATAGGCCCGCGCTGGGCTTCTTTACATGATCTATTTACTCGTGAGGCATTTAGGCGGCTCAAAACGACTTTCAGACTGATAAAATACACTTACAGGAATAAGTATTCAGTATTTTTAAGCGTTTGAACTTTTATATTCCCAAAATAGGATCAAAGCTTAAATGGAATATCAAAGAGGCTCCCATAGGCTTAATTTGAATACTTTAAGTTGCCTTCAGTAAAATGAGCTGATAAATATAAAACACGAAATGGATGGAAATTATTCAAGGTTTTTAGATTCAGATAAGGACCAAAGTAAACGGAGCTACCTTTAAAATACTTCTGATATAATGAATTAGAACGGGAAAAAGGAAAATTCTTCAAACTTGGAAATCAAATCGTAAAAATGACGAGGCTTTGAAAAGTTACCTTCTATTAAATAAGTTGCTGTGTTGGTCTGAAAAGCTGTTTTTTCTTGTAAAAATCACATAATTTTAATTACAATTTCATTAGAAGATTATATATAATATATGTATAATAGATTAATTTTTTTTCCATTTTATATCTTATATTTACGTGGTATTTTTGTAAAAGGCGAAATACAGCAATATATCCGAAATTCAGGATTTCACATTTTCTGGTATGAAATCTGGTATTTTCTATGTAATCAAGAGAAAAGCAATCGGCATATTTTTGAAAAAAAGGTACTAATACATATTTAAGATGAGCCATATGTTCTTTGAATCTAGTTTGAATCGATCTTCTAGTTTGCTCAACATACTCTTGATTGCAGTCTTTACAGCTACTTTCGTAAATCATCGACTTTTATTTAGTTTCTATTTTATATTTGGATTGTGTAAAAGTTGTAGTTTGTTTCCTGGTGAATAAACCACCGACATACCTATTATATCTTTAATATCGTGAATATTAGTAGTGGTGAGAAACACACCTCAGTGTTGATGCAAAGAGGGCACTACGGTGTGTTACTCACCACTTCTAACAAACACAATATACTATAATATACCAGTGATGAGGTCTTTTATATTATCCATGAACAACCTCTCTGTGATAATGTCTGTAACTTATTTGTGGTGCGTTTTCATGATCCATAGTTTCTTTTGGGATTAACCACCTGTAAAATAACAAAAAGCAGGAAACCAGAAGCGTACAAATTAAATATTCAAAGTGCAGTATCAAGGCAAACTTCTAAAGTTTGCCCCAAAAAAGCACTGAATAATATGTACTAAAATAATATTTGATAAATTAACTAAATTGCATAAGTGGTTTCTCAGTTTTATACCTATTACATGTCATTACATGTCATATTTTGAAAATATGTCTAAATAAAATAATTATTATAATAAAATTTAAAAGAAATTAAACACTGAACTAGCTTTTCCCTAAACGTTTCGAGTTGATTCTCAACTCTTCGTCAGTAAAATGTTTGTACGATAAGAACTCTTTGTATGGTAAAAAGTTTTTTTAGTTCAAATTGTCATCACATGCACTGATTACTATTATAGCCATGTTATTAAATGGATCACCACTGAAAAATGCAAAAAAATATAATTGTTAGTTATTAATTTTTTGTATTTTTCAGTGGTGGCATAATACCCAAATAAATAAAGAATAATTTTTTATCAATATTTAATCAATCTTAACCAATTCCATTTATTCCATGTGCCATTTATTCCATTCCAAAACGAATATATACCTTCAAACGTCATATCAATGCAAATGAACTTCGTTTACGATATCCCGACTTCCAGAGGGATAGTTTGTCTTTGAGACGTGCGAACGAAACTCCTAATTGCAGCTCGAGAAAGTCAAGCGAAAGCAATGGGGCCACACAGAAGTGACGGGTGTCGGCGGCAGGTTTAATCACACCGACCTGTCTAATCGCTAATCCAACTCCAACTGACTGGACAATCCCGCTTCTGCCGCCTGCAATCCTGCTAACTTGAATGTTCCGAACGTTCTCCTGCTGTCGTTACTCCCGCTCTTCCGGGAACCTCGGCCTTCGTCCGGGTTGACATGTGTCTGTGACTGTCCCTGCTTTGCGAAGCATTTAGCCCTTAGCCAGATGTAAGACAAGGATTCGATCTTGAAGTTCATTGAGGTACATGGAAATTCCCCGTGTACAAGGAAACTGGGCGATGCTATGAGCATCGAAAATAACCCACATTATAAAATTAATGGAATTTTTAGCAAAACTAGTAAAATGCAAAAACTAGCAAAATGATATTTATAATGTTTGTATAAACAACTACACAATAAATTTTGATAAAACCACATTATTTTAAACCGTAATACGATAGCTACAGAACCAAAAAAGGCCCATTTTTATAAAATAATTTAATAGTATAGTGTATGTATTGTGAAACTGTACAGTCTTTATACAGTTTATATGAACTTACCTAAATAATAATTATAAAACTGTTACATGGATACACTTTTGAGATGGCCTATACAACTTATTTGTTGTAACATACATATAAAAAGTGAGCTATAAACAAAATGTATAAGTATCATATAACATAGTACATAATGTTGTTGAAGTGCTCTTAATGCATCGTACAAACTCCATATAAGAGGTTACACAAATGCAACAAATCCATGGAAATGTGGTATAGGTACATTTAAAAACTTTTACATTTTATAATGTTGAATAACTACACCAAAATATCGCAAGAATAATGTATAGCCTACGTTTTGCAAGAAAGTTTAGTATGGATAACAATTTGGTAATTTAGAAATGGCGATGTGAAGTTTTTAATATAAAAATATGTAATCATAGAATCTTTGATAAACTGTGTATCAAAGGATAATTTTATGTGCGCGGCAAATTTTTCTGATAAAATATATATACTTTTGCTGTAAAAAATGCAAGCAACCTTCCCTTTGACCTAAGTTAAGTGTATTTAAATCAGTTAAAATAATAAAAAAAAATAAAAATCTTTAATACTAAGTATTTTAGGTAAGATTTAATAAGTAAATGATAGAATAACTAAAATATTTAGGATTTTCTCCAAAAAATAATAATTAATAGGTATTTTGTTTTTACAACCGTAATTTTTTACAATGGCGGCAGTCGAAGCAGGTGAATTACTAATAAACATATGGCGGATTCTAATACAATGCGCTAACTTGTATAGCGCATCCATAGGAAACTCTATATAACCGAAATACCGTATAATGCATACAAATAAATGCTTTAAATGAGTATTTAGTTGTAATTTTAATGTGGTCAGCATAGTTAAAGAAATTAACTGAACTTAAAAATTATTATTTAAATTATCCATCATATTAATTTTTACGCGGTGTAAAATTTTTATAAGTCATGTTTAAAATTGTGAAAGCTATAGAAAAGGGAAAAAGGGAATTGACAATTATTCCAGCATCATGAGAAAAGAGAAATATGCATACAAACCGAGATACAAACATTAAAAATAAGTGGATGTCTAAATCGTCTTGCTTACTTAAATTAGTGGGCATTATGACTACAAGTAGAAACTTAATTTATAAGTTGAAGCACCGAAGTGGTGCATCCTTTAACGCGTTTATATATATTTTTTTAACGGTTTCTTTGAAATGTCCACTTAGCTTAATGTTTTTCCATCATAAAATTGTTGTAGGCTTCATGTTTGTAAACGGATAGCAAAAATGGGGTTAAGTTGTTACGGAGTACACAAACAATGTGTTCTATAGCGCGGTCTTAGAACGCAATTTATTCTAATAAACTACAATTTAATATTATAAGGGTTTTATAATAGTGGGAATGTCAAAGATTATAAACATGTTATAAAATAATTTTAAAGTGGTTCTTTAGGAGTTGTATTATCTAAATATATACCATATCTAGTATATGCTTTTAAAGTAAGCTACACAACTCGTTAAAGAATTTATATAAAACTATTTTATAGAAGTTGTATTAGCAATTACCAGATTATCTATACAACTTTTATACAAATCTTTTATCGTTGTTTTAAAAGGGGTTGGTAAATGGTGCTATAAATATTTACACAATGCTGATAAAACGAAGATATATTTGATTGCCGTCTGAACTTTAATATTGGTTGTATATTCTTTCTTACAACTATATTATGTGATAATTTGGTTCGTTGGCTAAAACGGTTTTAACTCCTGGCGTTATAGAATAGAACTCTTCTTTGAAGAGCACTAACGGAAACCTATATAATATTTTAGTCCTGTTGGAGATCTATTTTGCTAGTTGGGTAATGAAAAAAGTATCAAGGAAAACAGAATTTATGAGGAAAATACCCAAATAACAGTACCTAGGTACCTACTGTTTTTCCGTAAAGAAATAATAATAATAATAATAATAATAATAATAATTATAATTATAATAATAATAATAATAATAATAATAATAATAATAATAATAATAATAATAATAATAATAATAATAATAATGTTGAATTGAGTAAAGAGTGCCAACTACATACATCTTTTTCAGTAGTAACCTTCAGTAGTAGAGACACAGTAGTACCCTCTATAGATCAATGCTATTATCGGTCCGATAATATTGCCAATAGATAGAAAGCCAGGGATTTGCAGTAAATATTACAACATTTGCCTATAGTCACAATGGACCATGATAAAATATTTACTCTAAACTGTCAAAATAGCCAACCAATTGTTGCAAATATCTTCTAGGGTTTAATTTCTGAGCACAAGGTAGTGGTTTTCTATTTTCTATCTGGTTTTCTTTTATGTAGAACTTTACTTGACAAAAAGATTATTTTACTTTTCAATGTAAGAAATATATACTGGGTCAATCAACTACACTACACTAGGTAAGTATATCTAATTTATCAGGATATGCAATTTCGTGTTAATCGTGAAATTGAACAAGATCGCATTTTGCAAAGTATGAGTTTACACAATATGACAAGACCACTTGTCTTGAAAATTTAGCCACATCTGCATATCGCTAATTCAAAACCAAGTGGCTGTATAATTCTTCCCTTCTATTTGCCCAAACCATTCATTCATAAACTTACTAAACGAAGACAGAAGTGACACTAGAAGGTGCAGGTTTTGCGGACGCGATGACGAGGACTCTATTCACATCCTCTGTCGCTGTGCCTGCCTCATGGTCAAGAGGCACAAACATCTGAGCGCAGCATTTCTCCTGCCTCAGGAAATTAGGGAGCTTCCCCTACAACGGGTGTTGACCTATGCGCATAGCACGGGTCTCTTCCAATAGCTCCCAACTAGCGGCAGGCAAATGGGTCGAAAGACCTGAGTGCTCCGGGTGACCTCGCCGCCTATGTACAATAACAACAACAACTAAGCGAAGAAGTTTATACAATTATTTTCCATAACAAACTAACAGAACAAATATCTCCAATAGGACAATATACTATCACATTGATAAATCTAACATTATAAGATATCACTAAGAGATTTGATAGTATTAATATCAAATTTATACAGTGTGTCCCACCTAAAATTCATTCTTTCACAACTCTCTTATTTAACATTTTATAAAAAAATTAAGATACAAAAGTTTCGCCGAATTATGTAGGCCATCTTCAGAAAATAATACGTACCTATCTTTCAAATAATTATTGCCAACATATTCTCCCAATTTGACACCTATACATACATTATTTTGAAAATGCAAACCTCTTACATTACGTTATAAAAATTTCGTTTAGGGATTAAGTGGATTAAGTTACTTTAGGGACGGTCTGTATTTAATTCAAATAGATTATTTTTATACATTTAATTTATTACATTTATTTGTGCGCTACTTAGTCTAGATTAACATAATTTAGTAAGTTAAGGAGACTAGTAAAACCAACATTTCAAGATTAGGTAATTATTATCTTAAATGTATTATTTAGTTAAGATATTTCCTTGTGCAAGGCTAATTCAGAGCATATGCAGTTAAGCCAAGTAATCGCAGTGCTGTAATTTGACCTTAGAGACAAATTGGAAGAATATACTATATACCTCTTCCATATTAGCTCGTCATAGTCCAATTAGTTTCGAGCTTGCTGCTGAAACAGCAAGAACTTAAATTATATCAATACATCTTGTCTCGCTTCTGCAATCTGTTAGAAGTACAATAGCGCTTTATAGCAAGTAGCAGACAAACCGTACATGGGCTCCAAGAAACATACACAGTGGGTCCTAAATAGCATGTGACACTATTGCTATCTCCGAAACTATAAGAGATAGAAAATCGGTTAAATTGAAGAAAAGTTATACTTTCTGATGATGACCACCATTCAAGACGTTGCTAGTGTTGCCAAATTGCTAGTAGTTTCTAAGATTTAAGGGAAGTATGAAAAATGACGGAAACTACAGTAAAAACCAGAATTAAGCAAAGTGGAATGACCTCGCCGATCTGGTAAAATGCGGTGATGCATGGGCGTGCGTATTCTGTTTTACCATTGGGCACATTTCAGTTAATATATACTGGTATACTATTCTATAGAATACTTCTAGTATATGCACTTCCACTTTTTTAACTAACACAAATAAGTATAAACACTGACACAAAGAATAAATACACTGATAATTTTACCACAAATTTTTACCGTTAAGAAACGCGCCCGAAATAACCCAACATCACGCCACTGTTTTCCTACTACCTCGAAGCGCAGTCGCTTGTTGGTTCCTGATTCGACCAATCAACGTCGTTGAAGTTCAGAGAAAAGAAAGCGTAAATGCAAGAATGTGTATGTTAAATAAGGATGAACAGCTTGTCGTCAACTTTACGACTTGCAGTTGCCAGATATTCGGAAATTCGTTGATATTATTAAGTAAAACACAAATTAAACATTGTGTTGGCTTTAATAAAGTACAATAGGGATAAGGGACGTTAAAGACAAGTAAAAAATGGGTAAATAAGGTAATTAATACGTTTCCTGTTTTAAATAAGAATACTTTAGAAATAAATGTGACAACATAGATCTACTCTTTTTCCGGTCATTGCACTTTGCTTAATTCTGGCTTTGACTTTATTTCTCGTAAAAATTCGAAAACTATTAACGTGAGCAAAAATAGTTAAATGAGAACTAACCATCGTTTTTTCTTAACTACGATATGGTATCACCAGTTTTTTTAAATAACGTTAAACATTTTTTGAGATATCACTACCAACTCACTCATTTTGGGAAAAATATATGTAACTAATTGTTTAAAAGTTCACTATTCCCTTGTGTAAAGGCCAAATCTTTCAGTATATTACCTACATGATGCCTACAAGGATCATCCACTATTTATGACAAATACCATATTATCCCTGGGGAAATAAAATCAAGTAAATAAATATATTCATGTCATCAACCAAACTGTTGGTAGAAAATAGCTTACTTTTATTTAAAAAGTATATTAATTAGAATCCAGTACCTACAAAAAATACACTTTGGGTTTTATGGGTCTTCTTCAAGATTAAAAGCAGCGGAGAAACAGCCCTAAAAACTGATAAAAAATAGTAGGGGGTGGACTAAAACGACCTTTCTTGGACAAAGAAAGCTGCTTAGACTTTCATTAAACTCCAAATCAATGTAAATTACATTCAGTGGTCAGAAGGCTTTTAGTGGGCTGATGCAGGAGAGAGATAACCATCGATTTTCGGTTCAAATAAAAGCTGGGTCAACTCGGGGAAGTTGTTTATTGGCCTGTGGGGGATACGCACTTGAGAGCGCCGTGGGACGTCCGCTTCGGAGGGCCCTGCCAAGGCACTGGAATTTATCATATCGCGAACCTGGGGGGTGTCTCATAATGCCAACTACATATTTTCTCCGCTGCGTTTAGGGCCATGTGGCTTTCGATATGCTTTTTACATTCGATTATATGATGGTCCTACTAGTGCGTAGGTTAGCTAGCAGGCATAGTAACGTCTAGTCCTATTTATAATCGAGAATACAACACTTAACTTCAGTTCTGATATATCATTCAAAATAATTGAACCCTTCACCACCACCTCTTTGTTAGATACTATGTCAAATACAGACACGTATAATTGCAGATCACTGTGTGCATGTGTGGATATTTATTTTCTAATAAATAGTAGGGAGTTCTCTGGTATGGACGTATTCCTTGGACACTTATATATAACACTGAGAGGGTAGTTGGGCGGATTTGCATGAAAACACGGCACCTTTAGGCAAGGGTTTTTAATAACAAATAAATAGGATTTAGAAACGTAAACAAAAGAGAAATGAATAATACTGAAATACTATTTGACCTAAGAAAACCAATGAATACAATACTAATGACCCCTAAACTGAATGACTCTATATAATACAACTAACGGCGTCTACTTCGAATCCGAGAAACGTACTTTTTACCCGGCCTTGGTGGTTTGCCCTCATACTATGGGGAGAAGCCCCAAATAATTACAAACAACATCTTCTGAAGTCGTACCGTGGGAGACTCACTTTTCTTCAGTCGAAACTTCTCAAGTAAACTTTCTTTTCTATAAAATCCAGATCTACTAATCCCATTGGTTGTTAAAGTACGTTTCTCCTCTCTGTCTAGTACCGCGAACCATGACCTGTTTCTCTCACGCTATCCAATCAAAATAGTACTTCCTAGCTAGTGACTTAAAACCCTTAGATATTATCCTCGTTTCAAAGTGAGGGGGAATTACGACTTACTCTACTGATATTATTCCTGGAAAAACTCTCCGAAAAAACCAGGTTGACCTATGGCTTTGCAATATTCCAATACAATTTCCTGGACTTATTTAGTTACGCACATTTGATGCTTTGTCTACAAACACTGTTCCGTCTCCAGGGATGCACGGAGTTAGACATCCATAAAATGTTTTAATAAATTTGTTAAGCCCGAACAATTCTCAATACTATTTATGACCCAAAATGACATATTTGCTAAAACACCAGAAATAGTTCTACGAACTCTATCTATTTGAGACAGATGTTACTTTCAGAAGATATTTAATTTACACACAAAAGTGCCACTTGACCGTGGCACTTTCACTTGTTCACCGTGGGCTTTTGTTACAGTATTATGCAATGAAATAAATATTTGATAAATTAACTAAATTTCATCAGTGTTTTTTTAATTTTATACAAAATTCTATAATGTTTACAAACATATTCTGAATTATATCTAAATAAAATAATTATTATAATAAAAATTATAAGAAATTAAACACTTAACAAGCCTTTTTCTAGTTGAGCCTCAACTCGTCGTCAGTAGAAGGTTTGTTTGATAATATTTTTTGTCAGGTTGACATTTAATCCCAAAAGGAACTACACTGAATTATAAAAATGCAACACAAATAAGTTACAGACATTGTTTAAATTGTTACGATTGTCACAGCTTCAAAATTACAAAAACAAAATATACAAACCTTCTACTGACGACGAGTTGAGGATTAACATCAAACGTTTAGAAAAAATCTAGTTAAGTGTGTAATTTCTTTTAAATTTTATTACACCTAATAATTATTTTATTTAGACATAATTCAAAATATGATTTTTGTAATATTACAGAATTTTGTATAAAACTAAAAAACTGTGGTTTTTTAATAAACTTTAGCAGTTTGCCTTGATAGTGCCCTTTGAATATTACATTTGTATGCTTCGGGTTTCCTTTTTTTATTTTACAGATGGTGTAAAATTACATTAATGGTCACATTAATTTTATATTTCACGAGAGAGAGCTTCACAAAAAAAAATTTAAAATCTTTATTATTTTCCTATTAGAAGATACCTATTATAATCACATATGTAAATAATATAACAATAAAATCTTCACCCCTCATTCTAATCACAATTAACCCGAATGTCTGAGACTTGTGTGGGAAAGGGGACGCAATTTTATTATTTAGTGGGCCGCAATTAGGCCTTAGGAACGACTTCTATTGGTAAGCCCCAACCACCATTCTGTCCTGGAATGAAGTAAACCTAGAGAACCTCATTAATTAGAGAGGCAGTTCAACATCGACCGATATTAATCTCTCACGTTAACACCAAGTTGACGTTTTCCCTATCCCAGGCTATACGCTAAGATGGTTTTCAATACATCCCTGTGAATCGGTTTTAACTTACGAGTAGACAATTTAATAAAAAATTGATGGTCGAAATAGGAATTCGAACCCACGACCTCTGGTTTAAACGATTGAGACACTAAATTCTGAACCTACCGAATCGACACCGAAATATCAAAGTCATCTTATAGCAGGTATACTTACAGGTATTTTTAAAAATGAACGTTCTTTTCAAATCTGTATAGGAATACGGGGCTTTATTTAAACAAAATCATTAATTAATATTCTCAGTAAAAACAGCACATCTTGTAAACTACATAATATCTTATAAACATTCGTCCAACTTTCTGTTTTGTATTCTCTTGTAGTTATAATAGCGGAGGAAATATGCAATAAGAGATACCACGGTACTGGTTGGTTTCTACTTATCTGCCATATTCTATCTAATGTCTATCTAATATTCTATCTAATAAATACCTTTTTAAATACAACCAGTAAAAACTGTAGATTATTATTCAACACAAAAGTGAAAAGCCGAAATTGCATTCGCATTATTTCTCTCCAAGAGACTCCGATTTATGCGAAAATCTCAGTAAGCCAATTGGGGATAATGAAGAACTTATTTTCGGCAAGTACCCTCGAACAAATTGCCCACCCTAGAGCAAAGAGGAAGGAAGTCATCGTCCAACTTATAATACAGTGGCATGCACCCATTTGTAAAATATTTTAATTTAAAGTTGAACGCTGAAAACAGTTGCCTTAATTTTGTTGGAGACTACGTTTGTGAACGCGCAGCTTTGATCGCTACAAATTCAAACTGAAATTTCAATTTAAAATGGAGCGTGAGGGAGCTCTGCTTGCAGCCAGCAAAGGTCGGTAGAATAACCGCTTCATTTCGTCTGTAACCATCTTAAGGCAGGTACCGCCTTCTTTTCAGCATTTATTAATTCATTCATGGAGTGACCTGTGAATTAAAATTTGATAACTGAATTAATTAATGAATTGAAGTGTGGTAAATTATAGACAACAGCTATTGTTGCGATTACCTGTAATGCCGTCTTTAAAGATAGGGAATTAAGCGGATTGCCACGTCTTACTTTCTAACCATATAAAATTATAATTCTCAAAAATGATAAGCAGGCCATAGCAATAATATTATGTCTAATCGCACATATCGTATAGTGGCGCTGAGACAAAAGCAAGGAAGGAAAATCTGAATAAATTAAACATTGTTATGGTGAAATATACTATTTTGTTTTATAACGACTTTGTTACCATTTCTATATTGCAGCAAATTGTAATGCTACATGATAATTATATAACGGATTCAGATATTACAATTTACTTTCAAAGGCATTAGAGAGTTTTTGAACCCCTTAAATTTTAGCACGTCGTTATCGTTATCGTTATTCTGCGCATGCGCAGTGCAAAAAATAGTATCATTTTCGGCACTGCGCATGCTCAGAATAACCATAACCATAACTATAACGTAAATTTTAAGGGGTTCAAAAACTCCCTATTGTCTCAAACAATTTTCTAACATAATTATTTTGTAACTTTACTGTACTTTACTTTATTTATTATGATGAATGTTATTTATTAAGTTTAGAAACGTATATCACTTGTCAATGTACCAGCAAATCAGATCAACCTATCGTCTACTTATCTATACCAAAATTTCGTGTTTCTTTCCAAAAGAATATAGCCTTGTTTATTCTATAAATGTGACAAAAAAATATATGCCAAGGGTGATGATCCTTGGCACTTGGATCTATGAGTAGTCCTCATAGAGATCCTATGAGTAGTCCTATTGACTGAGAGTAAGATTTATTGTTATATCGGCAGTAATTTTGATTGAGGAATAGGTGGAAAAATAACAATTAATTTCTTCATAAAAAGGTACATGCATGAAATGTATCTATTACATTGTATTACTTAAAATATACCGAACTACTTTAGTTAACCGTAACGTAATGCAAAAGCGTTCTAGTTACTAGAAATACATTTCTAATTTCAAGTTAATAAGTTTATTAATTACTTGGAACTGGCATGAACTTGCTAGACCTTGCCAATTTCTATGAACTTAATTAATTTAAGCAGATGGCTACATTAAAGTTTTCAGAGTAATGATAATTTGCTCGAATAGTTGTTCTAGTATGCAGTACCCATTACTTTAGTTGAAATAGAGTTGTCTTAGTTAAACTATACACCGAAATATTGGGAAACAGTTTTCTAACGGCATACGCTGTATAGTCTCACCTTGCAAATCCCACACCTGGAATATCCCAATGATTTACATATTTATTTTAGTACTTACCAGAAAGAAAATAAACTGAGAGATATCAACAGTATCATTTAATATTTATTGAAAAAATGATTTTACTAGTTCTTTAACCCTGTATATCGACTATATTTATAATTTATATTAAGATAACATCTAAGAAAATGCAAACATCAAAAATATTTATTTGAAACAAACTAATTCTATTTTTTCTTTTTATGCGAAGTCATATCTTCTCTCTTTAAGAACCAACAGTAATCGCCCATCATGGCTGGATCCCATCGTCCTTGGTACCAAATTTTCATAGTCCTGATATCTTGATGGAGCCTTTCACACTGCTCGTCGCTGACAGCGGCCAAATTCTTAGGAAAAAATTATAAATTGGAATGGAGAAAGTGAATTTTTAATGACATTCGGCAACCAATTTGTAGGAGTCTTAAAGGTCATTAACTAGTTCGTAGTTTGCATCCCTATTGTTGCCTAAAAATCCCCTCACTACACTTACAAATGAGTTCCAAGCTCTGAGTTCTTGCCCCCCCGTGGTAAGATTTTCTATAAACTTAACATCATCTAGCATTTTTTTTAATTTGTGGCCCAATAAAAATGTCTTCTTTTAATTTGGTGTCACTTAACTGGGGAAAGACTTGTCTTAGGTATTTAACGCCTTCACCCTCTCTATTCATAGCCTTCACAAAGTTTTTCATCAGTCCAAGTTTATGACAGTCGACTCATATAATTGGCGATTCAAATTACCGATGAGGGCGCTGGAAATTGTAAACAAATATGGAGGAAGACAAGTAAAAATTTTGCATTTCGTATCACATCATCTAGCAATTTAACATTCAACTGGCATAAATATAGTTACTTCATGTGCTGGTTAGGATGCAATAAAGGATAAAAAGAGTGGTAGAAGCAGTCAAACGTCCCATAAGTGCTCCATTGCTAATTATATGAATTTTTTGGGTTGAAACAGGTACCCTAGTTTTTGTTTACTTACATTTTTGGCTAAAATAAGTGTGATAAACTGTATGGTGATACCATATTAGTGCTTGTTTTTTGTTAAATAATGTTTAAATTAAAATATATTCTGTTTTTATAAGACTAATAATTGAAAAGTATGGACAAACTGCAAAAAAGTGGTTATGTTGTGTAAATAAACGTGTTCCCTGTTATTAAATTGTTACATGCGCCTTTTGGAGAAATGAGTGAGAAACAGTTTCTTATACTAGGGCCAAACTTTTACCTATCTTCTATCTTACACCCACTTCTATTGACACATTTTGTGGAATGACACTCATAAACACGCCGGTTTGTGTTGTGCTGATTTCTTTTGAATGCCATTGTAAAATGTAAAAATAAAGATGTACAAATACTAACCACGTCGTTTTTAACTTTTTAATACCAAAAAATCACAAGCACCACTAAATTATTACGTTAAACAAACCCAAATACGTGTTATTTATCATTATACTATATCAGCAATAAGCTTCCAAAAATTACTTTTTAAGTAGATTTAAATATTTTCATGCAGAGGCCGCATTCATTTTTGGAATCGCCAATAATAGTCCTAATAGCAGCTATAAAATCAATGGCTACCCATTTAACACAAATAGAATTGGACCTTGAATTTGAATTGTTTGCCTTACAAGCAGAAGTTTTTATTTAGACTCCAAACAAGCAATCTAAATAAAAACTGGTTCCGCCTAGGAAAGACTCTTAAATTAACGAAAGCTTAAATTTAAGATGGCTTTCTTTCATCGGAGTTCATTAAGTGGCATAATTTACATATTCATGGTATTATTCTTTTTCGTGCTAATTTGCCGAGAAATAAAATTTAAATTATAAACCAATAGGAGGCATTGTGTGCATAACGGTTCCTGGAGAAGCAATTTCATCTGAAGTGACACCGCACCTCTGAGAAATACGATAAAGAGCATAAATAATATGGAATGGAAATTCTGCACCCGATATTCAAGTGTGATGCCTTATTTAGCCCACGCAAAGTGACACTGATAACAAAAAATCGAAAAACAAGTGTCTTTAAGTAGAAAGTTAGTGTTTATATCCTGAATACATTTGAAAACTTTTCACGGTTAATATTTTCAAAATGACAATAGATACAAGAATTGACCAGTAGTGATTAAAATTAAATTAAAATATAATATTGGAAAGGTATATACATCAGCAAAATAACGTTGCGAGGGATTCTTCTGTGCTTTTTAAGGTACAGCTACAATTGTTAGAGAAAATTATCTTCTCTTTTTAAAATAAACTTTGGTACATTCCCATTTTTCGCTCTGTAACTTTTATTCGAGTTCTGTATGGGGTAATTTCGAAACTTATGTGAGACGTAGCCGTATTATTGATCAAGAAATCCTTTTATACACCGCGTGTAAAATAATGGAAATCAGAAGAACCGACCAAACTGGTATGCTTTAATTAATTTATTGAATATTTACCTTTATTACATTTTATCCAATGGTTTTCTGAGGGAACTTTTAAAAGGTTGCTTTCATTTTACACTTTTCTGTTTTCTTTTTATTCTTGTACAGATGGCGTATTCCCAAAAGAATCTCTTAATGAAAAAATGTTTATATAAATATATGGTCTTAAAGCGGTACAGTCAGGAAAAAGCGTTTATAAAAACGGAAAAGTAGGTGAACTCAGATATTATAATGTATTTATATTTCTGGTGAACTGTATATATCAGATTGTTGGCTAGAAAGAGCTCATCATTAATGACATTACAAATAAAAGGGTTTCAATTAATGTTCATTGGGAAATTTTGTAACTTTGCTCTGACTGTTTGAATTAATTTTCTAGTATATATTTGTAATTATATTTCTATAAAATAAAGTAAAATAAAAGAATCACTATAACGGGCAACGTGCCCCGACTCACATTGCATTACTCCGGCATCTCCATCGGAGTCGCCACATTCACCATAACGGGCAATGTGCCGCGACTGGCATTGCATTACTCTGAGGCATCTTCATAGGAGTCGCTACATTTTTCATAGAGACTAACCACAGACAGTCACCGGTTTCGCGCTTATGCGCTCGTCAAAGTGCCATAGGTAGTGGAATCGATGAACAATGTTGCGACATGATTGCCTAATGGGCTTCGTAAATGTTAGTAGTGTTGATAAACACACTCACCACAACTATTACAATACATATATTGTACTATTTACAATATATCTCACATTGCAGTCCGGAAGATTTAGCCATACAAACCGCGACTTAATGAATTACACACCTATAAGCACCATCCAAAATTGCTTGGGAATATCATCACCACATCTCACATGTAAACGCAAAGAGGGCGTTCGAAACCTTAACAAACACTAATTTAATAAAAATAGGCAAAAGATATATATTCAAAGAATGACTATGTCAGATCTGCTACCTTCTAATTTCAAAAAGAGCTATCAAGATTTTAGGATATTACTGTATAATGATAAAGTATTTTCGTTTTCGTATTTTTGGTATTGTTTATGTTTTTGCCACCTTTATTCTCTCCCAATTGACTTTGCTAGATGTCAGGTGGCTTATTGAAAAAAAAAATAAATAAATAAAATAAAAAATAAATTAAACTAATTTCAAAACCAAATTTTGGTTCCGACTTTAAAAGTAGATCTGACGTAGTCCTTGTAGAGCAGGGTATATTCGATGGGAATCCAGAGTACCTAACTAAAAAAGTGTAAAAGTTACGGACAAATTAATTGTACAGTCTTCGCTTCGCGATCCCCGCTCGGAGAAGATAGCTTAGAAACTTTGTCGATTCGGCAACGGAATTTAGAGCGGGACAAAATCGACGCGTTTTAATATATACGGATCACTGAGTGTAAAAAAGCATTACATGTAAATATGTCAAAATATACATAAAGGGAGTGGTATTTAAAAAAAATAAAGTTTACATCCGTGTAATTTTGGTAAGCTACTCTATAAAAAATTAAATACATGGTGTTAGGTAAACATGCGGCAAAAATTTCAAGAGGTTATTCCTTGGACTATTCAAAGGATATTTTATCCTTTGATGATTTTTGAAAAAGCGCTTTGTTACGAAGATATAGGGCGAAAAAAATTTTCAACCAATTCAATTTTGGTATTTTTCACATTATTAATGTATAGGTGAAATAAAAGTATGGCGTACTACACTGGACGTATCAAATAAAAGACATGTAAGAAAAAGGAGTTGTTTTTTCTTACCAACATCCCGTGATACTTCGGAGTGATTATTTTGTATGTTTTTGTATGTTGTGTTTTTGTATGTTGTGTTTTTGTAGTTTGTATGTACCTCATTTTATTGTAGTTGCTCGAGAGTTTTTAACAGCAACCAAAGCTTATGTAGACCTAGTTATTTACTGCAATGTATTAATTTGAAGTCCTCGAAAAGGACCCCAAACTCGATGTGTGTAAAAGCACGTTGGACGCGAAACTATTGCCGTCCTACAAAAGAGTGAGAGAGTTTAGTTGAGGGCGGAGTTTGCAACGGAATGACAAAACAAAGCTTTCTGTAGTGGGGCGAAACAGATTCTTTTAAATTATTTTTATTATATGAGATTATCAGATATCAGATCAGGTTTTCACAAGTATAGTCTACCAGAAAGTTATTATCATGAGTTATAGAGGAAATAAATGCAATTTTTTTAATTGTGGAAAATCACGTCGAAGAGATCCAGAGATTAAACATTATAAATTTCCATCAGATCCAGAAATATCACGCAAGTGGATTATTAACTCAGGTATAAAATTAATTAATCTTTATTTAAGACAATGGAAAAATTACAGCAGGGTCGTACGCATGATTTTTCATTGGGGTGTTTTTGTAGAACACAAAAAATACGTGCGTTCGGATATTTCGTCTGAAAAAAATATTAATAAAGTAAAGTATCTTCACTGTTCCATACATTTTAAGATCCCAATAGTGAGCATCAATCAATAGATAAGCCTGTAGAGATTTATCCCTAGTTATAGAATAAAAAAAAATTCACTCGCAGCGTCCGATCGCTGTTTTTTTAGCTTTATATCTGTGATTAATAGATGCTTGTTTAGAATTATTTTTGTCTATTTTGCAAAGAAACGTTTAATTGTTTTGTTTATACCATATAAAGTGGGATAGGTATGGCGCTCTTACGTCTGAAATTGATAAATAAAGAATCATGTAGTACTGGTTATACAATTTTTTTGCGATATTTGTTTTTATTTATTTCTGGCGTTATTTTAACAGCTCTTAAAAAATAAACAATACTTTTCCATTGTCACTTTTTGAGCTTAACAAGATGGCATTCACCAAGTTTTTGTCCGACGTTTCGTTTCCGAGAAACCATCATCAACTTCTTTTTTTAAAATACGGCCCTGTATTTTTTCCATTTTTTTATTCTCGATTCAATGATGTATCACAAGTAATGGTTTTTAATTAATTCAGCAGTTTCTTGGCCTCCACATTCCCCGGATGTGTCGCCCCTTGATTTTATCTTTGGGGCTACATAAAAAACTGTGTACCAACGTAATTTTCAAACAGAGGAAGAATTACGCGAATTGGTACTAGAAACATTTCAAACTATTACGCCAGATGGACGTAACAATGTTTTGGAAGCTATAGTTAAACGATGTTACCTATGCTTAGAAAATAATGGTCTTTTGTTCGAACATCTTTTGTAATTAACATGAAAATAAATAATTAAGATAAATAATTATTTTACTTGTTTGTGCCGCGGCGATAGCTCATTCTGTTAGGTGTTGGGTGATAGCCTGTGACTAACAGAATGGTATATTGCGGCGCGAGTTCGAATCTCGCCAGGGTAGAAATGGCACATCTCCCTGGGAATGGTTGTGTGTCTGCGTTTTTTTCATGTATATCCTCCCTCTACACAAGCCTGAGGCTTTCAGAAGGGAGGTTGTCCATTTCTGTGGTGTGCTGTGGTGTTTATTTGTTATATAAACTCATAGGAGGCTTTTTCTCATTAATTTTTAATGGTGGCAAAAACAAGCTAAAAACGTAATTAAAAACAGAAGCTGATCATGGTTTCTCAGAAACGAAACGTTGGACAAAAAATTGGTGAATGCCATCAAGTTAAGCTCAAAAAGCGACAATGGAAATTTTTTATTTTTCGATAGCTGTTAAAATAACGCCAGAAATAAATAAAAACAAATATCGCAAAAAAATTGTTTTTCCAAGTATTTTGAAATCAAGAAAAGATAATTTATTTTTGCAAAGTCCATGCAAAAGGTAATCAAATTGCTCAACTTTTTCATAATTTAACCAACTTTGTAGCTCTTACCGTTTTCAAGATTCCAATGCTATCCCATCTTTATCTTGCACACACTGTATACCTACCCAAAGTCTATGTATACCTAAACTTTGGTATACCTTACAAAACTAAGTATATCGAAATCGAGAAATGAATACAAATTTCGCGAGTGCAAAGTCTGGTGTATATAAACTTTGGTGAGTGTGAGTGAGTCTGAAATAAATGCTCACTATACAAAGTGTCCCACGGTGACGACACATTAGACAGATTTCAGACACTATACTTCGATTTTAATTTTGAAAATTTGTTCAATAGTGTTTTCGGACATGCCCTTCTCAACTAAAATAATGGCGTCCACCTAACGCCATTTTCGTTATTTCCAAAGGAACACCCTGTATATTATTATTATTGTCATTATTGCAGTTTTGGATTATTAGGAAAATTCTAAACACATTTCATGTAGGATGTTCTTTAGGGTTCTTGGTTCTATATACCTACCTATCTTCAACTGTTTTTGAAATATTGACAAGTGAATAGTGACATTTTGTAATTTTGACACCTTATAAAATCTAAACGGTTTGAGATCAAGCAAGACGGTATGCACATTATATCTTAACTTTTCATAGGCTATCATTTAATAGATACTAATTTCAGATTTACCTAGGTAACCAAGAGATAAAATTCGATCGAAAATGTTTAATTTCTTGTTGCATTAAGTCAGATGACTTAATGAAACGTAAGTAGGTATAGATAATCAAAATATGTTTCAGCATTGTTACCGGAATGTAAAAGATGACAATATAAAAATGCTGTTAGTTTTTCTAAATCTGCACTTCAAATGGCGTTAGAAAAATTGATAACAATTGTAACCCAACAAATATGCCATAAATTTATTCATTATAGGTAGCACATTTTTCATTATTTATTAGGCTAAAATTTAAATTTTATTAATATAAAATTATGCTTCATATTGATATAAAAAGTTACATTGGCTTATAAAACATAAAGTATACAAAGTTTTAAAAATTACGAATTTGCAAGAAGACAGGTACGAGAAGGTAGGTAAGTACATAGGTATTAGGTAGGTAGGTAGGTAGGTATATTATTAGGTACCTATATTACCTATCTAATGAATTATATTTACGTCTAGTTTTCGGAAATATTTTGTCAAATACATGTAATTAAAACTTATACAAAAAAAGCATTAAATATCAAATGAATAATGAAGCGAAGAAACGCTTATTTTGTTTACCGGCCTCAAAGTCTATGTAGGTAGATATACCTCGGTTTCAATAACGTTCACATTAAAACAACCCCAACACCATCTATAATAGAAACATTTATATTTTATAATTTGTATAAATATATATATATATATATATATATATATACCAAATATTATGCCAATGAATTATGGCAAAAAAGACCTAAATTTAATAATAGGTAGGTATTGCATTGTGCCAAACTTGTCCATGCGGCTGGGTCTGACCAAATTTTATGTAGACCTAAACTTTGGTCTGACAAACGGTACAGCGTACAATAAGTGTATCGTGAGTGTATCGCGGTCTGACAGGTTATGACATAAAGTCTAAATTTGCACGAATTTAATGGGCGGATACGTTGGGAGGGGAATGTAAATCATGAATGAGTTACATTTAAAAGTTCATCGTCGCGCCATCTACGAAATTCATAAAAGGTAGAAGTTCAATGTATTTTATATAGATGGTACTTGTGTATAGGGTTGTGAGCGCTCCCATAAGGAGTAAATAACTAGGTCTACATAAGCTTTGCAGCAACATACGGAGATCGCTGGATTGGTCGAGGTGGATGTCACGTATGGCCTGCTCGATCCCCGGACTTAAACCCCTTGTATTATTTCCTATGGGGCCATCTAAAGTCAATAGTTTATACTAGGCCAGTGGAAGATGTGGACGATTTACGAGATCGGATAATTGCTGGGTGTAACTCAATAAGGAACAACCCTGGTGTTTTTGAAAGAGTTCGGGAGTCTATGAGGAGAAGATTGGATGGTTGCATCCGAGCTGGAGGTAGCCATTTTGAACAATTCTTGTAGGTTCAGAAATGTTACATGTAATTTTTAGTAATAAATTGTTATTTGTTGAAAACTTTCTTCGCCCTATATCTTCGCAACAAAGCGCTTTTTCAAACATCATTAAAGGATAAAATATCCTTAGAATAGTCCAAGGAATAACCTCTTGAATTTTGCCCGCATGTTTAACTAACACCCTGTATATGTAAAATAAGGACAAAAATAAAAGCAAATCGACCTGTCCGAATATTTTTCCCAAAAATGAAAGTCACAGTGTATACACTATATTTGGTTTACATATAAACAAATTCGGCCCATTTACATAGGTACGGTTTTCCAAATCCCAATGAGAGATATATGAAATAGAGCAGCCTGTATAAAGTACACTAAAAATATTTTTATTCAGTGGGAAGTTTTGTTCGATGTTATTATAATCAGTACTATTGTTGAGCTAGAATATCCACTAAATAATTTATATTCACTCACCAGAAAAAAGGTCGCACAGGGAGCTAAATCGAGTTATTCCGCGTACACCGTGGCTAGATTGTTGTAGTATTTGGTCGAAATCACGTTGTCAACACCGACGCCACGGTCGTCACATGTTATGCATATTTAAGTAGCAGGCAGACTCGCTATTTATCCCGTAAAGCTGAAACCAAACACTACAACAGAATTTGCTGTGCTTTAGGTACTAATTGCCCCCAATATTCGAACTCCAACTATGCTATAGACACAATCACTCTAATCTTACATCTCTGGCTGTTAATCTGGTAGGGAATATTGCAAACGTGGAATGTTCTTCATTGCCAGCAGATATGGGGTGTTTTGTTTCCTTTGTCACGTGAAATTTCCCATTCTACATGTGCACTTGAGCTCATTATTTTGCACTATCTATTAGACCCACTCTTTTACCTGATGTATTAGTTTGAAATTGCAATGTGTCAAGGAGGCAACAAATATACAGGGTGTTAGTTAAACATGCGGCAAAAATTCAAGAGGTTATTCCTTGGACTATTCTAAGGATATTTTATCCTTTGATGATTTTTGAAAAAGCGCTTTGTTGCGAAGATATATAGGACGAAAAAAATTTTCAACAAATAACAATTTATTACTGAAAATTACATGTAACATTTCTGAACCTACAAGAATTGTTCAAAATGGCTACCTCCAGCTCGGATGCAACCATCCAATCTTCTCCTCATAGACTCCCGAACTCTTACAAAAACACCAGGGTCGTTTCTTATTGACTTACACCCAGCAATTATCCGATTTTTTTAATCGTCCACATCTTCCACTGGCCTACTACAAACTTATGACTTTAGATGGCCCCATAGGAAATAATTTATTTCCTATGGGTCCTACTTACGGTTTAAGTCCGGGGATCGAGCAGGCAATACGTGAGGTCCACCTCGACCAATCCAGCGATCTCCGTATGTTGCTGTTAAAAACTCTCGAGCAACTGCACTAAAATGAGGTGGTACACCATCATGCATAAACCACATTGTCTGTCTTGTAGCCAATGGTACATCCTCCAAAAACTGAGGTAGAGTTTGTTTCAAAAAGATGCGGTATACTTCGCCGGTAAGTCTCCTGGTAGAAATACCGGTCCAATTAGCCAGTCACCCACAATTCCAATTCCCATGGTTATTGTGGAAATTCCTTATTGCATTTCGCGAGAAACTGGCTTTATCGGTAAAAAGAATCAGTGTAAGTAGTTGAGGGATTTCAACCAATATGTGCAAAAGCCATTGACAAAATGCAATACGTGGAGCAAAATCCGCAGGAAGAAGTGCCTGAACGCGTTGAATGTGGTATGGGTACAACAAATTATCTCAGAATTTTCCAAACAGTCCAGTTACTTACATTCAAAGTATTTGCAATTCTTCGCGTAGAAGTACCTGGATCTTTTTCTATCATGTCCAGCACATTCGCTTCTACGTCTACCGTTTTTACAGTCCTTGGCCTTCCTGGTCCTCCACTTCGCTTTAATGTTTCCATTTCTCGAAGACTTTGATGAATACTTTGAAAGATTTTTCGATCGGGAGCAATGTGGTTAGGAAATCGTTCAATATACAGTCGCCTAGCTTCTAATGCATTGCCATCAGCATGTTCATAAATAAAATGCATGTCAGCTATCTCGGCATTCGTACAGCGAGCCATGATAGAGGACTTCACTAACAACCGTTTACACGTCAACTAGCCAAACGTCAATCAATCTTAACAACTGCGACACATATAAACTACAAAAACACAACTTACAAAAACATACAAAATAATCACTCCGAAGTATCACGAGATGTTGGTAAAAAAAACAACTCCTTTTTCTTACAGGTTTTTACTTGATACGTCCAGTGTAGTACGCCATACTTTTATTTCACCTACATTAATAATGTGAAAAATACCAAAATTGGATATGTTGAAAATTTTTTTCGCCCTATATCTTCGCAACAAAGCGCTTTTTCAAAAATCATCAAAGGATAAAATATCCTTAGAATAGTCCAAGAAATAACCTCTTGAATTTAAGTGTATACAGGGTGTTTAACTAACACCCTGTATACACTGAAGGAAAAATCTTGCTTAAAACCGTTGATAAGCCATAGTTTTTTGAAATTACTAATTATAATTTTTGTAAAGAGAATATATCAACGATATATCAATACATCGTGATATATCAATGATATATCAATGAAGAGACGAAACGTTGCTTAAAAAATTCTTTATGCTATTCGGTAGGGCGGAAAAAATTTCCATAAGAAAGTGTCCTTTTTTCAATAGTTCTTGAAATAAACCTGAAAATTTGGAATTTGTCAAATATAAAAAAAACTAATCATGTTTGTCCAGATTTTTTTTAGAGAAATCATCAGATGAGGCAACTCTGCCGAATTTAACTTAGTCTATATCTCTAACCTAGTTTAATCGTGCTAGACAAAGTGTTGAGTGAATTCTGCTAATTATTTCTTAACAAAATTTGTTTTTGTCACGTGACCATCGAGCAAGATAGAGCAAAAAGTCTCTGAGAATTGTCGTTAGCATTGAGGGAGAAAACTTGCTACACCATGTCGGGGTAACATATCATAGTTACAAGTAACTGTAGTAATAAACTATATTTAAAGAATATGACTTACCTTTAACTCTAAATTGATTCCCTCATTATTGGGTTCAGTGCACTAAAGATTTTAAAACAGAGAGTAATAATTAAAAACCGGAATTTGGTTTTTCCTTATCCCACTTACATACATTAGTATAATTATACAAATATCGTTTTAATACCTTTAGTAGCGTTAGTAATTTTTCCTGAAAAAACTGCCATGTCAGAGTCAGTCCCACTTCTCTCAATATTCGTTAATAAAAAATACCTAACTTTCATCAATTGAGGTAGAAATGTTATGTCAGTATGTTTCAAGAACGTATTGCTTAGTTTAAACTATGATAAGCTAATTTGCTCTTTTGCAGAAAAAAAGCAGCCCGAAAATATTTTTAATTTAATTATGTGTTATATGTTACTTCATAATACAGTAGCATGTGTAATAAAACACTCTTATGTGTTAAATACAAGTTTATGGTATGGTATGGTTGAGCTTCTTAATTTCTAAAATTTTTGTAGATATTCAAATTTTTGCTTATAAATAAATGTTTAAAGAATGTGTAGTTTTTTTTTGTAAAAGGCGTCGGTAACTATTTGGAGCGGGAAGCGGTCATTTTGGAAACTTTGACCAGGACGGCCAAAACTTAGAGACGACTCTGACCGTCATTATAAGAATTCTCGACATATTCTATACAAAAACTGAAAAAAAACCACTGCACCTCTACTGTTAGCATCGATAGACAATCCCATTGATATTTCTAATTGTCATTTCAGCAGTCATCACCACCATCCAACTTAAAGCTTCATCACGGTCTCTAATTGTATTACTAAATTAATATCCAGGTAAACTGTAGGACGTGCTTGCATTTCTAAACAACGGAAAGTTATACTTATCGGTACAGAAGGACATTTCTACGTGCCGTCCAATATAATTGGACTAATTACAGCTAACTTTCCAGTACCGAGGTCCAGTTAACTTAGTGTGCGGTGAGAGAGAAACTTCAGCAAATGTGTTCTGGCGCTCCAGTAGTCAGAGTAGATTAGAGCAGAATATACAGATAATTTCATATCGTTCAATGTTGAAACCAACTAGACAGTTTCCAAGATATCTAATAGCACAGTTACTTAAACGAATTGCTAAATTGTCGAAAGTATAACTGGTGAACCAATTATAGTTAAACTAAACCGGCTGCTTATTTAATTTTGACATTATTAGTTAGTGCAGGGTCCGGCAACAGGATTGAGCTATTTTAAAAAGCTTGCTGTGAGAAAATAAATGTAGTGTTTCAAACAGCCGGTAGTGAAACAAGGACTTTATTGTTGGTAATTTTTAATGTTTGTAAATTATACCCTTATGCTGTTCGCTATGCCATTGGCAAACATCTCCAGTCTCTTCCTAAAGAACGTTGCAACACGTTCTGAAACAAATCTTGATCATTTCCGTTTACCTCTTCCCTAATCCGATCTTTAAGTCTTGTATTGCCTGAGGATGGGTAGTGTACACTTTTGCCTTCAAGTAACCCCAAAGAAAATAATTTGGTGCTGCCAGATCCGGAAATCTTGAAGGCCATGGAATGTCACCAGAACGTGAAATCAGGTGACGTGGGAACATTTGCCGTAAAACAGTTAAACTTCGTCTACTGGTATGAGCGATGGGACTATCTTGTTGGAACCATACAATATTTTGCCCCCTTCTTTGAAGTTCTAAATTCACATTTATTTCCAACATCATAACATATCGGTCAGAATTGACGGTAACGCTGTGGTTGTTTTCCTAAAAAAAAGTATGGTCCAATTATGTCAAAAGCGGATACTCCACATCATACTGTCACTTTTTGGTCGTGAAGAGGTGGTTCATGCAGCTCCCTTGGATTGTCATGTGACCAATATTGAGCTCCATTGAGAACTTTTGGATTGTTAATTATTATATGTCAGTTATGTTCGCTAACTTGATAATGAGTTTTATTGTTTAGATTGTTGCTTCTTCTTGCTCAAAAGATATCGAAAGAATATGTACTTTTTTAAAATATAGAGACATGAGTTAGAGTAGGTGAGTGTTATGGCGAGGCTCAATCAAATTCTAGTGAAGCCAAGCGTTTCTAGCCAAGAAAATGTACCACATGACAAGTTGGTAATGTTATAATATTTTTTGTCGTTCCTCAACGATTGGGAGTCAGTCAGACATCATCGTGAGTCAGATAAGTTCTTACAGAACAGCTTCTTTATCCCTTCCATTTTCAAAAAGTTCATCGCTTTGTAGGAGATCATTTACCCCGTGTTCGATACTGTAACTGGCTGCAAAATCATCAAGATGAAAATTTCCTGCAATTCATTTTGTTTAAAGCGGGTTTTAGTCGCGATGGTATCAAAATATGCATAAAATGCACTGTTGTAGTGACGAAAATCCTTTTCAAACCGTCATAAGAAATCACCAGTACGGTGTTTCTATTGTGTGGACCAGTGACAATATCTTAATCGGGCCATTTCGGATACCCAATCGTTTGACAAGTTAACTCTATCGAAATTTCTTGCGGGATGAACTTAACACTTTGTTAGAAGAAGTACCATTAAGTATTAAAAGAAAAATCTACTACATGCATGACGGTGCGTCAGCTCATTTCTCCCTAACAAAAAGATAATGTTTCAATAGAAAATAAGTGAATTAGCCGTGGTGAATTAGCCGAAATATTGCATGGCCAGCACGAAATCCCGACCTCAATTAAAAACGATCACTTCAAAAATGAAGTATATTTCAAAGAAATGGATAATGAGGATCATCTGTGGAACAGAATTATTGAAGCTATACTGATAGGTTTCGTAATAATCCCGGCATATTTCAGAGATGTCGTCACTAATAACAGACGGCTGCTTTAATTATAATATTGATGTGTTAATCGCGCAGTCTAAGTTATTTCATAGATAATTTGAGGTAGTCTGCATGCGATGGTTAATGTAAAACACCAGCAGTGTTATTCATAGGGAAGATTGAAAGCAGTGGTTCCAGTGTTGGACCCTGGGGTACAGCAAAGGACTCCCTGAATGTCTTAGATTTGAACCTGATATATTGTAAAAATGGCGTGCGGATTTGTGAGTATGATTCTAATGTTTTAACTAGACCTGTGCAGAACCCAACTTTATCGAATGCTTGTTCGCCCTGTATATTTTAGTAATGTGGGAGATATAATAACCCTCGTCAACCAATCGCGCGATTTCCAAGTGGGAAGAATAGATCGCCTAACCTGCGAGAAGCGGTGCATTAACGGAATAATGAGTCCGATGAAACATGCTCCCATTAATCTATCGATGCTGTCGTCGTCGCGAGGCGTATCGCCGCCCCCGTCTCAGCCACGGTCTCTTACTGTTTAGCTACCTCCTGTTGGGGAACAATGGAATTACGGCGACGTAACGTGCAAACATAAAGGACGGCTAATTTGGCGACGAGCTCCTCGTTATCATTCAATCTCTTTGAGGTGATGCCGGTGCGCCGGCCTTTGTATCAACACACATAGAGGAGGAATTTGGAAAGCAATCAGACAACGACCTACTTAATCTGGAGTCTAATTTATAATTAGAGGAGAGAAATTAAAAGCGCAGCAACCACCAGCGGTTCTCTCACGTTCATTTCCCATTCATTTCGAAGCACTTTGTCTTATGCCTTATTCACGGTATCTATAACTAGATGTTGATAAATTATTAAGCCCTAAATGGAAGCTTATCATCCATTTGCTGGAATTTCGAATGCTTTTGCACTTCCCTCCGCCTGCAATAATTCTCCGGGATTTTTCTCTTCTAAGGTTTTTGTGTAATAGTTCAGGGAACCTTTTCATAATTTAACGGAATTATAAAGGCTTTTTCTACTACTCACAAAAGATCAAAATATCCCGCGCAGCTACTTCGGAAACCCTTTTCGCTTTCGTTTTAATTAAATATTTAGAGTGGATGGCGAAAACCCAATACGATTTACGTTTATAAGGTTTGATAGGAAGATGGATGGATTCATGCAAAGCTGCTTTTATTTTCAAACAAATTATTAACGACCCTAAAATACAAAAAAGCGCTTGGAGATGGGAAAAGTTTTAAATATAACGGAAAATACGTTACAGGACAACCTGAATCGATTCCACTTTTTATCACATCGTAAACTCTGATTCTGACAACTCTTTAATTAAATTTTTAACTTATTTAATGTGAGGTATAACGAATAATAAAATTCTATATCGCTAGATCCCATTATAGGGCTTATATCTCATGATTTGGATATAATTTAAAAGCCTCTTTGGTTGTTTATTTTATTTTTCCTTGTTTCACATCAAATATTAAATATAAAACTTTTAAACTTTTACCTTCATTATTTTGGTTCTGTTCGTACATACATATCAGTACCACAAGGTATAAACATAAAATGGAGTTTTAAGAAACGTCATTGCACGTCAAGACACTGAACGTCTCGAACGTACCCTGTTTTTTAAATTTTGAAGCCGAAATATAATTATTACTCGAAGAGAAGCTTGAACAATGTGTATTTTCGCATTACCCTGAAAAAGAAAGTGTGTTTTGCCAGGATAATTCAATAAGGGTTCGATGCGGTCAAAATCCGTGTTTTCTAAGGAAAAACTCTATGAAAACTTTGGTCACTGTGTATATTTAGGAAATATATTTTAGGGCAAAGTTATTGTCTCATAACAAAAGTTTTTAATATCTGCTAATTTAGAGTTGACTCTGGAAAAACTTGTGTGAAATGGTAATTAGCTAAACTTAAATAAAAATATGTGTTTTATTGCAGCCGACGTACTTTACAACTAGCTGTTAAGTCAAGATGTAAATTTATGTTTACTTTTATGAATCCCATAAAATAGCACATGATTGGCATTTCGCTGTTTATATTAATTTCAAATTTAATTGCCACTAGCTGCCCTCTTTATACACGATAATAAAAGTTTCGTCACTGAGAAAATTGCATACGGTTTTAATATAAATTTAGTAGTACGTCTAAGTATATTTTAAAACCGAGAAGAACATTTATTAAGTTGGATTTGGTATGAGTTTATGACCCAAATATTGCACTTCATGCATATAAATAATATTTCTGAAATACTTTAAAATAAAAAACATTCCATAGGTTTATGACGCAACAGCACAATAGCTAGGTACGTATTTAATTACATCTTTTAAAATGCTCACTGATTTTTTATTATTAAGCTCATTTCATACTGACGCCATAAGAGTAAGCCCGAAACTGTGTACTTTTCGGATACCAGGATGTCCACTAGAAGCAATATATAAATCATATATAGCAATATATGTATCCAATGCTGGAGTTGCAAAGTAAAATGTTTTTTAGATGAAAATTAGATTCATCGTTGATTTTTCATAATCAAATTAATAGAATATGCAATTGAGAATCAATATTTTAGTGATAAATTTCTCAAGCAATTCTTCAGATTGACATTACGTGACCAAACGGGTATCGAGTTTTTCCGTATAAAAATCGAAATTTCTCAAAGAATCACGACTATACACAAACATCATGTTTACTGGCTAAAAAAAGGCTCAAGAATACAGTTTATAGGGCCCGAAACAGTATTCGCGCCTCCATCTAGTTATGTAATAAGGTCTATTGAAAACTGGATCAAGAAAAGATCAGAGGAAGGATGGTCGAACGGGACTGGGCTGCGGCAAGCCAGACTCGGGCCTTGGTCGAACGCAACTCGATCAATACTTGCGCTAAGTCGTAACAGCATAAAGATTGTCACAGGACTGTTGACACGTCACCGACATCTCAACAAGCACCTTAACACTATCGGCCTTAGTGACACCAGAAGGTGCAGGTCTTGCGGACACGATGACAAGGACTTCATTCACATCCTCTGTCGCTGTATGTCTCATGAAAGACACACAGCGCAGATGTTTTTGTCTCTTGACAAAAACATCTGCAGCCCAAAAAACTGTGTCATAAGAGTAATGTGCGAGAAAGAGAATATCGATTCATTGATAGGCACAGTCTTTCTCCAACACATCGATTTTATGACACACTTTTTTGGACATATCTCCCTTATTATTAGAGATAGATCCATAAAACCTTATATGACCGTATTCATAAAAAATAGTTATTTCCAAATATGTAAAACAGTACTGGATGTTCCATTTAAAATATTAAAGTTTATATCGACCCAGCTTCATTAAGTCACCCGGTAAAAATTTAATATATGTAAAACAAGTATAAAAAGAAAACAAAATCAACGGGTCCGAGCGATTTTTCAAAAACTTTAGCATTTTCAAAATAATGAGTTTATGTGGTACTTTATGGACTCACTGTATGTATTCTTATATAAATAAATGTAAGAATTTGTTGGTAGTTCTATTTAATAGCTCAACAAACAAAAACTGTTCCTTGGGTTAAGACACCTCGTATAAGGTGTGTTTTATTAACTAACATAAACCCTTTCCGACCGTATAAATCCCCATCCGTTTCCTCCCGCACTGCCGGTTGAATAAATTATGTAATTTGCAGGCAAATTGTAGCAAATCGAATCTAATTCATAACTATCTGTAGCAGTGGCTGCCGAGCAGCCGAGGAGCGCCAACAACGTGCGGTTGCATTCGAGCTATCTCGGCGGAAGTAGTGCCCTGCTGCGAGCCTCCACGGCCGTGATGTATCAGCCGCATACATCTCTGTAATGGGGCTCTTATATGGCCACTAGCGCTGACTCAGCTACCTCATTATTTTGCACTGTGTCGATTGCCATATCTCTTTTCAGAGCGCGGAGAGTTTCGGAGGGAGTTGCCCGGTCATTTTTCTTTTAAATAATGCAAATTATTAGCGTATACAGGGGGTTCTGAAATTAACTGGGAAAGATGAAATGGTGCTGCACCTTAAAGAGGAGTTTTATATAATATTTGTTTATTCGGCAGTCCCTTAAAAAGTTACAGGTGCTTTAATATTACACTTTATTAGTGTGGAATAGAGATTCCACACTATTAACTATTAACTCTGCACGTCCCGCTTGACTCTTAGATAGAAAAACGTTGAATAAGGTTCGCGAAGTTTATTGTTACGGTCAAGTGTTTATTTGTTTGTAATTGTAGTTATTTTGTTCTGATGTGCGGTACGCAGCAACTCAATTTAAGTTTTTTTAAGCGAAATATGTCATTGCAGAAACGAAAAATAACGAACGAACATCGAGTTTATACTGATCGTTGGGGATCAGACTATTTAATCACAATCAACAATAATAAACTTCAGTGCATTGCTTGTATGCAAGTACTATCAATTCCTAAAGAATATAATGTGAAACCACATTACACTACGTTAGACGAGAAAAAATCCAGCAGCATATAGAGGAGTCTAGAAATACTATTATTTCGGATTATAAGAAAAAGGAAAAATAACACATTTTTTCAAAAAGTCTGTCACCAATAACAAATACAGTAATATAATACAGTGTTAAGTATAAGTAGCGCTGGAAATTGTCAAAGCGAAAAATCTTTTGGTGATGGATTGTGCAATCAAAATGGCAAAACAATTAAATGAAACAAAAATTGTCGAAAAATTCGAAACAGTCTCAGTATCGCATCGAACAATTGCAAGTCGTGTAAACCACATTAATCAATATACAGTCTGTCCATAAAGTAACCCCCCCCCCTGCTAACTTTTGAACGAATCGAGTTAGAGAGTTCTAACAAAATACAGGATGAATCACGTAAAATTAAGTTGATTCTGACGATAAATTTGATTCTACAAATTCAAAGATGGCGCCACGGGCGCTGTCAATTCAGTTTTTTTTAAATGGCAAAGTGTGCCGTGTTGCACCTCATTTAAAAGATAATCCAATTCTCTACTTTCTCGTTTTTGAAAAATGACAATCGAGTTAGCCGTTCTCTAGTTACAAGCGTTTCTGTTTCTAATCTGATCCATGAATAAAATGTTAATATTTTAATACAACAAATTTTTAACAAATATTTATTAAAACAAAAAAATAAAAGAATTAAATAAGTTATTCAAAATGTGTCCATTGACTTCTTGGCACATAAAAAGTCTACTTTGAAATTCTGGCCTGATATTTCCTAAAATTTCTGCAGAAATATTTCTACACATATGTGTTAGACGTTGTTGTAGTTCGTCGATATTTACTGGAGGAGTTCTGTAGACTTTTGACTGCAAATATCCCCATAAGAAAAAATCAGGTGGAGTTAAGTCCGGGCAACGAGCCGACCATTCTATCGGGCCCCTTCTGCTATTCCATCTGCCTGGGAAATGGTTCTTTAAAAAATCGGTAACAGGTCCATAGAAATGAGGTGCCCCCCCCCATCTTGTTGAAATACAATACTTTCAATGTTATTGTCTGCAATTCTTTTCATCTTTGGAAAAATTTCCACCAGCATGATTCTTAAGTCCCGCTCTCCTCTTAAATTTTCTCTTAAATCTATCAAATCTATCAAATCGAATAACTTAAAAAATTAAGAAAAAAACCTGGAGACACTTTCAAATTTCTCGAACCTTATTGACGTTTCAGTGACAGTAGCAAGCAAGGCAAGGAGACGTGATACAAGGAAAATTTTTAAATATCGTTAATGCAAACGCTTGTAACTAGAGAACGGATAACTCGATTGTCATTTTTTAAAAACGAGAATGTAGAGAATTGAATTATCTTTTAAATGATGTGCAACACGGCACATTTTGCCATTTAAAAAAATTGAGTTGACAGCGCCCGTGGCGCCATTTTTTAATTTGAAGAATTGAATTTATCGTCAAAATCAACTTCATTTTACAAGATTCACCCTGTATTTTGTTAAAACTCTCTAACTCGATTCATTCAGAAGTTAGCAGGGGGGGTTACTTTATGGACAGACTGTATATTCAAAAAAATTGCACGACACAAATGAAAAATTTAAATATTTTTCACTCTGCCTGGGCGAAAGCACTGACCTATTCGACATCACCCAACTTGTAATTTTTGTTTAAACTCTTCAAGAGGGCTTCAGTGTAGCAGAAGAGATACATGATCTTATTCATCTCCATGGTACGATCAACGGTACGGACATTTTTGAAGGTGCAAATAAGGTGGTATCACACTTTGTAGGATTATTATAAATTTATAAAGAAAATATAGATGTTCCCTGATGATAATTAATTTACTCAGATTCTTCGCTTTTCAACAACATAAATATTAATGTTAATATTGATACACTGGTTGGTGAAAACCAACATTTCCCAAACTTTCCACTAATTTTTTTAAATTTACAGTTTACACCCTGTACTAGAGAACTCTTATATCAGGTACCTACGTAAATGAACAAGTCGCCTTAATAGTAACTCAAAAAACTTAGGTCAAACATAGATCTTATGTATTATACAAAACTTTTGACAATCCTAGTCCTAAATTATCTTCTCTCTTGTTCAAAAATGATATGTTAGACCCATTCCGGAATACCATGCAAATATAATAACTTCATCGTACTAAGTTAGAGGTATAGAATCTATAGAAAATGTTCAACGAAAGTCTACCAGACAGATCACATTGCCTAGAGCTTAGCTCTATCAGACTCCCCTTGAAGCTTTTAATCTTCCACTTTTGTAGAACTGGAAACTAAGTGTGCCACGATTTGCACTTTCATAGTGTTGCACAGGCACTTTACTGATAACATCAATAGTTTGTTAACATAACGACCGACTTTGAGACCCTCTACTAAAACTCCAAAAATAAAATTTCAAGCAAAACTTATACTCAAATAGAGTGTAAATAGAATGTTTAACGTATGGAATCATTTGCCTGAAGTTGTGACGTCAGTGAGTGTAACTTCAATTATTTCAATATGATGTGTGTACACTGAAAGAAAAGATGTAGATTATAGTTAACAATTGTTTATTTGGATGTCATTTATTTAAAATAAATAATGCATATTTTGGGTTAAACAATATTTTTTACTATAAATATTCTTCTTAATATATTTTACTTATTAAAAATAAATACTTTGTTTAGTGTAAAAATGTTAATAGTTAATGAGAAATGTTTCATCTTAATAAATTCTTTATTTGGTGGTATTCTCAAAAAATATATTAACTATTAGTTTTGATTTTATTAATATTGAATAATCCAGACTAAAAATTAATATATGTTTGTTTCTTATTTACTCTATTTTATTTATTATGAAGTAATCCATTCTTTTGTTAAAAAATCCTAAAGGAGTTTTTTAATTAATAGATATTTTATTGCGGCATTATAAAATTGTGCAGTTGGCAGTGTGGGCTAGGTTGGCACTGTTTACAGTGAGTAGCAGACGTGTTTTTCTATTTACCTTGGATTGGGTGACTTTATTTCATTTCATTATTATTTTCATTTCATTTACCTATCATTTGGGTGCGGCGTGAGTGCTTCGTTTTCGTTAACGTGAGTGTACGTACTATTTGACTACTTGATACTTGAGATGATACGATAGACGCTGCACTGTGGTGTATGACCTAGGTATATGAGCCACATGTGTATGGTGCACAAGGTAGGGATGTCAATACTTATATACCTACCTTTGAAAACGTAACTTTGGAAAATTTCCGATTGTGTGATTTATTAAAAATCTTTAGAATTATTACCTGTTCAGTGGTGATTGCTGTGACATAAAAATTTGATCTGACTATAACTATAGGTACTAAATAAATGTAAAATAATTACTGGGGTGTGATAAATAAGACACTATTCATTATAAATAATCTTCATTGTTTAAAATTAAAACAAATATTTATTATAAACATTGTTCTTTATATTCTAATAAAGTCGAAATTTTAATTAGTATGCTTTATTTATAATAAATAACTGAAATATTTATAATAAATAAGTAATGCTACATTTACTCATAATAATATTTATTAAAACGGATCGTTATTAATAGAAAGTAAAAGTTGATTATCAATAATCCTTTACTTGATTGTAATAAGGTATATTTGAAAAGATTTAATAAATTGTTCTTTTCTAATAAACAAAAATTTATTACGCCATTATCCAATAAAGCCTTTGTTAGGTGTCAATCAGTATCATTATAATTATGAATAAATTGTTCTTTCAGTGTAGGAAAAATGATCCGGTTAGATGTTATATGCTGCTATAGCTCTACTACGATACCAGCTTCAGACCTTGGGAATTAAAAGTTTGGGGCCAGGTCAGCTGACTTAAAAAATAGTAATAGACATAAATATTTATACATGCTTATGGAATCATCCTAAATAAATAAAAACATAAAGCGAATTGTCTTTATTCCCAGTGTTTTATACCCTGCAAGTTATTTAATAAATGATTACTTTGTAAATTACCTTTAACGAGAATTGTAGACTATAAAATGGACAAACTGTACTGCTTGGTTTTTATTTATATTTTACAAATTAAGTGTAAATATTTTCCTATTCGCTGTCAAGCCCAGACAACTGCAATTTATTACAATATCGATCACTACATCTATCTACCTCATTAGCTTTTTATGAAAGCTTCCACGGTCGATATTTTCTGGCCCAAACAGTACAGTGTTTGAAACACAAAAAAGAAAGCAAACGTTATTTAAATAGTTAATGGCTTGTATAAAATCTCTGCCGCCATAAGCAATCTCTGTAGTGGTTTTGATGTTCCGATATCTGCTGGCAAACCAGCCAACTGTTGCTGGCCAGATGTCCTATTTACAAAATCACATCCCCCCTAATACTTTAACATAATATGATATCTTTAGGAGACTGTCAGGCAATGCTTTATACGGCTGTTTTTGTGTATATGGATTTTGGTATAAATGGAATTGCCGGGGAATAAAAATAGAGAATCAAAAAAGCAGCAACTTGATTTATAACGTTTCTTTTCTTACTTAACAATAATGGGAAATACAATTTTATCCTTGGAGCCTGTCGTAAATATAAATTAACAATTAGAACGAGTTTGATTAGTTTAGCTGCTTTGGTGGAGCACATGTGAGTTGATCATAGTTCAACAAAATTAGTTGTTTGTCCCAGTTTTTGAATTTGTGATTACCGCATTTGTATTAGGTTACAAATAAGTGCCACAAATCACATAATAGCAATAATTCAACCATAAGAAGAATTTAAAAAGTAGGCATGGTGACAGACAGTGTGACGTCACACTGGCGCCTCTGCATGGTGGTCGGTAAGTAGCCGAGGATAATACACGGATAATACAAGGGTAAACAAAGTTAATACAGGGGTAAACAAGGATGATATAAGGGTAAAATAAGGATAACATCACGAGACATAAAGATAACACAAGGATAAACAAGGATAATACAAGGGTAAACAAGGATAATAAGGGGTAAAGAAGTATAATAAAGGGTAAAATAAGGATAACATAACGACACGTAAGGATAATACTAGGATAATGCAAGGGTAATACAGGGATGTATTAAATATATACTTTCTACATGAAAAATAAATAAATGTAAGTAAATTTATACGGAGTAAGTACTAAGAGTATAACACTGACGTAGTTTTCCACACAACAGAGTTTTAATCATCTCCAGATGACGCCACCTTGGTTGGCGAAACGCGCGTTAAGTGCAGTATAGTGTTTTGGTGTTCTGTGGAAAACTACGTCAATGTTATCTTCACACCAAAGGTTCCAAGCTCTTTCAAGATTAGTAAGTGTATGTTCACTAGAAATTGAGTGAAATTTTGGCGGGTCTGTTGTGAACACTCCTCGTAGAATCAACCACATATTCCGATATATTCTGTATACCATATCAAATTTATTTAGAGAGAGAGAGCTCTTTGTAAAAAATCGGGAGAGAGAAAGAGAGAGAGAGAGTAGGGAGCTCTTTATAAAGTTGCAGTCAAATTCTGAAGTACACATGCATATTTGCTCAAAATTTTGTTAAAGTAAAGTAGTTTTTAAAATGTGTACACGAGCCTTCCCGCACAGACTGCAAATCAATTAGTGTAAAGTTTACTTTTCCACATGTTTGTCAGATGCATCTGTATAATATTAAATTGCTTTTATATTAAGCAAACACTAACTTTGTATCCTCCTACATGGAAGACAATGTAAACAGTTATTATTTTACTTCTGTTCCTGAGGCAAACCTTTTAGCCGAACACTGTTCCACTAGCACATCAGGGAAGTAAAGAGTACAGAGTGGTGCAAATAATGGCATTCTCTGCTCGGTCTTTTGTAAAACGGCTTAGGCAAATCTCAGAAGCTAGAAACGCGTTATTAACCGTGGTGTTCAAAACAATTTCAATTATACAATGTGAAATTGTATGCTTCTATTGTCTGTAACTATAAATGGGTGGCATTATCTAGATAGATAGATATTGTTTCTTTAGTTGGCTATTTTACCACATACCTAAAGATTTAAAAATTCACCATTGATCCAAAAGAAATAGGTGGAAGAAACAGGTAGAAGGAAGGAATAGGTAGGCAATGGATTTATTCCGTTCATTATTATTAATAATATTATGTTTTCGGCGGTGGACATAAACATAAGTAGAGGTACTGCTTAATTCAATTTTTTTTGTCTGTGTTAATCATAACTTACATAATTGATAATGTATATTGAGAGGTTTCTTGGTATTCCATCTAACAAATTGAGGAACTTCCATTTATGATTACAAGGGGAGATCGACAAGTAGGTTAAGAAATTTTGATGGTGAAGCAAAAGACGAGGCTGAGTTGCCACATTGTGAAAACAGAGTCATTCTAGTGTTCTACCTAAAAATAGGTATGTAAAAAATATAATAACATTTGTAGTGTTTCCACACCACAAGGCCAATCACCGACGCCAGGAGACGAGCAACCCCCAACCTGGAAATTTTGCCGAAACCCCACTTTTTATAGCAAGGTAGGGATCTTTTACTTGCCTATCATTTCATAGACAAGGGATCTCCGGCTTTACATCCTATCCAAGGGATGGTACGTCTTCTACGCAAACCTCGCCTAAGTTTGCATAGCTTCTGTGAATTTACCGACGTACAGGCCACTAGAAGATATGGGCAAACACCGCCGGTCTTCCATGGGTTTTCTTATTCTTCTTATTTTATCTCACTGGCTTGTAAAATAACTTTTGTAAATGTTATTGTTGCTACTGATAATAATAAATTGAATTCCTAACTAATGAGGTTTTCCAGATTTTCCTCATTCCAGCACTGAATGGTGGTTAGGGCCTACCAACGCAAGTTGTTCCTGAGGCGCAAATGCGGGACGCGAAATAATAATACGCCGCCGCCTCTCCCACATAAGTCTCAGAATTACAGCCTAATTATTGTGATTAGAATGAGGGGTAGAGATATTATTATTATTATTATTGTTATATTAATTCAATTGAATGTTTCCATAATTTTATGTCATTATGAATTTAATGTTACACCACACTCTTTATGCTATGTTGGATTATATCAGATGTATTATTTTTAGAATTATCACCATCATTTTCAAACACCTTGTGCAACAATAGTAAACTATATTTCTTTCTAAAAAAAATCATTCAACTTCCTAGAAGCAGCTCCCAATTTTCTTTCCTCCGTTTCATCAGATATATTTTTCTAAATTGAATTTCTCGGTGGTCGTCTTCGGGGCCATACTGTTCGCTAGTATTTAGTATTCTTGTGGATCACCCGCATGTCCGATACATAAATATGCAGTTTACGTAGTGTGTCATATAACGAACTTTGTATGGTAGCCGAATTCGGCGGTTGGCCATGTTTTGCTGTCAGAGGCGTAACCATTATTCTTGAAAGGGGAAATTCTCGAGATATAATGAAGTTGATAGAATATTAAGCAACTATTTTCATTATAACACGCAATGCCTTAAGAAAACGACTGTTATTCACAAAAAATTGTCTGAAGAAGCTCGAGTTCAATTTGACCGGTATTAGTGTCTTTGGTTTATGATATCCACATCCACATTTTGATTTTTATGAAGGGCGAGCTACATATCATTGAGAAGCTTCTTTTTTTCTGGCTTCCACGTTAATCACAGGTGGACAGAGAAGAACAAATAATTGTAATATGCTGTTGAAACTACAAACTTGTTGCAAGCTTACAAAAAAACTACAACACAAAAATATGTTTTACATATTCTTCTTTACATAAATGTTCCTCTCTAGGGACTTAGATGCTCCTCAATAGGGAACTGTTTTTTTAGGGAATTCAATGTTTGTTTGGAATTACCTAGATTCAAATTGAGTCGGTAAGTTCCAATAATGTCAGTCTACCAAACACATGGACATTCAAATATATTTTAAAGGGATTGTAACCTTTGATGTCAAGATAACACTGACGTAGTTTTCCACATAACACCAAAACACCATACTGCATTCGACGCCATTTTGGCAACCAAGTTGGCATCATCTGGAGATGGTTAAAACGGTTTAATATAGGTTTAATCATCTCTAGATGGTGCTAACTTGGTTGGTGAAACGCGCGTCGAGTGCAGTATAGTGTTTTGGTGTTATGTGGAAAACTACGTCAGTGTTATTCAAGGATATGAAATAGTAGATGGTGACTTGCTAGAAAGTGATACAAAAGATTTTCCATTGGACCTGAGACTGACTTTCCGTCGGACTTGAGCATTCCAACTTGCTACTAAACAATTTTTGCTAAATGGATTGAAACAAAATAGATACTGGGATTCTAAACTAGGACCGAATTAAATAAAGTGCATACGATTAAAACAATCGGGGTATACCAAATTAACTGCGCGGATTGTAATGCCGTGTATGTGGGTTAAACCGGTAGAAGTATCGAAACTAGAGTTAAAGAACATAAAAAATTCATATTAAATAACGCAAAAAATTCAGGATTTTCGACGCATTGTATAGAAAACAATCATTTTGTAGATTAGAAAAATGTAAAGGTACTGCATCGTGAAAAGAGAGGAAAGCGCTTAGATCTGTTAGAGCAATTAGAAATTAAAAAAATCTTTAAATATAAATCCGTGTACTACCAATGATCAGATAGATTTTACACTCTCGCCCTTCTTAGAAAAGGTAATAAAAACTCGGGCTTTACCAGATGTTAGGATCAATCAGAGGTAGGTGCTCGTAAACAAATAAATAACGAAAACGTGCTTGGAAATGTTTAGTAATAGACATTTACTCTATTGAAAAAGGCCTAACAAGCCGAAATACTAGTATATAGAATGTTTTCTATATATTTCTTGGAACATCTAAATGAGATCAATGTTTTTTTCAAAACAATTATTAGGACAGAATTAGTCAATAAGATGTGATAGGCTATTCATATAAGATATGTCCTATTCATAGGACAGAACCATGAAAATCCTGGACACAACAACATATAATATGATGTGGAATTTCAAAGATATTCAGTCTCCTGATAATATTTACTACTTATCAAATTCTTTTCGTTTTGTTCTAGTATAATAATCTAAATACGTTTCTTAGAATTTTTCAACGAGGCTTAATCTTTCTCTCTTGGAATCAGCCTGTTTGAACAGGTTCTTTTTAATACAATAAAGGGAAAGCTTAATAGGTGCTGTTATATTTTTATAGCCTTCAATATTTCTGAATTTTTTTTTCAGCAATATACACAATTTTTTGAAGAACATACAGAACAGGTATATCTAAACAATAACAGCTATACTGTACTTATTTATATTAAGAAAGATGATAATTTCCAGATAGAACTTTCTAGCAAAATACACATGACGACTAAAATACATTTGGTATTAGGTACATTGATTCCAATAACCCCATGTTGAACTAAGGGATGATAAACGCCCTCTAGGCCTCTAGATGCGCCACTGTTTGTTGTTTATTAGGTTTCACAAAGAGCGCCGTAGGCCAAGGCATAGGTCACGACTCGAGGGACACACGGCTTACTAGATCCAAAGAGGATTATTGGGAACACAATACGTTTAAGTAGAAATAATTGGGACCTTGCTAGCCGGACATCTTATACTGTTACAAGATTAAGGTGGTTCTGTCAAGATGCCAGGATAAGTGATACCTATTCTAAATTTATAACAATAATACAGCTTTAGAACATCTTGAAGCTACTAGGTTTCCGTAATTTAATAGTGTGTCGGCATAATCATTTGTAGTCCCTTGGAGAAGATTTCCTACTACCTCTGCTTTTCTTGAACACTTATGTTGGCATGAAGCCCCACTAGAATCTGACAAATAATAATAACACAGGGTGTTATTAAAATGATGCCAATAATTTACTTCTTATGGGAAGTAAATCCTATTAGTATATACTATACTACTATAGCATAGTACTGAGTAGAAAAACATTGACCAAAGTTTAGCAGTACAATTTATATTATTAGGATATAACGATACTTCTCTTAAATTATTTTATTAGCAAAAAAATACTTACTATAACGTTGAAACTCTATGCATAGGGTGAGGGTGAGGGTGAGGGTGAGGGTGAGCAGAGTGAAGTACTGCTGGGTTATTTTAGCTCCCAAACTTGGGAGCCATCAATTGATATTTTTTGATGGTATAGAGTAAAGGTATAGTTCCTATCTAAGTGAAGACAATTGCAAAAAAACACTTGACAAGAACGAAGTTAATTTTCAATGTAATGCTATCAACTATACATTTACGAAGGGTACACACATAAAAGAAACACATAAATTTAAATATTATAACAAACACTTTCAAATGTACAAAAATGAGGAAGGATTTTGCGGTAATAAAGCTCTACAAAAAATGCAGTTTTTAGATATTTACAGTCCGCGAGGTAACGGTAAGGGCCCTTAAAATCATTCGCAGACACGACCTATGCATAGGGTAAGTTAGTATAATAAGGCACGGTATACGTAAAGTGGTTGAAGATGCACTTCCAAAATAAGTAAGTACTCACATAAGGTACAGTTGGTTTCGGGGTTAACGTTGTTCATACGTTCTGCTACGAATTCACAAATCAACGTACTAAAACGATCATTTTCTCGTAATAACGATAGGAATGATTAGATTTTGGGTTGCTGATATTAATACACTTTTTATATTTAGTTTCTCACCTTTTTTCCTTCAAAATTTTTTTTTGGACATTTTTAAACATTAATAGACGGAAGTACCCCCGCTGGTTTTCAACTGGTACTATAAACAACATAAAAAAGAAGGCTAGACTATGGATGCTATATAAGAAGAAAGGCGAACCGGATGTATATGAGGAATTTAAAAGGGTTAGAACCTTGATAATAGAATGATACATCTAATGAAGAACGGGCATACTTAAATAACATACAGACCAATATTAAAAGTAATGTCAAATCTTTTTGGTCATATATTAATTCTAAAAAAGGTGTTTCTTCTATTCCTCAGAGCTTAACTTACGAACATCATGAACTGAATACCACACAAGAAATTGTTGACGGATTTGCAAGATTCTTTAGTACCTCGTTTGCTGACGATTCTGATATAGATAATAACTTTTCCGATAGTGAACTAGATGCTAATTTCATGCAATGTAACTTACATATAGACAAATTAACTCCTAGCGATGTCCAGATGGCTTTAAAAAGGTTAAAACCTAAATTCACTAAAAGGGCCGGACGAGATTCCAGCATTTGTGGTTAGAGATTGCTCTTCTGTTTTTGTTTAACCGCTTTGCACCATCTTTAACATGTCATTAAAATCAGGCATATTTCCATCAGTTTGGAAAAAATCAAGAATTTGTCCTGTCCATAAAAAAGGTGCTAAAGGTGTTATCGAAAACTACAGCCAGATTACGATAATATGTACGTTTGCCAAAGTATTTGAAATTGTTTTGCATGAGGTACTGTACCCTCATATTCAGGGTCAAATTAGCTGCAATCAGCATGGTTTCCTAAAAAATAGATCAACTGTCTCTAATCTATTTTGTATTACACAATTTATTTCTAACTATTTAGACTCAAATGGTCAGGTGGACGTGATATATACAGATTTTATTAAAGCTTTTGACCAAATAAATCATATTCTACTGCTATGTAAACTTAAGCGGTTTGGCTTATCCTTACCTTTGCTGAATCTTTTCAGGTCATATTTTAGCGAGAGGATACAATACGTTGAATGTGGTGGTTACAAATCGTAGATGATTTTGGTAACATCCGAAGTACCCCAGGGCTCTATTCTTGGACCCCTTCTTTTTGTATTGTTTATTAATGACATTGTGAATGATTTGGAAGTGTCTTATCTACCATACGCGGATGATATGAAACTATACTGTAACATTGTCTCTAGTACAGATTGCGAGATACTTCAAGATGATCTAAACAAAGTATATAACTGGTGCGTAATAAATAAGCTTCCACTTAATATAGAGAAATGTAATGTAATGTCATTTTCCAATAAATGTGAACCTGTATTGTATAATTATGAAATAAATAATAACATTTTAAATCGTCCCCGAAGTATTACAGATCTGGGAGTCACCTTCGACAGGGAATTAACATTTAATGCACATATTAACAATGTAATACAAACATGTTACAGGAATCCAGGTTTTGTGATAAGAAACTCCACAGTTTTTACTGATAGAACTCTGTTAATTTTGCTCTTTAATGCTTTTGTTAAATCAAAACTTGAGTTTGCTTCGTTAATTTGGAGTCCTGGTTATGTAACACGTATTGAGAGCCTAGAATCGATTCAAAGACGTTTTCTAAAATATCTAGCATTCAAAGAAGATGGCTCGTATCCACCTTTTGGATCACCTCAAAGTTTACTACTTGAGAGATTTACGGCAACGAGTTTACATGGTCGTAGAATTGTACATCTGTCATATTCTTGTACAAAGTCATAAACAACAAGATTGATTGTCCTGAAATTTTGAGTTGCCTTCATTTACATATTCCTAGATTTGAATCTAGAAGTAACATACTATTCTATCTTCCTACGCCTAGAACAAATCTACTGATATTTTCTCCACTCTACTTCATGTGTAGGAATTACAACAATTTGCAAAACAGGATTGATATATTTCATTGTACCATTAAGGAAATTAAAAAACTGTATGTAGACATAGCGAACAGACACATATATTTAAGTCAGGATTATAATCACTTAATATACACAGGATACATATAATACTCTAAATACATGGTTGTTGTTTAACAAAAAGGTAAAATGCACAGAATGAGATAAGAAATAGGAGTTTAGATTAACCAAGAAAGGTATTTTCTTAGTTTTGACAAACGAGACCGTTACAAGGATGAGTGATATTTTACTTCAGAATCATACTGTTCACATTTTTTTGTTCTTTATAAATCACCATGAACTTTGAATTAATTGTAAATGCTGCGTCTGATTCACAACTCTGTTTCTCAGGATAAAAAATGCAGCAAGTGGAAAGATAATCAAATTAAGGGACACACTCTATTAAATATATTTAAGGAACTTTTTAAACGACTTCGATAAATTAACAGTAATTGCGACATAATTACTTTTTATTTCAGCAAGTTGTTTTGTATGCTACAAAGTTATCATATTAAGCGAGGTAAATCGTGATTTTTGTTTGTTTCTATATCTACGCTTGGAGAATCTTATAAGTGTAAATTGCCAATTAAAAAGTTGCTCCGAACTTGAGATGTAGCTAGGTAATAAAATTTTACTGGCTGTTAACAAAAATGTGTGAAAAGTTACCTTGCTATTTGTAAAAGCAAGAAAAATATGATTCAGTCCAATTAAAATTATGTAATGAAGTGAAAAACCCATTACAAAAAGTGGGAAATTCTGCTCTATAGAATTAGTGAAAAAGTATATTTTTCCAATTACATTTAAAAAAAATTAAATCTGCTACATATACACATTATATTTATCGACTGAACAAAATATCTTCGTAAAACTAAGGGCTGATGAGTCTGTAACTGCAAGGCAGATATGTAGAAAAGCTTAATTTTCGAATTCAGTGAAATATGCGGAAGACAGACCATCACAGACAGACGTGATCATTCTTATTTGCTTATATCCTTATGCAACATGGCAGAATAATCAAAATGAATGTCAAAAAACAAATATTGATATACTGTTGACAGTGGTTTTATTAAACATATAAGTAAACCCATTAGCCATATGTTGAACCCAGTCAAAGTAAACCAATAACTGATTTGATGGAAATGGTAACAAGATAGAAACAAAGAACAATAACTTTGGGCCAGTTTAAAAGCAGTGGGCCTACTGAAAGTTTTAGAATAAGGAATGATGGATAATGAGAATGAGTGCAGTTCTGAGGAATTTACTTTGTTCTATAGAATTTGGAAACAATAAACAAAGGAGGGATAAGCTACAATCAGAAAGTTTTGAACTTGTTAATAATTATGAAGATATACAGTGTGTTTCCTAAGTAAATGTACGAAATTCAGGAGATAATGGATTGTTTAAAAATGGACTTTTAAACATATTCTCTGTCTCACTTCCGTTAAGAGATACAGGGTCTCAATATTTTGCATTATTTTCATGAAATGTGCTATTTAGGATAGATATGCAGTTATGTAGGTCAAAAATGATTAAACCATACTACATTGAACTACAGAGCCTTCATAAATGTTCACAAGTCATGTGACCGACGAGTATAAGCAACCTACATTGCATAATTGGTAACGATAAACTAAAAGTTCCCTAGATTCGGTACAGACGCTTCTAAATATAATTACAACATTTGAATTCTTCATTTGTATCAAACTCTAAGTCAAAATAAAATAATGTAAATTATGACAATTGATTTACGAGCTGGTATTTTACCTGCTGTTTTAGAATAGCTACTATCTATTATCTCGTTCTAGACAAATAGATTAATGATTAATGTTTACGGCCAGTTTCTCAATCAGTTAGTTATAAGCAAAGTAGGGGTAACTTTCTACCGTATCGATTCTTTATCGTTCTCAAACCAAAATTACGTAGGAACTGTTGTAAAAATATGCTAACACTTAAGTTAAGTTAACACTTGTATTTAGCCCCGTAACTGCGTCACAGGAAATAGACGTCCAGATTAAATATATATTAAATTATTCTGCCCACTAGAGTACATAATGTAAGTTAGATATGTGTTTATATATCAACTGGTTTTGAAATAAGTCTAAAATAAGTCTTATTTAATTATTATAGAAAAAAAACACCACTGAAATTAGGCGCTTTCACACCTAGAAGGGCTTTTTCATACTTTGACAGCAATATCTGACCTTTGAGGTGTGTCACAATTTTTACGAATAACCTGTAGTATACTATTTCCTCCTAATTATAAACAAACCCAACAACTTATAAAAGTCATAGTAGTTATTAACCAGAATATGAAATAACCTGGTTAATCCTTAGAGAAATTTGGCTTTTTGAAGTAACAAACAAAGCTCTGATTTAATAGATCTTTAACAAATTACTTACCGACAAAACAAATGGAAAGAAATTAATTAAGGAATTTCACTGTTGGAAGGCATTTACCTCGTTATAAAAAAATCCAAGTACGTGCAAATATAAAAAGTAAAACAAAGAGTACAACGTAAAAACAAATAAAAGCGGTTGAAACTGGCTGGCGCATTTTCACAAACACTGACTGTGTATAAAAGTAAATCGTCAGCAAAAGTTGGCAGTATTTATTTGTCTAATACCCTCATAGATCCTGTGGGAAATCAGGAGACGGTTGAAGGATCACTTCAGGATAAATGTATCTCGACAAACGTTCGCGCATTTTCGACCTAATTAAACTTTATCATTACCTCTTCAGACATTTCATTATAACTCTAATTAGTTATCAGTTGATTTCTTTCGGGGAAATACCGATTATTTTCAAGAGGGGATTAAATGAATTGAAAATTAAATTAAAGATATTATCGAATACGATCTTTCGTTTATTTATCAAATAAAAAACGTCATTTCAGGATTGAGAAGATGTTCATAATGAAGAATTCGAATTCTCTATTATACAGGGTGAAACATTTACGTTGGGAGTTCAGCGTTTTCCAGTTTCTGTCTATTCCTAGATAGAACAGACTGCACGTTCGACAAATTTAACTGTTACAACTGGAATCTAATACACAGTAAAAAAAGACAAATGGTAAAATTACTAAGTGGTAATCGTAATTTGCTGCAATGTTATTTTTAACACGAACTGGGTATAATAACTAAACCTTTAAAACTCATATTACACGAATGATATACCCGTCAAGTTTGTAGAAGTACTCATAAATTGTAGTAAAATTTACAAAACCCTGTGTTAAAAATGAATCAATCCGCCATAAATACGGAATAATTACACGGTGAATAATTAACTATTACACATTACCTTGTAAAATTTAATGTGTTAAATTACTTTTATGTAATGTAATAATACACTGATATGTCTAACACTGCCAAGTGTGGACTATATACACACTAATGTGTGGATTCAGTGTTAAAATTACTCGTTTTTTTTTACTGTGTACCTGAATTTGATAAACTCCTATTCTCAACAAACTTATAAGTTTTTTAACCATTCTAAACTTTAGAACCAGTGTTATTTTTTGTGCTTTCTAAACATATATAGTTTGATCTAGTTAGTTCTGAAACAGTTTCAGTACACAGTAAAAAAAGACAAATGGTAAAATTACTAAGTGGTAATCGCAACTAGCTGCAGTGTTATTTTTAACACGAACTGGGTGGTATGATAACTAAACTTTTAGAACTCATATTACACGAACGATATACCCGCCAAGTTTGTAGAAGTAATCATAAATTGTACTAAAATTTACAAAACCGTGTGTTAAAAATGAATCAATCCGCCATAAAAACGGAATAATTACACGGTGAATAATTAACTATTACACATTACCTTGTAAAATCTACTGTGTTAAATTACTTTTATATAATGTAATAATACACTGATATGTCTAACACTGCCAAGTGTGGACTATATACACACTGATGAGTGTTGATTCAGTGTTAAAATTACTTGTTTTTTTTTACTGTGTAATAGCCAATTGGTTTAAGTACCTAATACGAAAATGCATGAAGTACCTATTCATCAAAAAATATTACAGAACATCAGAATACAAATTACAGTAAAGAACAGTTAATGGCTGAAATTTCTTAATTTATAACAATTTTATGATTAGGCCAAGTTCTGTTACGTCCAGTTTCAGTGATATTTTCTATTGTAGACGCACTAGAGTGCATTTTTAAACTTAACTGACTATTAATTTAGCTGACAATTATTTTAGAAGTAAATCACGTGCTCACCAGCTACTAGCTGACCAGTCATATTCTCCAAATTCATTATTTGAGTATACTTAAAATCGTTATTCGTGTGACAGCAAAAATCGCTCTGGGGATTTGATATTACTAGGCTAATTATCTGTTAGCGATTTACGTAGATGTCTCTTCGCAAAACTTTCTTCAAGCAGGTATAATGCTCCACTTAACTTCTTGCGTCTATTATGTTCTTAGCCGGAGAAAGTTTTGAGTAAATCGCCTTTAACAGGGAATACACATTCAACTTTGTAGGGCTTTCCTTAATAGTATGCAGGCATAGCAAAACACTGTTCGCTTTATATAAAAGCATTAGGAACATGAGCATGATGTGCATGCACATCCTAAGGGCTCTGTTATCATACTGGATCAAAGAAGCGGACCCAGTTTTCCATTCAACATCGAAATATCGAATTGGCCTTACTCGCTAAAAATTTATTATAGTATTATTGTAGTAGCAGCGAGAGCAAAATAACGTTTAGTCTGCGCTCATCAGGAGAAGCGTTGGAATGTGCCCGGTCCGCCTATAGAAGCACTCGAATGCTCTATAATATTGAGGCTTGCCTATAAAACAAGCCTAGGAACTCGGAAGCTTGGCGGACCAGTGCGGCTTGATAACTGGCGATTCCAAAAATGAATGCGCCCTCTGCATGAAAATATTTGAACCTACTTAAAACGTAATTTTTGGAGGTTTATTGCTGATATAATGATAAATAACACGTATTTGGGTTTGTTTAACGTAATAATTTAGTGGTGCTTGTGATTTTTTGGTATTACAAAGTTAAAAACGACGTGGTTAGTATTTGTACATCTTTATTTTTACATTTTAAAATGGCATTCAAAAGAAATCAGCACAACACAAACTGCCGTGTTTATAGGTGTCATTCCACAAAATGTGTCAATAGAAGTGTTCAAGATTGAATATAGATAGAAATTTGGCCCTAGTATAAGAAACTGTTTCTCATTTCATTTCTCCAAAAGGCATGTAACAATTTAATAACATGGAACATGTTTATTTACACAACATAACCACTTTGTTGCAGTTTGTCTATACTTTTCTATTATTAGTCTTACAAAAGCAGAATATATTTTAATTTAAACATTATTTAACAAAAAACAAACACTAATATGGTATCACCATACAGTTTATTACACTTATTTTAGTCCAAAATGTAAGTAAACAAAAACTAGGGTACCTGTTTCAACCTAAAAAATTCATATAATTAGCAATGAAGCACTTATGGGGCGTTTGACTGCTTTTACCACTCTTTTTATCCTTTATTTCACCCTAACTAGCACATGAAGTCACTATATTTATGGCAGATGAATGCTAAATCCATAGATAAAGCCAGGGCTAAATCGCTAGATGATGTGATATGAAATGCAAAATTTTTACTCGTCTGCCTCCATATTTGTTTACAATTTGCAGCGCCCTCATCGGTAATTTGAATCGCTAATAGGCCGCGTACGAAATATTAAACCGTCGTAATAAATAAATAGTTACCGAGTGTTCATGTAATAGTACTTTGTGTACCTAGGCGGGAAAGTGAACGTTTTCCGGGCTGACAGAAGAAATGGACAGGCGAGGCGAATCCGAGCCTGGCCACTTCTGGAAGCCCGGAAAACCACTTTCCCGCCGTGGTGCACACAACATTTTTTATCCTACACAAGAAAAAATCATAAACTTCAAAAGTTTTTTATAACAATAAATAATTTACAAAAAAATTAGGTCTTTGAAATATTGATATTAAATACAGGATTATGAATAATGCAATCAGCAAAGGCAATACCTTATTTACATAAACTCAATAACCGGGCTTGTTCTAAAACTGTTGTTGAAATTAAATCATGATATTCTTGATGATATGTCACTTCTGGAGGTTCTCTGACAAGTGAAGTTTCCATATAGTTTCTTCCATGCTTTTATCACTTTCAGAAGCTTGAAATGTGTCCGGGATACTTGTCTCGTCCATTGTTTAATAATTAATGGCTTCAACAACAACAATAATTATGTGTTCACTTAAAATTACTTTATAATGTGAAATTAAATGACGCTACGATGACAGATAATGGAGGCGCCACCTATTGACAGAAAAGTTAAAAAAATTTCGCGCCTAGCCGTGAAAATGCCTACTTTCGCGCCGCTAAAGGCTGACGAAAATATGATTTTCTGACAGTGTAGGATAAAAATAGTTTTTCATAAATTAGTGTAAATAAATTGCTAGTATTAGTGTAAATTAAATCATAGTTGAACTTGTACAAAGTGTTAAATAAAGACTGATACTGGACGTTGTCGAATTATTCGCATGAAACGAACTGCAAGAACGTAACAATATTCACAAATATGTATAGGTGAATTTTTGTGGGTACAGGGATCAGTATTGTACATAAAAACCAAGTTACTGATAGGTAACAATACTGAAGGATACATTACTGAAGGGTACAATACTGATCCCTGTACCCACAAAAATTCACCTATACATACTTAAATTTGGATCACCAATCGCGAGAAGAAATATTCACAAAATTCGAATATTGTTAACGAAACACCCGTCGAGATAAATTTTTGTCCTACCCTGTGTCTTCTGGTAACACATCTTATCTTCTCTATAAATTCCAAGTAAGTAACATAAAATCATATCTTTACAAAAAAATCTTCTGTTTTTAGTTACTCCCATCTAATAAAGCAAAATAATTTGTGAGGCAATAAATAAAAGAAAACTGGGACTCTTTAATGGTATCAATTATTTTTAGGAGACAGTTTTAGATCCAACCGGTGGGCTAGACATGCAGGCGAAGAAAGAAAATAAGACAAAAGAGCACTAGAAGATCCTACCCAGCCTGCAGGGTAGAGCCAGGACAGGAGGAAACCCCACGAATCGCCCACAAATATCACTTTTTGTGATCGAGGTTGGTGAAGGATGCCTTTCTACGAGGCAGTCTAGGCCTACAGCGATGGGGAGGGTAAAGAGCGACAATCCCGCTCAACCCCAAATCATGAAGATTCCGCACAGAAAACAATTATTGATATGTAAGGATAGGAAGGTTGAAAAACCTTCCCATCCTTTTTTTGAGAGCCCTCTATTTGATAAATTCCTCATAGAACCCCAGATTTTAATTATAAATACTTTTGAACGATACGCAATATACTCATACTGGTCTCAGTGCTTAACGATTTGTTAAAAACCAACCAAAAATCGAAAAAAATAGGTCTTAGTTTGCCAAATTTTATTGTTTCATGCAGAAATAGGGATCATACAATATTTGGATCTCCCCAGCTATGCCGCCGTACTACGATGAATCCCAGCGAGCGCCTTAATAGCCAAAGGAAGCAATTAATTTCAGAAAATATAGCAATTTTCTCATTAGATAACTAGTTTAATATCTTGATTACGCCCGCCACCGATATCGAGGTGTAATTAATAACTATTTGCAGGAATGGAATCAATGGCGCACAAATTGCGGAAAGTTAATTTAATTCAAATAAATAAATTGGTGTGCATTTCTGCAGAATCCACAGAATATTTGTTTGAGGAGCTGGCCTGGCCGTAATAGCTGCTCGGAACCACCGCTATAATTACCCCGTTTTAATTGCGTGCTCGGCAACTTTCTAGATGCTGCCGGCACAAAGGCCAACAAAAAATCCGTCATAAAATATCTCGCAGGATTTTAGTTTACCGAGTAACTGATGATGTATTACTCTCTACTCCGCACTAACGTTGTTAGCTAATGGTGGCGCATCTTCACAATCTGGACCACTTTTAGGTTGCTCCTTACAAGGGCTACGTTGTATTCTATTTTCTTTATATTTGTTAAACAAAAATTTATCACTAAAAATCCAACGTTTAGTACAACATTTTGTGGAAGATGTGAATTCATTGTCTTTTTATTTTCACTTATAATTGCACAAGAGGTTTGTATTTTACCGGATAAATTTGGATTGTTTAATGAGAAACTGTTGCCAAGCAGTTAGACGAGAAAAACTGTCAACTATTAAAAACGCGACACCGAAGGTGGGGCGTTTTTAGGTTGACAGTTTTTCGAGTCAAATTGCTAAAGGAAACAGTTTAGAATTTAAATAATACAAATTTATCCGGTATCAATACAAACATCGAGTGTAATTCGGCAGGACAATTTAATGGATAGGAAATTTAGAAACATATGAATAAACTTTATTTATGAAACACTAAAAATAAACACATTTTTATTTGAGGATTACCGAATCGATTCATTGTTGGTGTTTAATAATTCAATAACTTGTTGACAGAAATGCCAAACTATTTAGTTTGGCAACGGACACTGCGATAATTGATTAAAAAATGAATAAGTGAAAAAACCACTAGTGCATTTGTCACTATAAAAGTTGCAGGTAACTTTTGTCGCTGCCAAAGTGACAATTGCACTGTGGCATATGCGATTTTTTATACATAAATTAAATTGTCCTCAGTAAATGAAATACCAGGTATTATTTTTACTTTACGATGTAAGGAGCAGTTAAATTAGTATTTCGTTTTATTCAAATTTGTACCCACAGATATTTACGTTACTCCTCCTCTGGTTATTGTTACTTGTCTCACTTCTTTCTCCTGAAGGTATTGCTTATTATATAGTTGTAGAATTATTGTTTTATTATAATATTTCCGAAAATTTTAACGTCTAGTTTAAATAATCATAAATACCTAGAAATATTTTTATAGCAATTATTTAAATATAATAATCCAGTATCTAAAGCTTCCGTGGTTCCTGATAAAATAAATTACTTCATACACATTTATATCTTACATGTGTCTATTTTTAATATTGTCTATCATGAAAATGTTAAGATCAAGATGAAAATCCTTCTCATTCACCTGATCTGACGCCACCTGATGCATATATTTGGGGCATGATGAAAAACAAAATATTTCGCTTAGAAAATCCGCCGGCGAATATTGCAGAACTACGAGAAAGAATGAAAACATTTTTTCGGCAGTTACATCAACCACTCTTTGCAGAAATGTGTACTGATTCACAAAATCCTTTGAAGCTTCATGCACATTTTCAACTTGGTACACATATTGAACATTTACATTATAGATATTAAAAAATAAATAAAATTTTTATTTTATGTACTGTTTATTTGGGCTGTTACTGTACATTAATAAGTACTTAATATTTTAGCAGCTGTATATCTCCATCTTGCAACGGTCTCGTTTTTAGTAACTAATAAAATACCTTTCTTAGTTGATTTAAACTAATAATTTTTATCTCATTCTGTGTTTTTACCTTCTTGTTAAACACCAATCCTGTATTTAAAGTATTATATGTATTCGGTGTATATTAAGTGCTTATAATCCCGACTTCACTCTCTGTGGTTGTGCGTTAGGTCTATCTCCATACATAGTCCTAGGTTTGCATAATCTAAAGTTCAGAACAATATAGTGACGCCATCTCGTGTTAAGAACGCGAGCGGATGGACGAGGTAAGAGAACGGGAAGGGAGAGCGAAAAGAAAGAAAGATGGCGAGAAGAGGTATTACCGAGCAGTTGGTGCAGAAGTGAGTCTGAATTTTTGATATAGAAAAAAGGTGATGCAACAAAAAATACAAATGTAATACAGCAGCAACCCTGAATTTGATTTTCTATAGTAATTAGGAGAAAAAACGATCGTTTATTACGATTTCGTTGTGCTTAGACAGCAACGTATGAAAAACGTTGAGTTCTGCAACACCTGTAGTTGATGTGAGCACCTTATTGTCTATCTATTTTGGAAGTGCTTCTTGAACGCCTTGCGAATACCGTGCCTTATTCTACTCACTTACCTATGCATAGGCCGTGTGTGCGAAAGAATTTAAGGGCCCTTACCGTTACCTCGCGGTCTGAAAATATCTAAAACTTACCTTTTTATGTCGAGTTTAGTATAGCCGAATTCTCTCTCCTGTATCTAAATTTGAGAGTACTTGTTAAAATATGTAATTTTATATGTTTCTATATTTGTTTAATGTTCGTAAATGTATAGTTGAATATTATTACATTAAAACTAACCTCGTTAAGTGTTTTTTTGTAATTGTCTTCACTTAGATAGGAACTATACCTTTACTCAATACCACCAAAAAAGATCAATTCATGGCGCCCAAGTTTGGCAGATAATAAATAACCCTGCAGTACTTCACTCTGCTCACCCCTGATAGAGAGTTTCAACACAGTAGTAAGTATCTTTTTAGTTAATAAAATAATTGAAGAGAAGTATCGTTATAATCTACAGAAGTCCTGGTAACTATTTCTTGTAGATAGGTATAGTATACATATTTTAAATTGTAAACAGCCTTATTATTAGCAAACTAGTTGTTCTATTAAAATTATTAAGTTTAGCTAATAAGGAGACTCCATTCCGCAAACAAGGCACAACCTAACATCAGTTAGAGTAGCAAATTTACACGTACATAAAACTATATAATGTAGGTTACAAGATAGCTCCCTCAACATAACGTTGCCGTAAAGGTGGAGCGAGCAAGCTCGCTCTAGGCCTGCTACGGACTAAGTCTAAGCAAACAAGCCAACTGCTAACTGGAGAACTTTGAAAGTTATTGAATGGATGCGGAAATGGCCCGTGTTGTTAACAGAAACAGTAGCCATCGGTCCTAATTCCATAGTATTCCTAAATCAAATCGTTGCTGGGTAACAATAGCAGATGTAATTGTTATAACGGAATTCCATTTCCTACTTGTTTTCATTATATTATAATACGCGGAATTCGTCGAATGTGTGGTTAGTTTTCATTCATTCGAGTGCCCTTTGCCCGTCTGTAGCCGCAATATTTGTTCGAAATTAATTTCGATTCAAGAGATTATGTACACTCCGGACGACACACTTGTGTTTGCGCTTAATATTATTATAAACGTTTGCTTATACAATATATGAATTGGATAATCTCTAGCAAATTAATACATCTGTTTGGAATGTTCCCAAATCAAATATATAAGAGCAATTGTGGATTTATTTAGGATTCCTATTCATTACCATATTGAGACGAGCTTTTCCAGGACCTCTTGAAAACTAAACTGCCAATGGAATTAGTCGGCAGAATCAAGTTTTTTCGTAATTTTTAAAAGACTTAATATCGAATATGTCTAAGCCGATTTTGATATGATTTGATTTGTCTGTTTTGTGTTTTTGTTCTACAAAAAACATTACTGGATCTTTTCAGAAAGTCAGCACTTAAAAAAATCAAGAAATTCCAAGTTCCCTGTAGAGAGTATCATATTAGAACTCTATGCATTTTATTTATGTTTTATTTATGTTTTAAGCACATTTTTTCATGATCGGATTCAATCGGATGCTGATTCAATCTGATCATTAAAATAGGGTGCCTAAAACAGTTATAATTTTATACGCCCAGTGCAATGTTGTCGGCTTAGACATTTCCGAGATGAAGTCTCTTAAAGATGACAAAAAAATTGCTGTTTCTACTAATTCGATGATCAGTGCCGATACAATTTAAAAAATAACCAGATGCCTTGATAGGAAACACAATAATAAGGCAAAACGTGATAGTGCTGAAGTGCGTGAAGTTTGGCGGAAAACGCGGTGCAAATCAGTGCCTGTGTTTTTGGTCACTATTTCAATATGATCAGTAATTCAATGTTGGTCGGGGCGTTCGAGTAGTGGTTATCGATTTTTACTTTTAAGTAATAATTTCGTAAATTGAAACACCATATTACTATAGTAAAGGTAACTGATACTGTCGATGTTAATCTACAAATCTAGTTACTGACCAGTCACATTGTATTGATGTTTTGCGTTTTACTTATTTTGTCCCCAAGAACAATAATAGTAGGAATTATTTCAATTTAAATATCCACTCTGTTAGGCACACAACAGTGAAAAGAAGAAAACGGCGCTTTTTTGAAAGACATGCATACGTTAAGAACAGAACTGGATCTCACATCTCCATTGCTATATAGTTAAACTTACGAGACAGGACAGCTCCAATTCTGTATGATGTTGTTTCTTATGAGGGTTTACATTTATCATCAAAGTTGACGCCGAAAAAATCTGTGTGTAAGAAACAGTTCTTCACTGCAAATCGTTTGAGCTAATAATTTTGGACATCCATTTTTAACAACTATAAAATAGATAAATACGGATTAAGGCAAACCCTAGATACCAGCGCCAAGCACCAGATATTGACCAGTTTAGAACTTGTTATTAGTACCTACTTGTTTAGTGGTGGCGGATGATCTAACTAGGATTTACCAGGGTAATTCAATGTTGATCGGGGAGTTTGAGTAGTGGTTATCGACATTTACTTTTAAGTAAAAATTTCATAAATTGGAACACCATATTACTGTAGTAAAGATACCTGCAATATAGATACTTTTACACATCCACACAATTCATTACAGTCGGTTAGTCAGTTGTATATGCATATTGTCGAGAGTACCACTTTCACCACTATTATTTATTTTATTTCTTACTTTTATCAGTTAATATAATTCTTTATCTTTTTGTATGAAGTCATGATAGGGAAAAGGAAATCAGTCTTCGGTCACGCGGTATCTCAAAATCGCTTAGTATATTATAAAACAATACATATATTATATAACAATAATAATAGTATATTAAGTTACTAGGAGTGGACTGGCGAACATTGCTTGTTGAGCCCAGAAGCTCCCCAGCCCGCCCAGCCGAGGCGTTAGGCAATGCTGGGGTCTGTGGTAACATGGGCGAAACACGGAGCTTTGTACTCCGAGTGACATACAGATCTATTTTTTCTTCAAGCGTCAAAATTAAAACTGTATTTCTTCAGACATTATGCTTGTATAAAAAGCGATCTCGCGTGACGTTTCATTTCAAGCTGACAGTTCTGAAAAAAATGAGAATATTCTTTTACTAGTAAAACAATAGGTCTTTGTTAAAAGAATAGTCTTGAAAAAGAATTAATAATGCTACACGATATGCTTATTTTAGATTATTAAAAACCAATAGTATTATATTTCTACCTTGTTATTCCAATAGGAGATAATGTTTATAAACCATTAGAACCAGGCATGATGAAGCATGGAACTTTGAATTCACTTAACCGTTTTCAGTTTTTCTATTTAATACGTATTTAAATTAAGGCAAAGTTTTCATATAATAAAAAATTAAAATAGAGATCCACAGTCATGTTGTCATTCCAGAACTACTTAAATTGATTTAAATGCTAGATAATACATTGTTGTATCTTTCTTTTGTAATCTTTTACAAATTTGGCAGATTGTGAAAATTATGTTTCATAAATTTCAAAAAGCGTATGTTACCAGAGATCCTACAGACGATTTTTGCTATATTGCATTTATGAAATATGGCTGCTTGTGAGTAGGAATATTATACTCTTTCATCCAAGCTAAGTTGAGAAGGTGATTTATGAATAAGTATGGAGTGATACCCGTAACTCAGTACTCGGGCTTCCGCCTAGTTATGTAACAAGGTCTATTGAAAATCGGTCTATCAAGAAAAGATCAGAGGAAGAATGGTCGAACAGGACTGGGCTGCGACAGGTCAGGCTCTTAATTGAAAGGCCTTGGTCGAACGCAACTCGATCAATACTTGCGCTAAGTCGTAACAGCATAAAGATTGTCACGGGACTGCTGACAGGTCACGGATATCTTAACAAGGCCACACTAGCGGCCTTAGTGCATGACACTAGGAGGTGTAGGTTTTGCGGACACGATGACGAGCACTCCATTTACATCCTCTGTCGCTATGCCTGCCTCATGGTCAAGAGACAGAAACATCTGGGTGCAGCATTTCTCCGGCCCCAGGACATTAGAGAGCTTCCCCTAGAAAGGGTGTTGCCTTATGCGCATAGCACGGGTCTCTTCCAATAGCTCTCAACTAGCGACAGGCACAATGGGTCGAGAGACCTGAGTGCTGCGGGTAACCGCGCCGCCTTAGAATAACAACGACAACATACCCGTAACTTGTTTCTATTTTTATATTCTTTCAGTTCCTTTTGCTATTTTTTGATATTTTTCTGGTATCTATCTTTTCTGGTATACTGTTTAGCCATGTTTTGGGCAGAGGTTAGACGGTATTGCCACATCTAGCTGACAATTTTTATTTTATATTGACGTATTATATCTGATTTATTATGGGCAACCGTTTTATCAATTTATATGGTGAGATTTAGTATAATTTGTAGTATTTGTTTCTTATTTATAGTTGGTGGTGAACATTGGTAGTCCGCTTGAAGCTCCGATTGCATATTATATCGCAGGGCTATTTCCTAAAATACGGTCTGAATATAACTTTAACAAGTAACAGTAAAGAAAGCCGTATTGCGCCTGGGAATGCATCACTTGAGAAGTCTTTCAGAAATAAATAGAACTTACTGTATATAGGAAAGATTATCTGAAAATATTTATTTTCTCAATATTGACAGTCATCACTACGTAGCAGCTTGCTGTTAGCAAATTTCTTAATTTATATGTAAAGTTACCTGCTCGAAACCTTTAAAATTTACATACAATATAGTGAAATAAGATTTACTGCTTACTTATCGATTTAGGATTACTTACCGTACCCCGAGTTTTACATAATTTTTCCCGTCCTGAATATATTTTCTTTCTAACATAGCTCTGCAATTACTGTAATGAATAGCACGCGGTTATTTAATAGAGCGATTCCAGTGCTTTTGGAAAATTATACCTCGCTGGTGCTACAGTAACAGAAATACCTTTTTGGTTGGAATATGTATTGACTTTTAACTTGGTACGTACAAACGGATACGTACGATAGGGTTGAATGACCTAAATAAGTTTTTAATTTACCTAAAGTAGTGCACTATGAATTTCTAGCTCCAGCTATAGGTTTCCAGTGCTAAGTATAAATTTATAGCTGTCAATTGTCAATTTATGTGGAGGATTTTTAATTATTGGCAGCTGTCACTGGAAATTTACTATTGAAACTGAAAATTTTCAGTAATTCTGCCAGTTGAAAAAGGAAATTATAACTTTATTCTATACCTCGTTGACATGTAACTGTCAATTAATGAACTGTCGATAATGAAGGAATCTATTTCTGAGATATCGTAACTGTCAATTATCACACTGTCGATAACGAAGTAACCTATTTCTGACATAACGTAATTGTCAATCTATTTCTGATATTTTCATTTATTATAAAGTTAAATGTCGAAAAACGTACCTATTTTTAATAGTTTCATCGTTAATTAAAACATTTCAAAGTTGCTTCTGGCGAACCAACTTATAGTTGTTACTTTGGGGATAAATATTAAATACAAGGCTTCCAGAAAATGGTCAATATTTTAAAAGATATCGATAAATAATATATAATTATTTATTAATCGACTCTTCAATATATAACTCATAATATAGTGATCAATCCTGGCTGACACAAGCTTTACTAATTTTGGTTTTTCTTCTGAAGGAAATATGTCTTCTTTTTTTTTATAAATTTGGAAAATAAAAAAACTGTAGTTAACCTCAGCAGGTATTCACCCCACGGACATGGGGAATCGGAATAGGTGCTGATAACAACTACCATCAGCGCCCTACCTTGAGAATCGGAGCCAGGGAATCGGTCGACTGGATTGAAGCTAGGTCGATACAAACTTTAATATTTTAAATGGATAACCTATATTTAGAAATAACTCTTTTACGAATATGTTCAAATAAGGTTTTATGAGTCTCTAATAATAAGGGAGATATGACCAGAGAAGTGTGTCATAAGTCACAGTCTTTCTCTAACCCATGACTTTCCATGACTTTTGAGTGATCCTGTATACTTTAGTTTTTTTATTATAATAAATATCTTAAAATTTTTGTGTTTAACATTTTTTGCTAGCTACCTTACTTTAGGAAATAATCGACCGTTTCCATATGCAAGGTGCCCATTATCTATCTCCTTACATGGCTAATTTTGTTGATAGTGGAGATAGAGATTTGTTTAAATTAGCAAAATTGGGCAGAATTACAAGAGGAATTCAGTACCTCCTTCAGATTTAATTTTAATTTTCAACTTTTCGAGATATTTTGGAAAAACTGAAAATCGGCAAAATTTTTAAACTCGAATATTTCGAAAACTATAAAAGATACCAATAATATAAAAATACTGTGTGATAGTGCCTTTTACGTGGAATTCAGCGGTGATATTGAAAATTTCACGGGCATCTTAGTTTTTGAGAAAAAAATAAAGTTACATTTTTTTAAATGGCAACCATAGTTGGCTATGGTATCAACAAAAAGCTTATTTTTTTCTGATTTCAAAAATATAATATATAATATACCTTTCTCTTTTCTTTTGTTTACTGTAATGAACAAATAATTTATTAACATAGTAAGCTATGAAAAACAAACGCAGATCAGTAAACAACAATAAAATATAAATGTCAGATCACACTAAAGTCATATTATAAACGTCAAAATTAAACGTTCATCTTAAATTAGTTATTGTGAAATGTACACAAACGAAGAAAAATACGATTTATTAAATATTATATTTTTGAAATCAGAAAAAAATAAGCTTTTTATTGATACCATAGACAACTATGGTTGCCATTAAAAAAAAACATAACTTTATTTTTTTTCTGAAAACTAAGATGCCCGTGAAATTTTCAATATCACGGCTTAATGCTATGTAAAAAACACTATCACACAGTATTTTTATTTTATTTGTATCTTTTATAGTTTTCGAGATATTCGAGTTTAAAAATTTTGGCGATTTTCAGTTTTTTCAAAATATCTCGAAAAGTGGAAAATTAAAATTAAATTTGAAGGAGGCACTGAATTTCTCTTTTAATTCTGCCCAATTTTGCTAATTTAACCAATTCTCTATCTCCAGTATTAACAAAGTTAGCCATGTAAGGATATAGATAATGGGCACCCTGTATATCAGCGCCCTTGTATATATAAAATAAATATTTGAAAGGCATATTTAAAATGTGTGTATTATGAGTGCGTAAGTATTTTCCAGAAAAGAGGCCGGGAACTGACAGTCACGCGCTCAGCTTTTTATTAAAAAGCTGCACATTTTTTACTCCGTAAAATTACAAAAGCCCTGAGTTAATAAAAAAGCTTACTTATAATTCAATATTTGACAGCATGAGCGTCGTCTACAGATTAATAAAAATGAATGGGGGGGCGACTAGCCCACGCAGAGGGGATGGAGCACTGTAAATTTTCAGTAAGCATCCACAGCCTTATAGAAAGAGTTCCAGGCAGCAGAGGAAGGCATTCAGCCAGTAAATTTATTACGTTAGGTGGTGACAAGGGGCTAAGGCGCAGAAGACGTATCGCGATAAAGAAAAATACAATGACCGGGTAGTGCGAAATACAGTTAGGCTTCGCTCTGAGGCAAAATGAATAGGATTATTCCATAGAGCAAGACACCATGACAAGACCTAAATGGAATATCTGTATACAGTGAGAGAATTCGTCTGAAATTGGAAAGAGAGCAATATTTGGTATAAACATCAACCATCATACGTTTATAAACTAAACCCCTTCGCCAAAAAGTCAGTTAAATCGTTAGTCTTCGTTTTGCATATTTCAAAAATAAAATTCTCATATTGAAAAAACAAAATATTCATAAACAAAAAACAAATCACTGTTTAGTTGTTGTGTTTGGGAAATTGTATATATATTTCGATTATCAGTATAATGCATTTGGTACTGAACAGTATTTTAGAAAATTTGCCCAAATACACAAAAACGTATATACATATACAGGTATCTATATCTTCCAAATCATCAATGAAAACACAATGCTTTTTGTTTGAAATATTCCTGGATAATTTTAGTGTGAGACTTTTATTATTGGTTACTTAAAATCATAGCGAAAAGCAACCCATGATGTAACTTTGAGCGCAATGGTATTTTTTTATTATTTTGAGAATTTTCAGAACTTAATATTTTATATCAGATATTTCACTGATATTTTGTATCACAGAACCCTCGAAAAAGGAAAACAAAATATAAAACAATAACCTATTTATGTGCAAACTATAAATTTCATATATATAATACTACTATATGGAGCCTATGTAATCTTTACCATGTTTCTCAAGTGAAGCCAAATTAGAGTAGTCCAGAATCATATCTATTGTCTCGTTCACGGAGAAAATACCAAATACTCATGCGCAGCAAATCGCGAGAATTTTGCTCCATATATTGTAGAATACAATAAATTAACTTTATTTTATATTGTATTTTATCTACATATAACGGTTTTTCAATCTTGTTATTGGGATGTTCCCGTATTTATCAAGTTTACCAAAAGAGTGGATGCAGTTTGTATTTGAAAAGAAAATTTTAAAAATACATACTTCAGGTACCTATGCGACTTCATATGGAATATTTCCTTCGCACAAAATACAAAACCTCGACTGAGTTTTTCGTTTCGGCATTTTGCGATATCTGTGGAATTAAATTAATGAAAGTGAGGTACAGTGTAATTCATATACCTAATTCACTACCTACATATTTAAATTTACAAAATGTTCTTATATACCTAAACTTGCAGTTGCGACTGTAAAAATACCGTCGAAATAATTTGATGAGCAAATATACCTATGTCTCTAATCACTAATAAGTCTAATAGGTATATGAACAAAACTAAAACCTACAAGTTACACATAAATAAAACACTTCTAAAACTGCCGGCTCTACGAAAAACACAAATTTATTTTCTGTGAAACACAAACATACCTGAAAGACAAAAGATAAACTGTGACATAACCACATCACAAAACACATATATGACAAAACACATACAGGGTGTCCCAGTGTGAGCGAACAAAAATTTACCAGTGTGTAGGCCAGACCAAAATAAGAATAAAATTCTTATAAAAAAAATTCTTCGCTGCACGCCTAACGAGTTCCAGGGTGTTATTTTGTACAAAAAAAACAACAATTTTCCGAGATAACTTAAAAACTCGATTCGTAGATTTAGGTAATATTTGGATGACGTGTACATCTATTAAAGGTCATTAAAACTATGGTGTCTGCTTAAATCTAAACTTTAAAATCATTGCATTTTTCTGCATAAAGGAATACTGTCGGTACTTTACACTCAATTTACTCGAAAATGGTTGATTTTAAAGCTGTGTAACAAGAGCACCTTTTTTGTTCAGAATTGATAGCCGATTAAGGAAAACTTAGTTAATTCACGAAAAAGTAGGATATACAAGAGTTATGAAGACAAAACCATAAGGATGAGTAGACCTAGGCCACCACAAGTGTCAAAGTTAAACAAACACCATATAGTTTTAATGACCTTTAATAGATATACACGTTACCCAAAAATTACCTAAATCTACGAAACGGTTTTTAAGTTGTTAAAGTTATTTAAGTTAAGTTATTACGGAAAATTGTTGTTTTTTTTACAAAATAATACCCTGTAACTCGTTAGGCGAGCATCAGAAATTTTTTTATAAGAATTTTATTCTTATTCTGGCCTACCCACTGCTAAATTTTTGTACGCTCATACTGGGACACCCTGTATATGACAAAACAAAAGCCCGGTCTTTCGTTACTTTCGCGGCACATTGAAATTCTTGGATTGGATTGGACAACACTTGGGCATGTGCACAGGAACATTTGTCCGTGAAAGAGAACGAAATATATAACTCCATCTCATAAACCGGCTTCAAGAAAAGCTCGAATAGCTCAATATAGTAGTATTATATATATGATAAATTTAAATATTTTTATAGATAGTTTGTGTTACTGTTTCGTACAACAGCTGCATAGTTCTTTATAAACAAATATAATAATGATAATAATAATAATATACAAATATATTAGATAACGTTACGTGAATTTACTGTGAAGTACTAATGTAACTTTTATAAAATAGTTATATAATTTTTATGAGATTTTTATACATCTATTTTGTCTTGTAAGTGACATGTTCTTCTGTAATGGTTTGCGCAATATTTTTAAGCAAATAAAAACTTTGCCCTCAATCCCATCAACCGGTTAATACCCTCTTTGACCACAATCCCACTGGTAATTTGCTGCTTGCAAACTGCAAATATAATAACTTTCTTACAACGATTTGTTGAAGCTGTGCGACATTTTTTGTGAGAAAAGTTGTGGCATAAGCCCAGTTTCTGCAGGAATCACAAACTAGTCTGATCCAATCAAATCATTTCAAACCAGTCAGAAAATAGTTTTCCACCAATCACAATCCTGCTGACTAGTTGCAGGAATAAGCCTATAGGCGCCCACCTGCCTTCGAATACAAACAGTTACACTCCTACATGTTTGTTGTTGTTGTTGTTGATAGGCGGCGCGGTTACCCGCAGCACTCAGGTCTTTCGACCCATTGTGCCTGCCGCTAGTTGGGAGTTATTGGAAGAGACCCGTGCTGTGCGCATAGGCCAACACCCGTTGTAGGGGAAGCTCCCTAATGTCCTGAGGCAGAAGAAATGCTGCGCCCAGGTGTTTGTGTCTCTTGACCATGAGGCAGGCACAGCGACAGAGGATGTGAATGGAGTCCTCGTCATCGTGTCCGCAAAACCTGCACCTTCTAGTGTCACTAAGACCGATAGTGTTAAGGTGCTTGTTAAGATGTCCGTGACCTGTCAACAGTCCTGTGACAATCCTTATGCTGTTACGACTTAGCGCAAGTATTGATTGAGTTGCGTTCGACCAAGGCCCTTCAATTAAGAGCCTGGCTTGTCGCAGCCCAGTCACGTTTGACCATTCTTCCTTTGATCTTACCTTGATCCAGTTTCCAATGGACCTTTCTACATAACTAGGCGGAAGCCCCAGCACTGGTTCGGGCCCTGTAAACTGTATACTTGAGCCTCTCTTAGCCAGTGCATCGGCCTCCTCATTTTCTGTTATATTATGATGACCCGGTACCCAGGTCAATTTTACCTGGTTGTTCTGTCCCAATTGGGTCAGACCATTAACACACTCTAGGACCGTCCTGGAGGTGATCCTGTAGGAGATCAAGGCACGTAAAGCCGCCTGACTGTCGGTGCATATGTGGATATGCTGATTAGAATATCTCCTTTTGAGATTTTCCTGAACACATGCAGAGATAGCAAACACTTCCGCCTGAAAGACCGTGGCAACCAGACGAGCCCATTCGAGACCTGAGCATCAGGATTTTCGAGCCAAGCTTCCCTGTCCGGTATCTCTACTGTGTAAGGTTTGAGAAACACATAAGTGGGAGATATCCTGTCACTGGGTGCGTCCAGTAGACTGTCTCCTCCCACAAGTTCCCCAAGAATACTTGTGTGTCCACCATCGTGGCTTTTACCTAGCCACCGCCCCCACTGCTTGACCCTATAAGAGGCCCTCCTTGCCTCTCCCTCAACCACTATATGCAGTTTAGGGAGAGACAGGAGAGCCTCCAGAGCCTCTGTGGGAGCCGTGCGTATCGCTCCTGTCGTGCTTACACACGCCAGGCGTTGTAGTTGATTTAGCCGTTGCTTGATGGTAGCCCGCCGGACGGCTGGCCACCATACAATCGACGCGTATAGAAAGGAGGGTCTAATAACCGAGGTATAGAGCCATAAGGTGGCTCTCGGATTAAGCCCCCACATTTTTCCAAAGAGCCTCTTACATGTCCAGAAAGACGCGGTGGCTCTCCTACATGTTTACTTTCGTCTGTAATTAGTATACATCTATTGTGGTATTTTATAAGAAGCAACGATTAGTAGTCCACTACAGGCCATCGAACAGTTTTGTTCTAATATTTCTGATATAGGTTTTTTATATACAACGTAAATCATTACTTTTTCGTCGCTATACCAAGTTATATCACCAGACAAATAATTTTCACAATTCATGAAAAATTAAATATATTTCGCACTTGTTGCATATTATACAATTCCGAATAATTTCGATAATAATTAAAATTATTTTATTATTAAATATACAATACTAAAACTCTTTTATTCAAACTATAAAGTGAAAAATAGGTCGATCTATTCACATTATTTTATTAACTACATTTCCAAATAAAATTGTTGCCTGTTCATATGTGAGAAAAGCAATATGTTGACAAATCCGACGTTTTCCAATTTGTAAATGTAAAAGAACGGTTGAATTAACATAAATATAGGGTTGCAATTTGCAGGGTTTTTTCCAAATGAAATATTTGTGTCAACCTACTAGCTTATTTTTATAACTGGCACCGATAATTAATATTTAAAATTAATTTACGGATACTTCATTTCGGATGACCTGTTTGCATGACGTTAATTCAGATATTTTACCGATACGTTTGATTTAAACAGTTATTAAAATCGGCGGGGATTCAATATGTTGACTGATCTAAATTTTAATAAAATCACTGCATTTTATTTATTGCATTTATGGATCTCTCTATTAACGGAGACGTGTCGATTCATTTTGTGTAATACATATATGTTTTGTGCCTTATCGACACTTTATTTACAACAATTGTTAAGTACAATATATAAAATATAAATATTCAAAAATCAGTAGATGTCTACTACAAACAAATAATCATACGAGAATTATAGATATACAGAGTGAGTTTTATGTATGGAACGCCTCAATTATCTCGGAAACGGCTTGCCCGATTTTTATGAATTTTGGTTTATAAGGGTTTTGTAATATGGCCGATATTATTGTGGCATTTACATTGTTGTCAGATCTTTCGTTTTTCCGGAAATATACTGAAATTTGTTATTTCAAATGGATCACCCTATATATTTTTTTGTTTTTGAAATCTCTAAGAAATTTAGAATATTTTTCATGTAATGTTCCCTATACCTAATTGCCATAATTTCGGAGTTACAGCTACATTTGCAATATCTCCGCCGAAGTTAAAATATTACATCAGGGCGGCTATGTCTGCGACAAAAACAATTTTGACGTTTTAATAAACTATTATTGTTGGTGTTTATTGAAAGTTACAATGGACCGTTTATATGAGAAAGAACGAATTGAGATTTTAATGATATTAGGATATGGTGATGTGCGTAGAAGTCAACAGGAAACGTGTAATATCCTTAATAATTTATATCCTAATAGAAATCCCATAGGATCTTTTGAAAACATAAAGTAAAGGCGGTTACAGCTGATGCTCAAAATGTTGTCCGTTTACTTCCATACAAGAAGCCATGCGATGTTTAAAACTTTGCAGTACATTTTGTAACATTCCTGACTGCTCAATTCTTCTTATCTCTGTGGTAATCCTATCTTTTAATTCCTGAATATTGGCAGGTTTGGTTTTATAAACAATATTTTTTAAGTGACCCCACAGGAAATAGTCTAAAGGATTCATGTCGGGTGATCGCGGGGGCCATTCGATAAAACCCCGCCTTCCAATCCATCTTCTGGGAAACACATCGTTTAGGTATTGCCTCACGTCACGCGCATAGTGAGGTGGAGCTCCATCTTGTTGCACCCAAATATTGTTATTTGGGACATTGTTATTGTCTGAAAGTTTCAAATAATAAAATTTCTAAATTAACAGGCAATTGAGAATACTTACTTAGATTTGGAAATAACCGAGCCAACTCAGGTATAATATTATTCTGTAATAAATTTAAATACGCCGGACCATTTAAGTTTCCTTCAATGAAAAAAGGACCAATTATTTTGTCGCCTATTATTCCAGCCCATACATTAATCTTTTGTGGAAATTGGGTGTGGGATTCTCTCATCCAACGAGGATTGTTACGTGACCAGTATCTGCAATTATGCCTATTTACGTTTCCATCAATACAAAAAGTGGCCTCATCGGAAAACATAACATTATTTAAAAAATTTGGATTATTTTGATCGTAACATTTTTCCATCATTGTGTCGGCAAACTCTTCACGTCTATCGAAATCATCATCTGACAACTCTTGAACCAATCTTACTTTGTAAGGATGGAATTTATTGGCATGTAACATTTTCCTTATGGATGTTTGAGAAATATCAACTTCCCTGGATATTTGTCTAGTACTCAAGTGTGGATCTTCTTCTAACATAACACAAACATCTAAAGATTTGTCTTCAGTTGTTGCAGTTTTTATACGCCCTGATTTCGGTAAATCTTTTATGGCTCCAGTTTGGTTAAACTTTTTTAACAACTTACTCACAGTAGATCTTGTTATGGGATTTCTATTAGGATATAAATTATTAAAGATATTACACGTTTCCTGTTGACTTCTACGCACATCACCATATCCTAATATCATTAAAATCTCAATTCGTTCTTTCTCAGATAAACGGTCCATTGTAACTTTCAATAAACACCAACAATAATAGTTTATTAAAACGTCAAAATTGTTTTTGTCGCAGACATAGCCGCCCTGATGTAATATTTTAACTTCGGCGGAGATATTGCAAATGTAGCTGTAACTCCGACATTATGGCAATTAGGTATAGGGAACATTACATGAGAAATATTCTAAATTTCTTAGAGATTTCAAAAACAAAAAAATATATAGTGTGATCCATTTGAAATAACAAATTTCAGTATATTTCCGGAAAAACGAAAGATCTGACAACAATGTAAATGCCACAATAATATCGGCCATATTACAAAACCCTTATAAACCAAAATTCATAAAAATCGGGCAAGCCGTTTCCGAGATAATTGAGGCGTTCCATACATAAAACTCACTCTGTATAGTAAGGACGGTACGTTATTGAACTAGTGAGAGTAGTGAGAATTCAATACATCAGCTGTTGTACATCATCTGACGTTCAAGTGACATACCTACTAGGACGCGTTCAATTATAGAGGGCGAGCTTCGGTTAAACATCCTCAAAAAATGATAAAAGTTGGTTCTTCAATCTTCAAAAATGAATGCTATTGACCTCAACCCCTCCTTCAGCTTAACATGTCAACATAATTCAACTTTCCACCAGAAGAAATTATGGATATTTTGGTATAGACTCAAGTAACTCAAGTAGCTCAAATTGTGATGAGAAATTTGAAGCAACAAGTAAAAGTGTGAAAATAAAATAACATGTATTTTACTGTACAGGGTGATTCACTTTCGAGTGTGTAACATGGGTATCTCGCTTATTATAAAAGATAGACTGTAGGTTTAAATTCGGCAAAGTTGCGGAGTTTTGTACTCAATAAGTTGGCGTAAACAAAACCCCCATATCTGCTTTTGTTTTTGAGTAAGAGGCGAAAAAAATTTTTTCCTGTTTTCGTTTTCTGGCCATAACTTCTATATTTCTGAAAATATTAGCTTATCGTTTTCACATTATTAGGACACTTTCTTGAGACAAATAGGATGCCGTAAACCGTTTTTTAAAAAAATGTCAGTTCTATTGTAAATCATCGTCAATTTTATATTTTCTTATGCGCGCCATATTAATTTTTCTCATATTTGAGTAAACCGATTTTTTCTGAATACAACAATATAATATATGTTAATATTTGCCTAAAAAATAAGGGCATTATGAAGGATAATAGGTATTTTTTTTAAAATGTCTAGTTAGCCATGGTCATGGCAGTCAGTTCTTGACAAACCATAAATGTCACTTATAATTTTTATAAACTGCATCTGTTGAGTACTTTTTACATTGACTAACGATGTATTTAACCGAAGAGAAACAAAATATTATAGATATTTATTACAGATGTAACAAAAATTTAAACAGAACAGTTGAAGAATATTTAAACACATATCCTGAAAGATGACAACCATGCAAGAGATATATTACTAAACTGCACTGTAATTTAAGAAATTATGGCAGATCCATACCTATTTCTTGGTTTAGAAAAACTGCCATAATTTAGTAATATATGTCTTGCATGATTGTCGTTTTTCTTCAAGTTATTCTTCAACTGTTCTGTTTAAATTTTTGTTACATCTGTAATAAATATCTATAATATTTTGCTTCTCTTCGGTTGAATACATCGTTAGTCAATGTAAAAAGTACTCTACAGATGCAGTTTATAAAAATTATAAGTGATATTTGTGGTTTGTCAAGAATTGACTATCATGGGCATGGCTAACTAGACATTTAAAAAAAATACCTATTTTCTTTCATAATGCCCTTATTTTTTAGGCAAATATTAACATATATTATATTGTTGTATTCAGAAAAAAACGGTTTATTCAAATATGAGAAAAATTAATATGGCGCCCATAAGAAAAATAAAATTGACGATGATTTACAATAGAACTGACATTTTTTTAAAAAACGGTTTACGGCATCCTATTTGTCTCAAGAAAGTGTCCTAATAATGTGAAAACGATAAGCTAATATTTTCAAAAATATAGAAGTTATGGCCAGAAAACGAAAACAGGAAAAAAATTTTTTTCGCCTCTTACTCAAAAACAAAAGCAAATATGGGGGTTTTGTTTACGCCAACTTATTGAGCACAAAATTCCGCAACTTTGCCAAATTTAAACCTACAGTCTATCTTTTATAATAAGCGAGATACCCATGTTACACACTCGAAAGTGAATCACACTGTACATATTATTTTACCATTGTACCTTGGTTTATTATCACATCACCATCGATATTGGTAATTAGATGATAAATTCGTAGGATTTATTGTTATAGTTTCCTTATACATATCAGAAATATTAACAAATCCGTGACCTTCTCCATTCTACCACACTCTCCGATTGTCTTTGGTTTTTTACCCGGTCATCTTTTTTTAAATGTTCGAACGGCTCCGACGTACTTTTTCGAATGAACGCCTTTTGCTTATGAACGTTTTGGACGCATCGGGATGCGTTTATCCTTGATACTAGCACGCACCCCAGTACATAATAATACTTAATACTTAATAATTTACTTTTGTTTACAAACAAATTGGAATCATAATACAATTATTTAATGAGAGGTACCTCGTTTCTAATAATTAATCAAATCACAATGTTTTTGTCTAGGTGTGTTCAAAATATAGGTATTTTTTTAGTATTCCTTTTTTGACAGAACTTTTACTACAACTGGAATAAAACCTAATATACGAAAACCTTTATCGATGTTTGCATCTTTCTGTATATAGGAATTGAGCAAAAAAGTTAACTAAGATAAAAATTATTAATGAAATTATCAAATATTAAGTATAGTTTAATAAAGTTTTATATTTCTTCGTTACCTATAATCCCAGGTATCGAAATTGTAATTGAGATTATGTCAAGGTATGCCGCCGTAATTCAATGTTGGGCAGTGCATACTGCACGCAAAGTAGTTGTTTGCGACATATCTTAAAAATAATAAGGTTATTCCTTTGCATACCTACCTAGGATTATAGGTAACGAGGAAATATAAAACTTTATTAAACCATAATATTTGATAATTTCATTAATAATTTATTTCTTAGTTAACATTTTGGCTTAATTTCTATATAAATAAAGATTTAAACAGTTAAATAAGCCAATAAATAGTTAAAAATATACTATTTATCGATGTATTGATCTCATTTATATTTTCCGCCACGATACCGGTGTGGGGAAGAATGTTCTGGCAGCATTTCTGGGCCACACTGTATTATGGTCTGGATTCTATCCCCAGCTCCGGCATTGGCAATGCCGTGGGGTATGCTGTGTTTATCTGCATTTTTTCACGTGTAACCCCCTTCCCTATAGTCTTTAGGAGTACATTGGAAGCATTTGCAAGTTTCCTTTATCCTCATACTAAATGGTAGTTAAAGTTATGACATCGTAAGTCGTTCCTGGGCGCACTAGCGGCCCCCAAAATGTCGTTGCCTCTCTTACGTAAGTCTCTGACTTCCAGGTTCATCGTTACAATGAGAATAAAGGACAGAGATATGACTATCTAGAAAATAAAATAGTGGTCATGAAAACGAGAATTGTCAGTGGCCGTGCTAAATTGATTTATATGTACGATTAATATAGATATACAATAATTACCTAGTTATTACTTTGACTGAATTTCCAAGAATATTTAAAAATGTCAGTGTAAAATATGTACGTAATAGTCCAATAGTTCCAATTTTTGCAAGCTATAAAAATAGTACATAAAAGACTTCTGAGAGGCACAATGCAAAAATGGATAACTCGCTTCCGCATCTGATTTAACTTCGACTGTTCGTTTTGCAATATCATTCCATACTTCTTTTATTATAATATTGGTATTATAGATACAGATATAAAAAATATAAATATTATTCAATATTTTATCACGATTAATCTGTCAGAAACTCTACTGAAGGCCACCCTGTATCGTAACCAGTATTTTAGTTTAATAAAGGCATTTGTGTAAGTTTCGACAACAACTTAGCCGCAGTACGTTAATTTCAGGGACCTGCTCCCGATTTTATCATGCGCATAGTTCTCGCAATCAAATCGGCGGTTGAAGATACTGGAAAGTCAGCCTGAATTCACATAATCCTACCTAGATGGGAAATCATGGCCCTGCACAGTTCGCTTTACAATTTACTGATCACCATTCCTTTGGATCTGCCTGTTAGCTGTGCTAGTAATTACTACTCGATTGACACACTATCACGGCGGAGTTTATCGATTTTCTTGGATCACATGAGCTGTCTGGAGCAATAGCTGCTTTATATTCAGATATGACTTATAGTTTAGCCAAGTGCAATATCATTTTAATCACTAGAAACTAGGTTATCGTTATTACACAAACTAATAGGTTGGCTTCAGCCATTGAGAATTTCCGTTTTTTTTTTAAATTTTTTTCGGTGACTTCATCGGATTCTACGTCCAAAATAACATGAAGGAAGATTCATGCACATTTATGGAAAACATTCCTTCATATGTATTTTTGGACGTAGAATCCAATGTAGGTAATCATCGAAAATTAAACAAAAAATGGTTTACGCCATTCTATAGAGCGTAAAAGTTAGGTACTTTGAGAAAGTGTTTTTTTTTCAATAGCTCTTCAAACAACACTGACGAGTTTTTCAAATTTATCAAAAAATAATTATGTTTGCCTTGATTTTTTGAAGAATATTATTGGTCACCAAATTACGCAACTTTTCCCTAATTTAACCTAGTTCCTATCTCTAAAAGCTGCTTTACACTTGTAAATTTCTTCGTGAATTTATTCTCGAAGTAGCTTCTTGAAAAAGTTTAACAAGTGTAATACAAAACTTTGATATCAAATAAATTTAAGGTCACCATCGCGAATTTCTTCACGGAAATAGAGCTTGTTCTAATTTTCGTGAAGTTTTACGTGAAGTTCAGGAACACCAACTATAGAAAAAATTTAAAGTAAGGTTATATTATGGACATAACCTTATGCAAGGAGCAAACTTCCTCATTGAGTGAAATGTACCATAGACATCCTGTTTTATATGATGTAAAGAATACTTCCTATAAAAATAAAACAAAACGGTTAATGTCTAAGTTAATATTAAAGGGTTAAACATAACCCTTAAAATGTAGATTGAAAAGGTAGATTGGCAGCACTACTTCAAAGACCATCAAACAAAACAAAATTCACGCAATGTAAAGCACAGCTTGTTAGGAAGAACTTCATGAAGAAATACATGAGTTAATTTATGAATAAATTCACGAAGAGATTCACAAGTGTAAAGCGGCTATAACGGTTTCCAAAATATCAATGTTATTGCATCCAGTTTGGGACACACTCTATGCATCCCCCACCATTACATTATAACAGCATATCCTGTATAACCTAAACTTAAATAATTTAGTTTTCTTTTTTAATGTAAAGTAGAGACTTATTTTAGATTTTCAAAATTAAAATAATGTAGGATAATACTATTAAAAAGAAAAATGTACTAGGTATATTAAAAATAACAAGTTGAGATTATGATGAATACATTTATCTCCGTAGGTATCTAGATTTGAGGTAACAAGGAAGATTTTAACTTATTTGAATATTTAAATAACTTCATTAATAATATCTCTTAGTTTATTTTTCTTGACTGAATTCCTGCAAATAAATATGTAACTTAACGGTTTTTGTAGATGTTTTGGTTAAATCAGTTATTTATTTTAGTAAGTGGGTACGTACATTTTAAAAATAGCAGCTAAATATTTTATTATTTTTCTGGTAGCTTTTATCGTTAAAGTCAATAAGAGTAATATGTTTACTAGAAGGTCAGCAGCTTCACCCTCATCATTTTTTATTACTTTTTATATATTTTTATGTCCTAAATTTTTGTAGCAGCGTTCCCCTAAATGGTTTTACTGTTCACGTTGTCTGCAACTTAGGAAGAGGGAACCTAGATTTTATGACGGATCTAGACATCGTAAACAAATTTGAAACTGTAACGACCATTCCTAATGTGACACTAAATCGTAAACTTTATGAAAAGGTATCAATGTTGTTTTTAAATCTCAAAACGTAGAACTAAATAAAAATCTGCCAAAACTGTTTTCGTATCTGTGTTTCAGTAATACTCTTAAAGAGTTATCATTCTTTAACGTCATATCTGTTACTGATCGAGTTCAGATCTCAGAACAGCAAAAACTTAAAGACAGAAAACTAAAGGTAATTAAGAAAAAATGCATTTTATACCGTATTTTTTGTTGCATTAAGCACTAATACATTTGAAAAATATATATTAACTGCAGCTGCAACTGCATTTAGCTGCAGTTGCAATATTCTTATACAACGGAAAGTGTAGAAACAACAATAATTATAACACTAAAGGATTTAAGTATAAAAATTTACATTGTTTATTATACATATTGTATTGTACAGTTTAGTAAATTGTAAATAAACTTTATTATTATTATTATTTATTTATTTATTCTTTTTTGTTAAAATCCAGTCGACCGGTTCCATGCTGGCTCCGATTCTCAAGGTCGGCCCCTGATGGATACCAGTAGCTACTCTCCACATCCGTGGGGTGAAGAACTACTGAGTCCGAGAATCGTCTGCCCTGAGTAGACATAATGAACCCAGAATGACCGCCTTCTGCATTCTTCCCGCTAGAATATTTGCCGAATTTAGGCATGCCGGTATGATCTTGAGTTCCAAAAGCAGTGTATCTCTTGGTACTCCGAGGACTCTTATTATCAGTACCAAAACCTTCATGGTATATTCTGGATGGAGTATTATTATTATTATTATTATTATTAAATTCTAATAATGACAACAACAACAACAATAACAAGAATAATAATTACAACAACACAGTCTAACTAAGCATATAATAATTGAATTGAAAACATACTTCCAAAACAAAAATAATCTACCTATTGTACATACCTATAGGGTACAAATTGATAATGGTTTAACACTCTTAAATCTATTGATGCAAGGAGCAGCATGCTTACAAAATAATGTGCTTGGACAAAACCAAAATGTAAAGTCTTGGAAAGCATTACACGGCAGATATTATAATACTGTACAACAATGTCGTAGGAGCTTAGTGTTCATGTCATCGACTTACATCGATCTTGGATTGGTGACCATACAAGGAAGACCCGCGATGCTTGCCCTCGCCTTCTAGTTGACTTAAGTCGGTGAACACAAAAGCAGTACAAACTTAGGCAAAATTTTTGTGGAAGACGTACTTACCATCTCTCGGATAGTATGTAAAGCCCGAGGTTCCTTGTCTACGAGATGATAACCAGATAAAAGGTCCCTATATTTTCCCGTTTCACAAAGAACTTTCATATAAGTTCTTACAGACAAGCCAATTATATCCAGAAACAGATGAAATTATACTTGCAATACAAGACCAAGTTATAGCTGAAAATAATTACAAAAACACCCGTCTACAAAAAATATAAACCAGGGAAGAATTGAGAAATTCAGAATTCGCAAATAATTCGCACACTACGGTGTGTTTCTCACTACCACTAACATTCACGATGCCCATTAGGCAATCACGTCGCAACATCGTTCATCGAGTCCACTACCTATGGCACTCTGATGAGCGCAAAATAAGCGTGAAACCGGTCAGTGTCTGGTATTTGGTCTCGATGGACGATGTGACGACTCCTATGGAGATGCCTATGTAATGAAACGCCAGTCGGGGCACATTGGCCGTGGAGTAGGTGTTTTCGGCATCTCCTTCAAATAAATGTTTTTTATAGTTCCACCATATATTTCAGATCTTTGGCGTCTTCAATATTTTTATAAATAGAACACACTGTATATGTTTCCAGATTGGATTGAGTCCCTTAATCAAGGAACTCTAGTTTCCATATTAGTCGAGACGTGCTAAATTATGTTAAAATAATTTCCAACAAGAATTTAGATAGTAATCTCTACAGTCATGTCGTGTTAGAAGACACTTTGGACCAGCAAAAACTTGATAAAAATAATTTTAAAAAAGAGATACACGTGTTCAGCACTCTTTAAAAGTACTCTAATGAACTAGACAATAGAATAAGTAGTCATTATATGTATGTGCCGTGCCTATCAAGACCTAAATTCAACACGATGCCAACCACTTTATTTTAATTAACGCAAAATTTACTTTAACACTGCTGAACAAACCATAAATTTTGTAAACTGGATAATTCTGGTTCGCCTCAATTTCATTGGAATGAAATGCTGCGATCTTCACACTTTCACATGAAATAGTCCTTCCAGGATGTGCTACAAACAAGGTAAATTGATTCGAATTCACACCTTGCAAATTTCGAATCTCCGCACTCAAGCATGTGTAATATTTAGAACGTATTGTAACACTCGCATGCTTCCGTACATGGCCTGCTGCGAGACTACTCAGCATAAATTCCCATTTTCCTACATAACAATTGAATGAGAATGGCGAGTGAGCACTTTTATTAATTCTGGTCCTAATATATATGTTGCATCCTGCAACCGAGGCCAACGAAGAAGATAGGCCGTGGCCAAGGGCGATCACATGACTAACTTTGTAATAACTTCTATGTAAAACCGAAATGTCTATACGAAGATAGGCGAGTAAAACATCCCTCATGCATGACAAACTGGAGTTTCGGTAAAATTTCCAAGTTTCCTTGTTTCCTGGACTCATCATAAGTTATTGGCCTTATTTATGGACATAAAGCATACAATATTTCTTGAAAAAATTACGAGTAGGAACTGATTACTTGAAATTAGTTAACATTTAGGATGATTTACAAAGAACAAGGAAAAAAAGCAATAAGCAGGTTCAAAAAAATTGGATCAAATCTAGACTAATTGTTCTTTTATATCCTTCTTTATATAGGAATTAAGCCAAAAAGCTAATTAAGAGAAAAATTATTAATGAAATTATCAAATATTATGGTCCAATAAAGTTCTGTATTTTCTCGATACCTATTATCCTAGGTATGCAAAGGAATAACATTATTATTATAAGGTATAAGGAGAAATACTATTAAAAATAATTATTGTTATTCTTACTACTCTTCAATTTTGTCCAATAATGTGTCCAAAATGTTTTATAATGATTTTTCGTTACTGATATGGTATGCATTGATTTACAATTTAACTCTTCCTTGTATGTTCGACCAATATGAAAAAAGTTATAAAAGTATGATCAGTTTTAGGCTAATGGTCAGTTATCAAACATAGTATGAATATTTAAACAAGTATCAGGAATTCATTTCAGCGGTGATGGCAGTTTTTCTTCCTCAATGCCATGCTGCTAGAAACGCAGATTCAAAGCAATGAAACATAAAAGATATAAAAATAATAAAAGAAGTGACTTATTAGGAACAACAGTCGTAATGGAAATTATAGTTATGTTTTAGTTTTCTTTTATTTTAGTAGTACAATTGCGCAGATTGATGACATTGATTTGCAAGATGGAAAATACAGTCATATTACTGAATGCTTAGTGAAAAATAATATTGTGCTAATTTCCAAAAAAAAAAAAAAAAAATTGTGCATTGCCTAAAAACAGTTAAGAGTTCATGTTTCTTTGCTTTTTTAGAATAAAATTGGAAAAACTTTGATTCTTTCCTTGGTCCTTTCTGACTAATATTAAACTTTATATAAATCATTATAGTTCGGCGAATATTTAAAATTGTTTTGCTGTAATGTCAGGCACATCAGATGAAAATATTAATAATACATGCCATGTTGTATCATCCGCCTTGGCCTTTCCTTGTCCGGAGGCCCCGCCTGCTACGATATGACGTGATAAGGAGGTAGATGTGCCATTGTCTGATTTTTATGTAAAGAGGAAATTCGTAGACAATGACACAATGTAGCCCAGCTCTCGCGTAGTTTGCAGGCTAGTCTAGCTTTCGCAAGCGATCTCTGGGATGACGAAGTTTCCTATACACATTCTGGAAAAACGGCGGCTCTTTTAAACATAATGGACGGAATTTTCCGCGTCTTTTGTGAGCTTCCTTTTGCAACTTAAATTCTTCTTCATGTTTCACGTTTTGCTTTATTTTTTCTTGCCCGGCGCCGTCCCTGTATTGTTTTCGGTTTTTCTTTGTGATGACCATAAAAGCGCTGTAAATTTAAGCTGCGGTATTTAGAATTACTTCATTATAATTAACTATTGTAAAGAAGATTTTAAAGCTTAAGAATGAATTAATGCATTGTTGAGATATAAGAAAAGGCATTTAGGTACATCTTATACTTACAAAGAAATATGAGTTATTTCTTACTTTCACTATCTGTAAAATGTATCAACATAAATAACGTCGAATATTTTTTACACATACAGAGATTTTAGGCACTATCACTTGCTTATGACAGAAAATTTATGTTTTTAGTATTAATATTATGTAGAAACAACCGGGGTACATCTGCTGTCTCAACATCGAAACTAAAAGCTGCTGGAACTTGCAAATTTTGGATATCTGAGATCTTTCCAATGTACTACAATCTACCAATTAAGAATATTCTAAAACTTTTGGGAAATTAAATTGCGAAAGGACAGAAGAATATATTTTTTTGAAAGCTGTTTAGTTGGAAAAGTAAAATTACGTATTTGTAATTAAGAGAGATTGTTCCCTTTTTCCAAATGATATGAGTTAGAAATTAAATTTAGGCCACAAACAATTAAATAATTGTTCGTGGCTTATTTGTTTGTGATGATGCCAACATGGTTGGGGAAGCGCGGCAAGTGCAGTATAGTGTGTTTTGGTGTGGAAAACTACGTCAGTGATATCTTCACACCAAAGGTTCCAACCCCCTTCAAGGTCATACGGAACATAACCAAAAATTTAAATTTTTAGAAATGAAGACAGCTAAAAATATGAAGAAGAAAATGTGATCCTGTAGATCCCTGACTTCCAATAATCTGTTAATATTACTGTTAATAATGATGCACTTTTGGAAAACCCCAGGTAACCAAATATTGTCGGTGCGAAACCAAACTACGTTTGTAACGTCTCTCGTGACGAGGAGGTTTTGCTATCGGACGTAGATAGTGGAAGTGGATAGTGGTAGTGATAGTTGTGATCTTGAAAGATAAAAGTTCCGACGCAGAGTGAAGAAACTGATATAATTATATTCTGTAAACTTTGATAATAGATATTCGGTACTTTATACAGGATCATGATCCAGTCATAAAGTACATAATAACAAAATACAGTTTATTCAGGTATATTTGCGCCCTTATACTGAAAAAATGCTTACCTTGTTAGTCACAACGGAAAACAGTAATATTACACACTTGACCGCGTTTTTGAAGCGAAGCGTCTGAATATTCAGGCAGAAGGCTTTGAGAACTCCACTTTTCACACTGAAACAAATTTTTCTTGCAGTAATAAATAAAGGAATGCTTAATGAACAGATCTAAATTATGTTATTTTTCGAAGTAATTATTTTCTTTGTGTACAAGAAAACTAAAAAATGAAGTCGTAATAAAGTCTAATAATATAGAATTATTTATTTATGCTCTTTCCTTTATTACATTGGCTGATACTTGAAGGTTGTTATAGAATAATAACTAATATTGACTACTTGCAAAGAAAAATGTTTCCTTGTTGGCTGTTGTTTACATAAAATTAAATTATCTATAAAACATGAAATGAAACAAGCAATCATCTCCAATGTGTTGGAGAAGGACTGTGTCTAGTAACGAATCGATATTCTCTTGCACTTTTTTGGTCATATCTCCGTTATTATTAAAGATAGACCCAATAATATCTATATTACTGTAATCGTGAGACAACGTTCTATTCAAAAATGGACTCTGTGTTCCATTTAAATTAACAAAGTTAACATCCGCGGCCATTTTGTTTGGACTTCATTTGTTTTTCTACTATCATTTTCGTAAACTTCATAAAAAATCGTGCAACTTTTATATTTCACATTTTTTTATGATTCTGTAAACAAAAAGGGGGTCAAAATGTAGTGAATCTCCCTGTTACCGAATCTCGATTAAGAAACAAACGTTTTAAATAATATGATACACCTTTTTTTGCTTATTGCAGTACGTTTGTTGCTTGTTGCAGTATTTGTTGGCAGTTCGACTAGGATGCAAACAAATAATAGACCGGTCGAAGAGATAGAAAGGGAAGTAGTACAGATTAGAAGAAAAAGTTCATCTAGTTTTTCTAAACAGCTAGTAAGTATGTTCAATAACGATACGTTATCTATTTTGCAGCTTTATTATTGACTACAGTAAGAAGTAAAGCTATGCTGATATATTAATATAAATTTCGAAATATTTTTCTCAGTGTAAAATGGCGACTGCAACTTCAAACAGAGAGTCTCTCTAGTTCTAGTAGCCAGATAGTATGCGCACTAATAATACGTTAACTATCGCGATACTTTAGCTCAGTTTTACTGCTGACTACGGTAAATACTGCACCTACTAATTAAACTCTTACAGGCTGGTTGCGCTTATAAAGTAACATTTTCAATTAAAAAGTTTTTTCCCTATTCACTGTCTTTTTGGTCGAGTATCATTATGTCCCAACTTCAGCATCTGTTTTATTAAAATACCTGGAACGGAAACTACGGAAAAAGTAATTTTGAAAATCAAGTTATTAAGAAGTGCATAATTTTTAGTGTACGCTGTAAAAAATTTAAGAAGTTGTGTTAAGAAGTGATAAAAATACTTTTCAAGAGTGCATAATTTTTATGGATAATCGTAAAAAATGTGACATTAACAATTTTATATATAATTTTCTTTACATATTTTTGATATTTAAATATTATTCTATTTCAATATTTATCAGTTGTTAAATATTCACAAATGACAAATTTAATTTATTTTGTATAATTTTCCGACTCATAAAATATATTTTCAGTCTAAAAGCAAAAGCATATGATAGAGGTAAATTATTTTTCAGTGATTTTCATATTTGTTTACTATTTTACGTTACATACACAGCTTAACAAGTTTATTTTGTGAAATGCACTACCAAATGCATACGTTAAACGTTGGTGGAAAAGTACAATTGTTTGTCATCTAAACGAATTAATTAAAACGTTTGTTATAAACTAATATGGGCCAACATTATTTTTCAGGCGTTTTATATAAATAAATTACTATTTTTTTTATTTCAAAAGATATGGTACAGGGTATTAGTATAATAATGTATGACAGTATTTATTTGTGGCACTGTTTAACCACTGTTATTTAGTTTACTGTTTAATATAGAAAATCTAAGTAACATAAATCGCAATCTTATTCAATAGTATTTTTTTAAACACCCTGTATATCTACAAACTGTAAAGCCTCATCTTAACAGCTTTCTTGAGTCGTGAGAATGTTTACAATAACTCTGTCATTTAGACCAGCAATATACTATAATATGCTATCAGTTCTTAATTACCTTTTCTCGAAAATAAACACATCAACGGGGACACCAAATACTGATCGATCATTCTCTGCTCAACTCTTCAAACTACACGTACCTACATTGCATTCTTCAGCAATAAAAAAATATGAAAAACAAAATAAAACCAACCCATACAATAAAATTAAAATAGGAAATTGATGTTAAGTAAGAAAACACTTTTTGGATATTTATAGTCACTAATCTAATTTAATACCTTAAAAAAGTCGAAAAACTCGGAAGAAACGTAGAATGTTTGTCTATGTATCTGGCTGAGAGTCCTCTTTTGTTATTTTTGTTTTGTTGAAGAAATAAAGTAAGTGGTTCTACCTATATTTTAAGATCAATGGTAGCTATTTGTGATGATATGTTACCAATCCTGAATATACTACAGGAGCGACCGGTGACCTAGAGAAATATTTTCACGGGGCAAGTAGTTATCAGTGCGCAGCGATGTTTAATTTGACAAGCCGCCACGATGCCTATCCAGGCCATAACGATAGGTGATTGATGTTTCTCTCTCAGTTTCCATCACCATGGCATTGCCACAGTGATAATTATATTCCCAATAGATGTATCGTATATTCACATATACGCATACTTGCTGCTGTTCATCTTGTAGCCTAATTAACCATCCCTATACAGGGTGAGCCAACGAAAAGTTTTATCCTTGATTATCTCTCAAAGATTGGTTTCCATAGAAAACACATTTTTATAACATTCACATTTATACAGGGTGTCCCAAAAAGAGAGGTTTATAAAAACTTTTTAGGTAGGTGTCTCGGGAGTTTTTAGAAAAATTATTCAGCTCCTCGGTAGCGAATTTATTCCAGTTAAAGTCTCCACCCTGTATATCAACTACTATTAAACATTTTAATGGAATGGTTCAAGAAATATTATCGAGTGGAAGTATTATATTATATCGAATTGATTACTGTCCTGCAATAATGCAACTTCTGCCTCATTTATAATAATAATAATAATAATAAGTAAGTTTATTCAGTATAACTAACAATAATAAAGGGACAATAACAAAAACAAGTAAATACTTACACCTTAATTTTCTTACATTATTTAATATAAAGTATAATAGACTAAAAGCGTTTATCATTATCACTATGTTATATCGTCAATTGAATAAACATGTTTCCACTAAGGCGAATCCGTGCGTGGACTCTAGTTTTATCAGCATAAGTTTACTATATTTTATGTGCGACTTAAACGGTTTTACCGAGTAATGCGTTGAAACAAGACTTCGATAATACACTTCAATAGAAGAGAACATTCCCAAAAACAAACAACATTACAGCAAAAGTCTTAGGTTAGAATATAGAAAATGAAAAAAAAAACAAATGTAAAAGTAACATAAAGTAAAGCAAAAGGTAAAAGGTTTAAGATTTGATGTCTTCCTTAAAAGGAAAAAAAATTCCAACAATACTTCTCTCACAAGAGAGTAAGTGTAACCTCAGTTTCTTCTTGAATGCAAATAATGTTGAAGTATCTCTAATTTTATTTGGTAAGGCATTATAAAATCTGCTTCCCAAAAATATATTACTTCTCTGACCTATTGTCTTCCTTGACACTTGCGTCTCCAAGTTTCTATTTGTTTTTTGTCGAGTTTCATATATGTGACTTATGTGGGGTAAGTATTGTTTACTTTTAAATAGTTTTATAACGGTTTTGTAAAAATAATGTTGTCTTATATCTAGTACTGACAATTCTTTAAAAATCAAATTAGATGGTATGTGGTGGGTTTCGATAAAATTATTTTCAAAAATTTCTTTTGAAGGATTTCTAAACAGGCAATATAAAGGTTTGCAGCTGCTCCCCAAACTAGTAAGCCGTAGGTGATTCTAGATTCTATTAAAGAATGATACAGAGTCTTTAAAGGGTAACTTCTAAGAAATTCTGGTAACACTTAATTTTGTAAAATAGTGAGCGCAGCGTCCTGCAAACCTGCTGAATGTGTTTATCCCAGCGAAGATGGCAGTCAATTACAACACCTAGGTACCTATATGAATCAGCTTTATATATTTTGGCAGTTTGATTATTGACATGTATTTCTAATGTTCCATAATCTGGGAGTTTATTACTATGTATTGAAAATGGCAGAAAGCAAGTTTTTTGGTAATTTATAGACAATAATTTGTAATTAAAACACTGAAAATTTTTTCCTAAATCATGTTCAGTCTTCTGTTTCAACTCAGACCAGTTAACATCTTCGTAATAAATAATTGTATCGTCCGCAAAACTAGACAATAATCCAGCGCTCTTGAAGGTGAGAATTGAATTTATATATACTAAAAACAGTATGGGTCCAAGGACAGTTCCTTGGGGCACCCCCATGTTATCACTTGTTCTTTGCTTAAAATGTTTGATATTTTCACTAACTGAGTTCTTGATGTTAGGTAACTTTTGAATAAACTGTACACATTTACTTATATATGTATCTTTTATAGTTCCCGTTAAGTCTTAATCGCACATACTGTATATAATATGTCAGGAAATGTGAACTTAATTAGATTTAATTTAGATTAGATACCTTAAATTTGTCTAGTGATTATACAAAATTTATAACAGAGAGATAAGAAGTTATGAAGAGAACCCTGAAAAGCGTCTAAGCTTTTTATGCAATAACAGATTTCACCAAGCCAACATATCATACGTTTATTAACATAGGTATTCGTAGTCGTTAGTAATATTTCACTATTTACTAGATTTTGTAAATCATAGTTGCAGTTACAGTTAAAGCAATATATCTAAATATAAATACTATAGCACAAAATAATTGCCAATATAATTTAATTCATTCCAATGTATTTATTTTAATTTAGAATAAGTGTGATCATATGAATCTATATTCCTTTTTGCTGTTTTTAGTAACGAATTATAATTTACGTAGAGCTCTAGGTAATATGTAAAGAAAAATTAATGAAATTTTACAAAATGTTACTCAATAATGTTATCTGTATATGGGTACACCTTCAATTTTGAGCGTTGCACCAGAAATATTTTGAATCTGAGCAGGGCGTTTGACTATATCAACCACGATTTGTTATTTGATAGATTGCTGAACTATAGCCTTAGAAGACAATCATTAAGTTGGATTTTTAGTTTTCTTGGTCACTGTCTCTTTTTCATGTTCTGGTATCAATTATGTTGACATAATTAATTCTAATGAAATATTTACTGATATGGGTGCCCCACAAATCTCGGTATTGGTCACCTTTATTCTATACGTGAATGAAATAGAGTCTGTTTTGGTGAACACACTTTTAGAATGTATGCCGCTGACTTATCTTTAGAAATATTGAGTAAATCTGAACATAGTCTGAGGAACCAATGTAATGATACCTCAAAATGGTTATCTATCTGGTTTAATGCCCATAACCGTCATTCTAATGTTGATATGAATTAGTTTCATGTTTTCGGTATTGGCTAACAATAATACAAAGTGGTAGCGCGATTGACAAATTTCTCGGTGTATATGTTACAGGAAATATCCGATGTTAGGCCATTTCAGTTTGGCCTAGGATATACTAAAAGTTCCCATCGTTCCCATGTTACGAAATTTGCATTTTTCCTAGGACATACTATTTGCCTGATAGTTTTTAGGACAAACTAAAATGGCCTGATTAGGAAATACCCGAATAAAAATTTGCATCCAAAAGTTTCGATGGTCAGTGATAATAGTGTTGTAGGTTCTTGCAGAAACAAATAAGGTACTTACCCTTTTGTTGTTTATTTACTGTTTAATGAAAAACTATATTTTTTGTTATATTATTTAAATCATATTTGACACCTTTTGGCAGCAATCGAGAGATCCTTCTGATAAAACCACCTTAAATAGTAAAACACAGCTGCTCAAAAGAGAAATACAAAAACATAAGGAAGAGTCAATCAATTACTATCTCCAAAATTTAACTGCAGAAAATCAAGAAGCCTATTACTTCAACCCCTCCAATCAGGAAGGACGATAGCTCATGGGCCAGAGATAATAAACAAAAAGCTGACTTATTTGCTGAATATTTAGCTGACGTATTCACACCTAATCAAATTCTTGTAAACAATTTGCTTGATATTGACAATCTAAGGACAGAAAATATTACCCCTGTTACCCCAAAAGAAGTAGCTGAGGAAATAAAAACAAATCTAAGACTAAAAAAAGCACCAGGTTAAGATTTGATTACCACTGAAATCTTAAAGCAGTTACCGAGAAAGTGCATAGTCAAGCTGACCTACCTCTTCAATGCAGCCTTTAGACTGAAACACGTTCCTCCCAGCTGGAAGGTAGCGGAAGTGATCATGTTGCCTAAACCAGGCAAGCCACCAAATGATGTCATGTCTTACAGACCTATCTCCCTGCTGCCAACCATTTCAAAGTTGTTTGAAAAACTATTTCTCAAGAGATTAAGACTACTAATTGAAAATGGTAATCTTATTCCGGATTACCAATTTGGCTTTAGACAAAAGCACTCCACCATTGATCAGGTACATCGTATTACTAACATAATAGAGCGTACACTTGAAGAAAACGAAGTCTGCTCTGCAGTCTTCTTAGATGTTGCTCAAGCCTTTGACAAGGTATGGCACGAAGGATTGATACACAAATTAAACAAAATACTTCCGGGACAATATGTAGAGATTCTGTCATCATATATCTCAGGCAGGCTTTTCAGAATAAAACAGGAAGATGAATACTCTGACCTGAAAGATATTAGAGCAGGAGTGCCCCAGGGTAGCGTTCTTGGCCCTATCCTTTACCTGCTATATACTAGTGATATGCCAGTACTAGAAGAGACCACTGTAGCTACATTTGCTGACGACACTGCACTTCTTGCGGTTGGCAAAGATCAAGGAATATCTACTAGAAGACTGCAAGTAGCTAGCAACGCAATACTTGATTGGACCAAACAATGGAAGATCAAGCTAAACGAGATAAAATCAACTCATGTTAACTTTACTAACAAAAGACTAGTTAACCCTCCGTCCTTGGATATTAATGGTACTATTGTACCCAATGAGAATAACGCCAAATACCTAGGCATGACCCTGGATGCCAAGCTCCGGTGGAAAGAACATGTGAAGAAGAAAAGAATCGAACTTGGTTTGAAATATAGACAGCATTATTGGATGCTTGGAAGAAATTCTAAGTTGACAATACATAATAAGATACTAATTTACAATCAGATCTTAAAACCAGTTTGGTTATACGGTATTCAACTCTGGGGTTGTGCCAGAAATAGTAACATCAAAACCATTCAGACTTTCCAGAATAAAGTGCTGCGTAACATACGAGTAGTAGACGCTCCATGGTACATACGCAACTCCGACTTGCATCGAGACCTTAAAATCCCAATGGTGAAAGATGAGATCAAAAGGTTTGCTGGCAGACATGAGGCCAGACTTCACCTCCACATTAATGCAGAAGCTCTTCAGGTGCTGGACAACCAACATCTTGTTCGAAGACTGAAGAGACCCAAACCATTTGAGCTGGTGTAGTGTGCTGTGCAGGACATAGTGCGCCAGTGAAATTTTTAAAAGAAAACAATCTAAAGGACGTCGTTGGATGAACTTTAGTTAATAAATGTTTAGTCTGTAAGATTATTAGAAGAAAATTAATGGTTGGTCATCAGACCAGTTTTAATAGAAATAAGATTCTCCAACAAAGAATCTTAATAAAAAAAAAAAAAAAAAAAAAAAAATATTTGACACCTTTGACAAATGTGTTCCATTTTAGGTTTATAGGTAACTTTGATCTCTTTTAAATATCGCTTTTAAAGAAAATGTTAGCTTTGCTTCATCCTTTTACCCTGAAATATATTTTTCTAATATAATGCATTTTTTTTTCAATAATTTAAATCGGATATTTCCCACCACTAATGAAGCTATCTTAGTTTGTCCTAAAAACTATCAGGCAATACGTCCTAGGAAAAATGCAACGTAACAACGATAGGAAATTTTAGTATGTCCTAGGCCAAACTGTAACGGCCTGAAATCGGATATTTCCTGTAACATATATATCGAATAATTAATAATATGTAAGCCATTCATTCCATAAAGGAATGAATCTTAGGTGGACCACCCTATATAATACCTACAATGCTATATAAACTGATTTGTTTTTAGACTCTGAAGTGAAAATTTTGCAACGAGAAATGAAGCCAACGTCCAGAGGCATAAAATGGTTGGTAGAGAGTTCCTATAGACTACATCAGTTTACGGTCATACGTCTAAATTTATTTAAGCTTACCTGATACTATTAGTAGACTACGTTAGTAGAGATACTATTACTGTTCATCATTTTCTGTGAATTATTAATAATTTCTTCAAATGAGAAATAAATTTTATTATGACAGTCGAAGGAATCCTGTTGCTCTATCTTATACTTTCTATATATGAGACAAGGCACGTTTTTCTAGATCTCGAACCCAGAATAATTAATAAAATAAGATAGAAGATAGAAAGAGAAAATATTACTCCAAAAATATTTTTTAAGATATAGAATCAATATTGCTCTTCTTAGTCGTCAAATTCTTTGTCTAAAAAATACAAAATAAGTGACTGTCTCCGGGTCCGTGAAGTTAGCCCCCAACTCCTGGAGTTGGACGGCACTAATCCACAGTCGGTTAGTAAGTTATTAGTAAGTATTTGTAAACCCATTGGTAACATTTGTAAGTAAAGGGTAGCCGTTTTATTTGTTATTAATTTTTAGCGGCTAACTTCTTAGCAGCCCCCAAGTTGTTTATAATTGCAGTTTTTATGTTATCAGCTATTAGTAAGTCATTTGTAAGTATTTGTAAGTTGACTGTCGACATTTGTAAGTCTCTAATAAAAAAGTTATAACCAATTAATAAATGGCGGCTAACTTCTTAGCAGCCCCCAAGTTCTTTTAGAATCGTTTATCTTACCAGTTGTTAGTAAATCGTTTGTAAGTATTTGTAAGCCGTATTGCAACATTTGTAAGTCGCTAATAAAAAAGTTATAACCAATCAATTAAATGAGGGCTAACTTCACACCAAGCCCCCAAATTCTTTCAGAAGGTTTTGCTTACCTTACCAGTTGTTAAATCGTTTGTAAGTATTTGTAAGCTGTCTTGCAACATTTGGAAGTCGCTAATAAAAAAGTTACAACCAATCAATTAATCAGGGCTCACTTCTTAGCAACTCTCAAGGTCTTTCAAAATATTTTGTTTATCTTGCCAGTTGTTAGTAAGTCTTTTGTAAATATTTGCAGGTGACTTTCAATATTTCCATGTCACTAATAAAGAAATTATAACCAATTAATTAAACGGTGGCTAACTTCTTAGCAACTCCCAAGTTTTCTGTAAATGTCTTGTTTACATCATTTGCAAGTCCCTAATACAACAGTTACTTATCAAGTAGTTCTGTCGAGGAAACTTGTTTGCCCTGTTTGTTTTATTTACTGTTGTTGTCGAAAATAAAAAAACTATTTTGGAAGTTAAAGATTTTACTAACGTAAGGTACAGATCTTGCGAGATATACCTAACAGATTAAAATATGACAAAATCAAAATCTCGTTAAAAGTATCTAGTTTAGTAGGTACCTATTTATCAAGTTTAATTCAATAGGTATATATTTTTTTAACTATTTCACAAAGGTTACTCAAATATTATTGCGCTGCAGTTGTTCAAAATAGATAGGTATGTAATAAATAATGGACCATGAATCCACGCTTATTTTAAAAAAGTGAGGACTTAATAAATTTAGATCTTATAGTATTTAAGTATATTGTCTGTTTTCTAATGTGTGAAGTGTTTTCTAAAGAATTCGGTATACACAGCAGGAGAGCAAAGTTAAGTTAAGCAGAGAATCACGGTGACACCAAATACGGATCATTCTCTGCCTAACTCACACGTACCTACATTGATTGCATTCAAACAATAAAAAAGATGAAAAACAGAATAAAACCAACCCATACAATAAAATTAAAATAGGAAATTGATGTATTAGGTAAGGAAACACTTTTTGGATATTTCTTCTGTCACTAATCTAATTTAATACTTATGTTAAATCATTATTTTTAGCTATTAAGTAACCTTGAAAAAGTCCGAAAACTCGTACGAAACGTAGGATATTTGTCGTAAGTTGTTAGTAAACCGTTTGCAGATATTTGCAAGCTGACTTTCAATATCATTTGTAAGGCTATAAGAAGTTAATCCAGTGAAGCAAACTTCATTGTTCTGTTTACCTTAACTATTGCTAATGGTATTTATTATAACATCATTTATTAGTATTTGTATGCTGACTTTTTTCATTTGTAAGTTGTTAATGAAAATGTTATTACTAAATAAATTCATATCAATTCCACAGAGGCTTACCTCTTATTAGTTCTAACTAAAAGTAAAATGTCATATGTATATGTCATATGTATAAATCATATACTTAACGTATCTACAAGGCACTAAAAGCAGTTAGAAATCGCGGACATATCCATTTTAGTTGGGGATTCTTCTTATATTTGTAACTTTCAGTTACCTCACTCAGAGATTATAAGATAATCTCTACTTCACTCAAAACACTTTAAGGTTCATATATATAGTGGGGTAGGTTATCTACCTAATATAATATTAATATAAATATAAATCTATAAACATATTATTAATATCTACCAAACCAATACCAATATTAAATTAATTGTTGGTTGGGTACAATAATAGTTGTTTAAAATAAATATTTTAAAATTTTAGTATTCAAGGGAAATCTTTATATTAAATATCAAAAAAAAAAAAAATAGTTAATTTGATGAAATCAGTTCAACATTTTTAACCTAAAGCTTTAGCCGCAAAGATGAAAAAGGCCGTCTCAAAAATGTCCCGAATCGGACTCACCTCGGTAAATAGTATAGTATTGAAAGAATCTTTATTTAGTTAATGGCATTGGTTCCTCCATTGACCAGTTACTCTTAGTTACAGAAGTTAATTTTCTTAGTTACTTGAAACCAGACACTGACCGATTTCGCGCTTATTATGCGCTCATCAGAGTGCCATAGCGCATGATAAGCGCGAAACTGGTCAGTGTCTGGTAGTTGGTCTCGATGAATGATGTGGCGACTCCTGCGGAGATGCCGAAATAATGCATTGCCAGTCGGGGCACATTGGCCGTGGAGTTCAGCATCTCCTTCAAATAAATTTACTTTTCGTTAAATACTATTCACAATGAAATATTAATATATTTTCGTTTCATTATCAAAAAGTTGTCACATAAATGACTGTAATTGTATAAATTTTTTATATAATTAAATAATATAATAATATAAAATAAATAATTAAAATAAAATATATACTGTTCTCAAATCAATCTGTAACGGTGACTGTATTGCCGACTGTGATGAGTATTACAATCACTAATATTCTAAAATTTATTTGTTGAATAAATATCCTACGTTTCGTCCGAGTTTTCGGACTTTTTCAGGGTTACCTAATAGCTAAAAATAATGGTTTAACAAGTAGTAAATTAGATTAGTGACACAATAAATATCCAAAAAAGTTTTTTCTTAGGTACCTAATATCAATTTTCTATTTTAGTTTTATTGTATGGGTTGGTTTTATTTTGTTTTTCATGTTTTTTATTGTTTAATAATGCAATGCACGTGTGAGTTAGGCAGAGAATGATCCGTATTTGGTGTCACCGTGATTCTCTGCTTAACTTAACTTTGCTCTCCTGCTGTGTATACCGAATTCTTTAGAAAACACTACACACATTAGAAAACAGACAACATACTTAAATACTATAAGATCTAAATTTATTAAATCCTCACTTTTTTAAAATAAGCGTGGATTCATGGTCCATTATTTATTACATACCTATCTATTTTGAACAACTGCAGCGCAATAATATTTGAGTAACCTTTGTGAAATAGTTAAAAAAATATATACCTATTGAATTAAACTTGATAAATAGGTACCTACTAAACTAGATACTTTTAACGAGATTTTGATTTTGTCATATTTTAATCTGTTAGGTATATCTCGCAAGATCTGTACCTTACGTTAGTAAAATCTTTAACTTCCAAAATAGTTTTTTTTATTTTCGACAACAGTAAATAAAACAAACAGGGCAAACAAGTTTCCTCGACAGAACTACTTGATAAGTAACTGTTGTATTAGGGACTTGCAAATGATGTAAACAAGACATTTACAAAAAACTTGGGAGTTGCTAAGAAGTTAGCCACCGTTTAATTAATTGGTTATAATTTCTTTATTAGTGACATGGAAATATTGAAAGTCACCTTCAAATATTTACAAATGACTTACTAACAACTGGCAAGATAAACAAAATATTTTGAAAGACCTTGAGGGTTGCTAAGAAGTGAGCCCTGAGATAATTGATTGGTTGTAACTTTTTTATTAGCGACTTCCAAATGTTGCAAGACAGCTTACAAATACTTACAAACGATTTAACAACTGGTAAGGTAAGCAAAACCTTCTGAAAGAATTTGGGGGCTTATTGTGAAGTTAGCCCTCATTTAATTGATTGGTTATAACTTTTTTATTAGCGACTTCCAAATGTTGCAAGACAGCTTACAAATACTTACAAACGATTTAACAACTGGTAAGGTAAGCAAAACCTTCTGAAAGAATTTGGGGGCTTATTGTGAAGTTAGCCCTCATTTAATTGATTGGTTATAACTTTTTTATTAGCGACTTACAAATGTTGCAATACGGCTTACAAATACTTACAAACGATTTACTAACAACTGGTAAGATAAACAAAACATTCTGAAAGAACTTGGGGGCTGCTAAGAAGTTAGCCGCCATTTATTAATTGGTTATAACTTTTTTATTAGAGACTTACAAATGTCGACAGTCAACTTACAAATACTTACAAATGACTTACTAATAGCTGATAACATAAAAACTGCAATTATAAACAACTTGGGGGCTGCTAAGAAGTTAGCCGCTAAAAATTAATAACAAATAAAACGGCTACCTTTTACTTACAAATGTTACCAATGGGCTTACAAATACTTACTAATAACTTACTAACCGACTGTGGATTAGTGCCGTCCAACTCCAGGAGTTGGGGGCTAACTTCACGGACCCACTGTCTCCTTCTAAGTTTTATTTTCAGTGTAAAGACTTGCAATCCTTTCAGTTTTGTATGGGGATATAGACACTATATCATCTCATGGCTCTCATGAAACAATCGATATTTCTAATCAACGAAATAATGGCCCCTTTTCCCTCCTTATCAGTTTCTCTTCCAGAAGCATTATATGCGTCGACACAGCATAAACAACATATATTGTTGGAAATTGAGTAAGTTAATTCCGCATCGCATGACTGCTTTAATAACACAGAGGTGATCGATCATAAAAAAATGTGGCGGCTCAGAAATACCGGCTCGAACCCATACCGGATATTGTGTCCGTATTTTACACTTTGACATGCATCAAAGTCACCCGAGACACGTGAGCTTAGGTCCTGCCACATCCTCTACGTGCTCTTCTCTTCAGAGAGCTGCTAACAATGCTGCGCTGCCGTCAGATATAAACCTCTCAGCATATACAGGCGGACAGACAGACGCAGGATTAGCGCCATGATTTACGATATCTTAGGCCGGCTCTGCCGTCGCGTTTACGGGCATTTCTAATAGAAAAATAAGCTTTCCTTAATACTTTAAAAGTGATAAAATGGAAGTAAGCTGCTTAGTTATTGGTGAAAAGTGGGCCGGTGGTGTAAAAATGTAAGTAAGTTTTAATTTTGTGGAGTAAATCCGATGCGAGGGACTAGTTAGCTTCTGAAAGTATTATTTTTCTACGTGTACGACGATTTGGTTGGCAATATCCCTTGGCGTCTCCTACCTAGAAAATGTGGACGTTTTTACACGAGTCTCCACTTTATCCCGCGTCGGTATTATGCAAATAACACCGACATTAATGCAAATATCCTCACCGCCGCGAACCAACTAGAGAATATTTCAGGAGATGATACACCAAGATAAATAGAAAAAATGAAAGCTCATAATCTGCCCGAATGTTGTCCTTTCTCATAGTACGAGTCCAGCCATAAACAAAGAATTATAGCTCTCCGAGAGCTTTTAAACGGTGAAGGGAGTGACCTAGAAAGGAAACGGAAATGGAATAAACTCATGGAAAGAATTTAGGAAATTAATTTTATAACTTTCGTAGAAACAGATTCTATTCTTCCTGGAAGTATTCTGTTAAGCAAGATAACCTCGTTAGTAATATTGCCGTTTCTTCAGCTTTACTGGCTCATTCCTAAACCTTTTAACGTAAATGTATCCGTAGTTTGAGTAATTATTTGTTTATCTGGGCTTGTCCATAAGACGGTACAAAAACAATGACAAAATTCATTTAGACATTTATTGTTACATTTGAAATAAGATTCATAGTTCCTTTTGGGATTACACCCCCTGCAGAATAACAAAAAGCAGGAAACCAGAAGCATACAAATTAAATATTCAAAGTGCAGTATCAAGGAAAACTTCAAAAGTTTGCCCCAAAAAAATTTTGGCGAAGTTTTTTAGGGCAAAATTTTAATTGTCTGGTTGTCAAACATTGACAACCGCTTCTCGAGGTGGTCAGTTTTGACATTGACAACCTCAAGAGAACTCAGCGTAGCTTCCTAAAGTACCTTGCCCACAGAATGGTTGCATACCCGATTGGTTTCTCCCAAAACAAACTTCTTTCTCGGTTCTCAATGCATACCGTATCTGATCGTCGCAAAGTGACCAATTTGATATATGGTGCTACTGACTATTAGCACATTTTTTGGTAGGCCTATGGACCTGCTAGATCAGTATCAAGTTAAACAAATTTATTTTATCTGTCAACAACTAGAATCAATATCAGAAAGAATGCCCCACCATATGGGGTGCTATCTGTTTTTCACCACCTAGAACCCATTTCAAGTCAGTGATTTTTATACTGAGTAGTCTATATGAGATGCTTATTACATGTACCAAAGGAGAATTTGGGACGCTCAATAATTTTCTAGAAAATTGAGATTGTTTGTTTTGGGTGCTATCTATTTTTCACCCTCTAGGACCCATTTCACGTCAATGATTTTTATACTGACTAGTCTATATGAAATGCTTATTAGGTGTACCAAAAGAGAATTTGGGACGTTCAATACTTTGCGAGAAAATTGAGGTTGTTTGTTTTGGATGCTATCTATTTTTCACACCCTAGGACCCATTTCAAGTCAATGATTTTTATACTGAGTAGTCTATATGAGATGCTTATTAGGTGTAGCAAAAGAGAATTTGGGACGCTCAATACTTTTCGAGAAAATTGAGATTGTTTGTTTTGGATGCTATCTATTTTTCACCCCCTAAGACCCATTTCAAGTCAATGATTTTTATACTGAGTAGTCTATATGAGATGCTTATTAAGTGTACGAAAGGAGAATTTGGGACGCTCAATACTTTTCGAGAAAATTGAGATTGTTTGTTTTTGGTGCTATATGTTTTTCACCCCCTGGGACCCATTTCAAGTCGTTCATTTTTATACTGAGTAGTCTGTATGAACTGTGTATGTGTACCAAAGGATAAGTTGGGACGCTCAATAGTTTTCATGAAAATTAAAATTGTATGTATTGGGTGCTAGTTTTTCTCCCCCTGGGACCCATTTCAAGTAATTCATTCTTATACTGAGAAGTCTATGTGAGATGGGGATTACGTGTACCAAAGGAGAAGTTGGATAATTATTGTTTCATTGTATAAGGTAATAATTCCAGACTCTACAATATGCTTGAGTTTGGGCCTCACCAAATGAAGAGCCCGATATCTCTGAAACTATTAAGATTCTGAAAAATAGCCATTTAACAAAAATTGTTTAGAATTGAACAAAGTATTCCATCTCCAATTTGCTCTGAAAAAAATCAAGTTGAACTCCATGACGAAGCTATAGATGAGCTCTATCAACTGTTTTTTTCAAAATCAAAATATATCTTTTCGCTGCCGAGATACACGATTTATTATTATCTTATATATCTACAAGTACATTTATGTTTGGGTTATATAATTATCTTGTCGTCATATTTGTAATTTGTTAGTTGATACTATGTGTTGCTAATTTCCTATTCTGTAATGGAGTTTTGCCTGTTGAATAGCGCAAACTAAAATAAATACTGTAAAGGCCATCACTACAACAAACATTCTGATGAACTATCTATCATGACTCATTGTGAAAGGATCTAGAGGAAATACGGGATGAACCGACGCTGATAGAGGCAGCCAGCTCCGTTATTAGAGGTGTATGTTCCTGTTAATTGTTGCAACGTCGATGCAATGCTACAATTGCAGGGTAATTAGATTCATGAGCACACAATGCCACCGGACTCTCCGGTGAGATATTGCCGGCCCGCCTCTGTTCGAACGAATGTATATCTGCATCTATATTCGTGTATTAGGTTTGGCTATTGAATAATTTAATTAATATCGTCACCGATGCTACAGTACACAAGCGTAAATGGCTATACTTTAATAATATATCTTCTAACTTAGAACTTTCAAGAATTTAACTTTGAATTGCAAATTGCATCTGGGATTCAGAAAAGTTTCAGATTTTTAAATAGAACACTCTATATCACTTAATATATTACTTTTACTTTATCATTTATTACTTTTATATCTACGGGTCATAAGCGAATTATGACCAAAAAGAGTGTGCCATAAGTTTTGTGTGTTAGACGTGTTAGACAAAGAATTTGTAAGTCCTGTACCCTAGCAACTAATGTATGTTCTCTTTCCAACACACTACACTTATGACCCACTATTTTGGTCATAACTCCATTATTAGCATTGAAAATATTTATAGGATAGCGAAGGTATATGGGTATGATTCGACGAAAAGTGTAACGCGATGAGCATGTCACACCGACATGGTTAGGTAGTGGGGGACCGAGTAGAGCGGGCGGCGTGGGCGCATAGTTTGGCATTAGTATATTGCAAATTGCAAGTCTGACAATCTGAGCTCTCATGTGAATGTGATATACAAGGTGACAAAGTCTGTAAGTCGCAAATGGTAAGTTCTCAAATTAGAAGGTAACTTTTGCAAGCTTTCTATCGTTTCAAATTTCCTTAATTAATTTTCAATATACTCCGATGGTTGCAAGAATTGCGAAATCTGTGAATTTTTTTATAGGTATCTATATCATCAAATCCTATATCAATGTATTCGTGAGACAGCATTTATTCGTCCTAACAAAAATTAATATGTGGGGTGTTCTCACAACTCTGTCTATTAATTGGTAAAAAATTGAGCAAAAAAAGAATCCCCTGATTTACCTGATTCCTTTCTAATTCCCCTGATCAGAGAAAGTTCGAAAGCCACATTTACATTATGTTTTAATGTCAGTTCTCATAGTAGACAAGGTACAATGTAGGTTACAGGGTAAAGTAACCATTAATTATTAAAAGGTCTAACACGGATTGATTCTGTTGTGTTACTCTATTTTTAATTTATATTCATATTGCATGTCAAGCTACCAGTCTTAATAGGACCTAGATTTTATTGCAGGTAATAACTAGAAAAATCTTGGTAGTGAAACAATGTGCTTATTGCTGCCTACATTGCCTTTAATATTGTTGCTTATATTACCCGTAATATAAAGGGGACACTAAACGAAGACTATAAAAAAGCTAGTAATATGCAAATTTTACACAAAGGCATCGACAATATGTTTCTTTGGTATTCGAGTATTCTCGTTTGATAACAAAAATGTATGAACATGTTAAAGTTGTAACAGATCAGTTTACTTTCTTACATTTTACTGCAGAATAGTCAAAAGAAAGGAAAATTTGACATATACAGAGTGAGTTTTATGTATGGAACGCCTCAATTATCTCGGAAACGGCTTGCCCGATTTTTATGAATTTTGGTTTATAAGGGTTTTGTAATATGGCCGATATTATTGTGGCATTTACATTGTTGTCAGATCTTTCGTTTTTCCGGAAATATACTGAAATTTGTTATATCAAATGGATCAACCTATATATTTTTTTGTTTTTGAAATCTCTAAGAAATTTAGAATATTTTTCATGTAATGTTCCTTATACCTAATTGCCATAATTTCGGAGTTACAGCTACATTTGCAATATCTCCGCCGAAGTTAAAATATTACATCAGGGCGGCTATGTCTGCGACAAAAACAATTTTGACATTTTAATAAACTATTATTGTTGGTGTTTATTGAAAGTTACAATGGACCGCTTATCTGAGAAAGAACGAATTGAGATTTTAATGATATTAGGATATGGTGATGTGCGTAGAAGACAATAGGAAACGTGTAATATCTTTAATAATTTATATCCTAATAGAAATCCCATAACAAGATCTACTGTGAGTAAGTTGTTAAAAAAGTTTAACCAAACTGAAGCCATAAAAGATTTACCGAAATCAGGGCGTATAAAAACTGCAACAACTGAAGACAAATCTTTAGATGTTTGTGTTATGTTAGAAGAAGATCCACACTTGAGTACTAGACAAATATCCAGGGAAGTTGATATTTCTCAAACATCCATAATGAAAATTTTACATGCCAATAAATTCCATCCTTACAAAGTAATATTGGTTCAAGAGTTGTCAGATGATGATTTCGATAGACGTGAAGAGTTTGCCGACACAATGATGGAAAAATGTTACGATCAAAATAATCCAAATTTTTTAAATAATGTTATGTTTTCCGATGAGGCCACTTTTTGTATTGATGGAAACGTAAATCGGCATAATTGCAGATACTGGTCACGTAACAATCCTCGTTGGATGAGAGAATCCCACACCCAATTTCCACAAAAGATTAATGTATGGGCTGGAATAATAGGCGACAAAATAATTGGTCCTTTTTTCATTGAAGGAAACTTAAATGGTCCGGCGTATTTAAATTTATTCCAGAATAATATTATACCTGAGTTGGCTCGGTTATTTCCAAATCTAAGTAAGTATTCTCAATTGCCTGTTAATTTAGAAATTTTATTATTTGAAACTTTCAGACAATAACAATGTCCCAAATAACAATATTTGGGTGCAACAAGATGGAGCTCCACCTCACTATGCGCGTGACGTGAAGCAATACCTAAACGATGTGTTTCCCAGAAGATGGATTGGAAGGCGTGGTTTTATCGAATGGCCCCCGCGATCACCCGACATGAATCCTTTAGACTATTTCCTGTGGGGTCACTTAAAAAATATTGTTTATAAAACCAAACCTGCCAATATTCAGGAATTAAAAGATAAGATTACCACAGAGATAAGAAGAATTGAGCAGTCAGGAATGTTACAAAATGTACTGCAAAGTTTTAAACATCGCATGGCTTCTTGTATGGAAGTAAACGGACAACATTTTGAGCATCAGCTGTAACCGCCTTTACTTTATGTTTTCAAAAGATCCTATGGGATTTCTATTAGGATATAAATTATTAAAGATATTACACGTTTCCTGTTGACTTCTACGCACATCACCATATCCTAATATCATTAAAATATCAATTCGTTCTTTCTCAGAAAAACGGTCCATTGTAACTTTCAATAAACACCAACAATAATAGTTTATTAAAACATCAAAATTGTTTTTGTCGCAGACATAGCCGCCCTGATGTAATATTTTAACTTCGGCGGAGATATTGCAAATGTAGCTGTAACTCCGAAATTATGGCAATTAGGTATAGGGAACATTACATGAAAAATATTCTAAATTTCTTAGAGATTTCAAAAACAAAAAAATATATAGGGTGATCCATTTGAAATAACAAATTTCAGTATATTTCCGGAAAAACTAAAGATCTGGCAACAATGTAAATGCCACAATAATATCGGCCATATTACAAAACCCTTATAAACCAAAATTCATAAAAATCGGGCAAGCCGTTTCCGAGATAATTGAGGCGTTCCATACATAAAACTCACTCTGTACATATAAAAGAGATACCAGTGCTTTAAGATATATCCCTAAGAACTCTCACCATTGTGCTCAACACAAAATAGCGGGTTTCAATTTTCTAATTCATCGCCTGTTAAGCTTCTCCCTAAATAAGGAGAGGTTTGAAAAGGAAACGGCATTGATAAAATAATTAAAGAGGTAAATTTAAACAGCCACTTCGAAATTCCTCGACTCTTCAAAATGAAAGAGAAAATCCACAAATCATATCTATATGATCCTTGCTTCACCCGTGGTTTTGATAAGATATGTCAGTGGTTTATTCATCGGGAAATAAACTACAACAACTTTTAGGCAATCCAAAGACAATACAGAAACGAAGGAAAAGTCGGGCATTTACGAAATTAGCTGTAAAGACTGCAATCAAAAGTATGTTGGATAAACTAGAAGGTCAATTCAAACTAGATGCAAGGAACATATGGCTCATCTCAAATATGTTTTACAGAACAGATAAGTTGGTGTCGCTCAACATGCGTTTGAGAACAACCATAAAATAGATAGTGAAGAGAATAGTGCGGGAAAGAAGCGAATAGAAGCGAGCGCGTGCTCGAGCTTCTGAAATGTGAAAGATGGATGCCGATAGATGGCAGTGCGTTTCGTCCAGGTACACCCACACGTTACTGACGAGTCCACCGGGTGTGTCGGGACGAAACGCACTGCCATCTATCGGCATCCATCTTTCATATTTCAGAAGCTCGAGCACGCGCTCGCTTTAGTAGCAATTTAAAACTAATTAGGAAAATGACAAATTCCAGACAGTTGGATGCTTTTGAGAGTTTGGAAATTGGCAAATGTAAAAATAGTATGAATGGTGACAGAGGGCCAATTCCATACAGCCCGCTTTATTGGTTAGTAAACCAGGGTTAATTGAACTGTAGCAATAGTTTAGATATAAATAGGACCGAGTGTTAGCGTAGGTTTAGTTTTTATCATCTTCAGATGATGCCAAGTACCTTGGTTTTATACGAAAAACTACGTCAGTGCGTTATCTGTCTTGTACGCGGAATATGTATGTGTTCTAAATCCCTGTTAAAACAAATACCACAACTTTTAGAACACCGTATACTTGATACGTAGTGTATATTTGATAGTATGCGGTTTATTATTAACTAATATACAGGTGTCCCATTAATATTGCGAAATATTAAAAAAAATTCGTACGTCTTCTGACGTAATTTGATTTATTGACTAACGACGTCTACCGTTTTTATAAACAAACATACCAAATTTCAAAAAAATCGGAATTAGGGTTCTCCAGATATTAGTAAAAACCTTGTATTTTCTCTAAATTTCAACACCCTGTATATCCGAAACGAAGCATTTTCGGACATAGGACACCCTGTATATCATTGATATCAACACAACGACAATTAAATCATAATTGATTTATTTCCATAACAATGTAATAATCGGTTTCAAATAAATATATCAACATGTAGTTCTATAATTATCATTACAGGTATATAAGATATTTTTTGAAGCAGCATTGTTAGCAGCTCAATTCAATAGTCATTTCATTCGTTCTCTGATCACCAGCCTTTGTCTGCACGGAAGAAGCAGAATCAAACAAACCAACATCTGCCTGGATATGAATGACGAATCTGTGTATTATTGGTTTTGTTAACTTTGGCATTTAATGAAACGTCAGATGCAGTCGTTCCGTAGTGATATAACTACGCCCAAACAGCTATCTAGGTCCGTTTGACTGGCAAAACAGGAAGGAAATGTAGGGAATCGCCTTACCTTGGAGTGCAGTGCCAATATGAATTATGCACTTTTCAGCCTTCGGAGAATAATGGAACGGTCTGATGTGTGCCGTGGAGCGTAACAATCGGCTCTTTTACATCAGTTCGAATGTCAATATGTGGATAAAGTCGGTAATGTTCGTTGAATTGAGTTGCTTTGCGCTCGAATGTGCTGTTACGTTGAAAAAATATGTATCTTTTTAATGTTAAGTGGATGTTTCTCATACTTAAAGTAAAACTCAAACGGAAATATTAGTCGGTAAAAGTATGCAGTAATGATAATATTAATATTGTTTTATATATATACAGGGTGATCCAAAACTGAAGCAACGTTCGATTTCTCCTCTGACTTTATTTTAGAAAAAGAAAATGCTGCGTGTATTGGTAGGGGGAGAATAATTGCACAATTTAAAAATAACTAGAAATGGGAGAAAATCGCTGCCGTGATTTTCGTTCCCATTTCTAGCCTCACCGGGGGTCCAGGCCTGCGGCCTGGGATCACCCTTCGGGTGACAAAAGCATCTAGAATAATATTATTTTTAAGAAAACAGATATTAAAGAAATTTTGTATCTGAAATGATGATGTAATTATACTAAACGATTTTTCTTAATATTTTGATGAATTGTAAGTGTACTCTATTCTTGATGGTAAAACATCATAATTTTTTAAGTGCTGGAAGTAGAATTTATTTTTCAGTAAACATTTTCATCAATTTTATCAATGGGACCAAAAATATATTGCTGTCATAATTGTTGCAACAAATTAATATTGTAGATATTTTTTACTTTAGTAAGCTAAAATGATGAATTTGCCAAAATGAACGAATTAATTCCAATACGGAGAATAAAACAGAATAACTAAACACTAATACTATATAATTGGAATAAAAAGAAAAAAAATGTGCCTCCAACGTGACTCGAACTCGCGAAATCGGCATTATCAAGTTTCGAATCCTACCACTTTCCCATTGCGCTATCGCGCCTGCTGCCAAATAGTTTACCCTGACACGTTTAAGTATGTAAACTATACGTGTCAACCTGAACAATTAATTTTTACGGATATTCTAATTAAAAAAGCATTTCGCATCAGTATTTTGGTAATCAGGTGTTTGGCAGTCGGTACTATCGATTCCGTTAGCAATATTTCTCATAAGAAAATAATGAAAATAACCTATCTGAAGTTTAATTAATTTGGCAGTTTTCGTGGAAGGTGCTTGTCTCGTTAGTGTAATCTTACATCGGCGGATAAATTGAGAAAGAAGTTGAGACGGACGCCGACTGGAGATTTTCGAAGACGAAATAGACATAGAAGGAGTCGACGTACGGTCTCGAAAAAAAAATCTCAAAGGATTAGAGAAAGGACGGAACTTTTGCGTGAAGCGGGTCTCGAGGCCGTAAATATTAGAAAAAGATCTCAGGGGTTCCACGAAAAGTCGGTATTTCGGCGGGCGTGACGGGACCATTAGGCGCGAGGACAAACGCCGGTGCTAGCCGCATCTCTCTCGCCGAACGGCGATCGACGAAAATTTTGCAGAGGTTTTTTGAAAAGGCGTTTAAATTGGGAAAACGCGTAGGAAACGGGACGAAAATTCCCCTACGCATTGGAGAAAGGCCGGGGGCGACCCCCGGTGGCCCGCGGGGATCGTTTCGCGATCGCCCCTCGGAGGAGATAGCTTTGAAACTTTGTCAATTCGGCTACGGAATTTAGAGCGAGACAGAATCGACGCGTTTTAATATATATGGATTTCGCCTGTACATGGTGATCCACCTTTGAATGGGAGACCAAAGATGAATTTTTTAAATAGAACACTCTATATCTGATAGGATATTTGGATTCTATAAAAGATTCTAAAAATTTTGTTGTAATAGGTATTATGTACCAAAAAACAAACAGCCGTTTCCGAGATAATCACGGTTCCCATAAAAAAATAGGGCATTTTCAACGATGCACTTGATTATTGCCGGTAAATTAGTTTTATGAAATAAGATCTAACTGGGTGGCACCCTTCTTATAGTAGACTCACCGCAAATTCCAGCTTGTTTTATGGATTACCCATAGTTCCAAATAATTTAAAAAATTTCATTTATTTTAATGAATTATATAATTTTTAATATATTGACAAAAATTCGCCAAATTCATATAGTTTCTATGATTTGATCTTCTAACTGATTTTAAGATTTTATATCTAGAAACATGAAGATATGAGAAAGTTAGCCTAACCATCCACGGGCTGGTGCTGCAGCAGACGTGAATTTTTAATACCTTTTGAAATAATTAAAAGCTAATTGTCTATTAACAAGAAATATATCAGGCATTTTAATTATATACTTAAAACCTGTATACTACTGGGATATTCAAAATCTTTAATTACGAATTTCAAAGCCAAGTATATAGTTAACTCAACCTTTCGAAAGAAAATATCGCCTCGTTTTTCATTTTATTAATCCGCTGAAAGCTTTTTACGATGGCGTGATTGTTAATGTAATTCATAAATAAAAGCAAACAATTTCATGGAGCTCCAATTCAACGTTAATATATTACGCCACGTATAGTGTTTCTCAAACTGTGTGCTGTGAAGCATTGGATGTCTCAAAAAACGGGTGATTGATTATAAGGTTGTACAGGGTGCGTCAAAACGCCACGGTTGATAACGGCCAGGCCACCTATATATCTTATTTGGCTTGAATTAATCACCAACGAAAGTTTGTTTTGTCCATATTGTCTTTTTTACTCTTATTTTTTGTTTATATATTTTCTTTTTTTATATATACACTTGACTGCTTGTTATATACATATTTTTTCAGGAATTTGTTATAAATGCCTCATCTTTCTATCAGAGCATAATTTTTAAACTTTGTCACACAGTTGCTGTTTTAAATTAAATATACCAGAATGAGATAAAAAATATAAAAAAATAGAGTTTTCATTTTAAAATAAAGAAGTAAGAACTTCTTTATTTTAAAATGATTTTGTTTATTTCACTAATTTAAATTTAAATAAAGTAAATTTTGATTTCTGTCAGTTAATTTAAAAAATCAATATACCTATTGATCAACTGAAAACCTGTTATAAATATTTTATTTGTATAGTACTTTTATTTAAATCTTATGTTGAAAGTTATCATGTTTCTCTATACCTACTTTTAAAGGTACCTACTTATTCGAGATTTAACGAGTTTATATTATGTCATCAATTATCTCCTTAAATCCCAAAATCAATTATTCTTTTGCCTTTTACAAATTTTAAAATTACAGTCTCAATAAATAAATGATTCAAACTCAATACATTTTTTAACAATTATGATTTAGATTTTTCTCAGTTTCTATATAATTAATTTGAAGCGTTTGTAAACGGTGGAAACACCGCTGTGTATCATATGATATACATTCACAGTTTAGTGTTTAAAGTCTGCTGAAAATTTGTATCACTTTGAAAAAAATATTATTATGAAAGTTTGAGGACCTCTGTAATGCACCGGTAAAAGCCTCAACACGAATGGAATAATTATTGCCATATAGAGACGGAGCTGGAATACAATTGTCAGCGGGGTTCAGATCATTATTTCAGTTAAATACCGATTTTCGAAAGGAGGGCGTTCATCTATCAAGATGGCTATCACTTGAAAAAGTGGGTTGTAGCTTGCAATTTAAATTTGTTGCATTATTAATGTTAGTTTGAACTTCGATTGCAACTAAATTATAACAGTATGTAATTGAATTGAATGTAATTGGAATGAAATAATTGTTCATGTAAAACGGAATTTATTTAGATAATTCGTTGGTATAATGATTAAAATATGGTACGTAAATGCATACGATTTTGGATATTACCAAATCCCCGACTTTGTCCCGACCTTATCTGTAAAACAGAAAAACTAAGACTTTCACTAAACATTTTTCCTCGCTCAACCCAAGGAATTTCTCTTGACGCAAGTTCCTCTATATTAGAATATCCACTAACAGTGTAACAATCCTTGTTTAATCATTTTAGATAATGCCTACTTGGTAAGTATCAACGACTTTATGGTAAAAGCTTGTGCTTCTATTCGTATGAATAATGAAGTATTAGAATGTTCACAAGATTACTAACAATTCCTGAGTAATGAGATCATCTTGGTCACAGTGCAAATAGATTAAATTAGATTTATATAGGAGTCGGCCGCCTGGCCTGGTCCACCGCAACCTAGAAGATCTATTGTTGCACTCCCAACCTATTTAGAGCACTCTGTCCAGCTTTGTCCTTTGCACTAGACTCCACAGCCTTGATAGAAGCTCTTCCATGTAGCTGTTGGCTCTTGGTCTACCTTCTCCAAGTATTAGAAATCTCAGTCTTGTCATGCCCTCGCACTGGCACAGTACATGCATGATACAATATTATTATATCATGCAGTACATGTACTGAAGTTTCCTCTTCTTCATGACAGAATCTGCAAGTTGCATCTTCTGACAGTCTCATGAGATCCATGTGCCTTTTTAGCCTACAGTGTCCTGTTAGTAGACCTACTATTATTCTGATGGCCTTTTTATTCTGGCCTAACAGATCTGCTGTGAATTTAGGCGTCCGTTCTTTAATGAATAGCTTTGCCTGTCTCAGTTGTGGCAGATTCCTCCACCATTCTAGTTTTTGTTTCTCATCCATTCCTCCACGGGTTTTATTACATGGCTTCGCTATGCCCCAGAAGGGTTCTGGTCCTATGAGGTCTTTTGATGCGCCTTCTCGGGCTAGTGCGTCTGCCTCCTCATTACCCATGTGCCCCTCGTGCCCAGGTACCCAAACTAGGGTCACTCTATTCTCGCTCCCTAACTCTTTCAGGGTATTCAGACAGTCCCACACGAGTTTTGACGAAACCTGTAAGGACCCTATTGCGTGTATCGCCGCTTGACTATCGGAGAAAATGGTAATCGAACGGTTGTCCGTACCTCGGCTTATTTCCTCCTTAGCGCAGCATTGTATGGCTATTACTTCAACCTGGAAAACAGTTGCCGATTTGCCTAGACTTATTGAGATTTTGGTTATTGGCCTCGTCCCATATATCCCGGCACAGTACCACTAAACGCTGCAGCCGATTCTGCAGAAGCGATGCCACAGATCCATACATATCCCGCTATCACTGTCATAGTTATCAGTCAATCAGTTCAATGTATCGGTTACTGTGTCTATCAGTCATAGACACAATAATTCATAGAGTCAGCGTTTCTTAGGGTATAATACAGATTCCTATGGAGCCAGTGCTTGCCTTCGAACACAGAACTGGTTTGTTTTTACTTTTCAATGGTAGTAGTCATAATCATAATAGATTGAAAGATATATGGGCTTGTGATGTGGGTATCAACGCCTCTCCAACTCAACACATCAGTAGATAATCCATCCATTAAGCTCATCATTCTCCTTTAGGTCGTCTACGTTTCCAAGGCCTTCCTTAACATTTATCAGTTAACAGCTTCTCCACAGGTTCGTACTTTTACAGGTAGAACTTTTCTAGTTACCTGTAGAAAAGCTGTAACTATAAAAGTGCAAACCTGTAGAAATGCTGCTAATAGAACACACTCAGGATTGGAACACACTGAGTATCTTCTCAGTATTTTAAAATGGGATAATATGAATCAAAAGTCCATCGGTATCATTAACGTAAAAAGGATCAGAATACCAATTGAATGACATTGTCTATAGTCACTCAATTAATTAATTTTGAGTACTTACCTAAGCCTTTTATTCTGAACTGCGTACAAATCTATAACATCACATAACTAACTCTCACGTAATTTTATTAGGTTTGGGGTCAAGAAAGTTTATCTTTTTAAAACAAAAATAGTTATAGTTAAATCAAAATTGGTCCACTGTGTGTGAGAGTTCGTCCTCAGTTATTCAAAGACATATTTTATGAGTCCTATCGCTTTCAGCCTATAATTAAGTTTTAATCAATTTTGATTCTTTAAATAAATTGACTAAAATTTTACAAATATTTTCGTTTTTTATTCCTTGGAGTAAGTTTGGATAACAAAAATAATCATGCAACTAACCTTTTTTACAATCGGACTCATGAGGGCGGTACTTCAGATATCATAATACCTTTATATTATTTAAATTAAAAAAAATTGTTCATATTAGGTGAAATTCGATATCTGTTCAGACATTTTTTTAAATAAGCAACATTTTAAATCCCAAATATCTTAATGTCGCAATTCTGAACACATTATTGGGGAGGATCTCCACAAAAATTATACTTAAAAGGATACTTTCTGATTCCGTTTGTTCCTTGTTTAAATTATATACAACATTCACTCACAGGCATATTTAATTAATCAATTCCAAAATTACAATTCCTGATTATCTGACTTAATTAATTTGTTCTTCAACTGTTTGGGATCCCTTCAGCTGCTACCCTAATATGTCTAACGCCACTTGGATGATTCAATTTTAACTAAACAAATAAACCAAATACGCAAGCTATTTAATCTAAACTTTGAAATTAAACGGCAGAGCTTTAATTTAAAACATCTAGATAGGAATCAAAAAGGGATTTGGTAAAATTATAGATACTGCCCTATACCCTAAAAACAAGTACGTACGCGTACCACTTTTTATAAAATGTTTCGAGAGGACTCTGTTAGTAATTTTTCATATACCATGTAATATATTATATACCATACCATATTTTTTTATCACTACATAAATTATATAACCTCCAAATTCAGAGCCAAAGGTTGTGCGGAAAGGGGTTACACATTGAAAACGCAAACCAACCCAATATTCACCGATATTGCCATGCAGTACCGGAGCTGGATGATAATCTATTACAATTAGGGTATCTACTTTTTATATTTAGGTTCTGGTCCGTACAGTTGTCTATAGTAAATGTTCAAATTGACTGCCGTTATTGTTGCATCTATCTTTTTAGAAATGTTTTGAACGATTTAATATATTGACATAATTTCACGTAAATCAAATTCTATGTTATTTCTTAATTCTTCCACATTCCCGTAAATTCTCCCATACACTTTGTCTTTTATATACCCTCATAAAAAATAATCAAGAGGTTTCAGTTCCGGCGATCTAACTGGCCAAAAAGTGGTTCATCTAGTACTTTTATGGAAATTTATAGAATTATGTGGTGCAGCATTATCTTACATCACGCTGGAACAATAAAATTATCATAAAATTTTGTTAAAGTGGATACTCGAAGCGGATGGTTCTATTACAGATGTAACACAAATTTAAACAGAACAGTTGAAGAATATTTAAACACATGGCCTGAAAGACGACAACCATGCAAGACATATATTACTAAACCTAGGTATTTCTTGGTTTCATAATTTCTTAAATTACAGTGCAGTTTAGTAATATATGTCTTGCATGGTCGTCGTCTTTCAGGATATGTGTTTAAATATTCTTCAACTGTTCTGTTTAAATTTTTGTTACATCTGTAATAAATATCTATAATCTCTTGTTTCTCTTCGGTTGAATACATCGTTAGTCAATGTAAAAAGTACTCCACAGATGCAATTTATAAAAATTCTAAGTGACATTTGTGGTTTATCAAGAATTGACTGTCATGGCCATGGCTAACTAGACATTTTCAAAAATATATCAATTTGCCTTCATAATGACCTTCTTTTTTAGGCAAATATTAACATATATTATATTGTTGTATTCAGAAAAAATCGGTTTATTCAAATATGAGAAAAATTAATATGGCGCCCATAAGAAAAAATAAAGTTGACGATGATTTACAATAGAGATGACATTTTTTTAAAAAACGGTTTACGAAAAAACGTATTTGTCTCAAGAAAGTGTCCTAATAATTTGAAAACGATAAGCCAATATTTTCAAAAATATATAAGTTATGGTCAGAAAATGAAAACCAGAAAAAAACTTTGTTTACCTCTTACTCAAAAACAAAAGCAGATATGGGGGTTTTCTTTGCGCCAACTTATTGAGCACAAAATTCGGCAACTTTGCCAAATTTAAACCTAGAGTCTATCTTTTATAATAAGCGAGATACTCATGTATCTTGTGGGTGATTCACTCGAAAGTGAATCACCCTGTACGACATGATATGTCGTTAATAATATTTTGTTTCCACGGCCAACTATAAAACGCACATTATTTGGTGATCTTTCGTGATTTTCAAAATTTTAATATGGCATATAATACATCGTTGCAAAGAGAACAAAACGGTTCATCTGACGGCATAAAAATCCAATAAGGCGCCCATAACAAATAAAAAAGTTGACAATCGTATCTCAAAATCTAGAGTGCTTACGGAAAATCTAAGAGAATTTTTGGAATCTAAGAGAAGTCCTGAGATATTCATTTATAATTTATTTTGAACTGTCCTAAAACTTTTTGAAAAACAATGAACAATAATGAAAGCCAAGTCACCAGCCAGTCAGAAATAATATATACATTTATGCAACTAATTTAATTAGTTGCATTTTGAAACTAATCTTAATTTTGAAACTAACTATTGTATTAAAAGGTATATTAGTTGATAATTTTTTCCTGATATATTCATTGAATTGAGTGATAATCGTTACGGTAACTGTTAACATATCTTGTTGGGAACCCCAGAATGTGATGTAAAATTTAGTTCTTCCTAGAAGGATTTTAGACAATATGGCAACATGTAAATCATGTAAATGTCATCTCGTGTAGGTAAATACCTCTAGGTCCAACCCCCAGAACATACAAGAGCAAACATTCAACCTACTAAATCTTCAAATAACGAAGGTACACCTTTGTCCTCACATTTTTCAGTGTTCACCACCAGCCGATTTCTTGGCCTGACTGGAGTACTTATAGATTTAACCTGGTAAATGACTCATTCAGAAGTATATACACATATTGATGAGTATACAAGATTCCCACATCTCATCTAGGCTTCTATTTACCTATTTTACCCGTTAGGAGGAGTCATAAGGAGCTTAGATTAAGGAAGAGGCAAGGTAGTGTGATTTCAGCGTGTTTGAATTTTGTTATTTAATTTCGTTTGGCGATTAATTTGTTGTTCGGTAATATGGAAGTTAATATAAATTTTCTATATTTAAAGTTTGACCCACTGATCCAAAGAACCCTGCAGAGTAGCAAATGGAACTGACGCGGTAAAGCACTCTACATGAATATGCAAAAATCCAATAATATTAATAAAAATTTGATTAATTTGTTTTCACTCCATGAATAAAAAATTCTTCACGTCTTGGTATCTAAATTAAATAAGAATACACCAAAAAATCCCCTGTCCGATTTAACAATGTGACAAGGGTCAGGTCACAGAGATATTTCTATTTTAATACATAAATCCGAAATTTGTTTTTTCTTTTGTACCTTCCCATAGATTCCCTTATACAACTTTTATTCGTTTTTTAGTGTTCAATCGAACGAACATCGGCATAAAAGTCTGTGAATGTAGGTGATAAAACGTATATTTCAGATCGCATTCATGCTTTTGTCACATTTATTATTTTCCCTACCTCTCAAATTTATATTTGCAACTCAATCAGTGATTGCAAAAGCATACTTCCTAGACTTTCATGTGGCTTTCTGTATAACTATTTTAGGCTATAATACTGAAAACTGATCTATTGAAAACATCAATTATATACATCTCTATTGCGTATTTCTTTGATGGTTTCGAAAATTAATTGGTCCAAAGTATATCACACAATTTCGATTTTATTTAATGTAAGTTAAGTAAGGTAAGATATGTTTAAGGTAACTGCAGATGGGTTTCGATCTTTTTATGATCTCATCAGTGCAATATAAGAGATGATACCTAAACGTTCAACGGCGGATGGACGGCACTAGGTGCCGATTCCATAAGATACTTTGGTAGTGCTTGCTTGTGACGAAGACTCAAGTACTTAACACAGTAGCTACGCTTTGGGTACGTAAACCCTATCCCATAGCACTACCTCTTGGTAGTTCTCGCAAAACAATAAAAATCAAACTAATCGTATGAGAATCCCATACAATAACGAGATGTAGAAACAACTTCTATTACATGACAGATGGGGTGTACATCCAAACATAACATAACTATGAATATATATACCGCCTTTATACAGGGTGTTAGTTAAACATGCGGCATAAATTCAAAAGGTTATTCCTTGGACTATTCTAAGGATATTTTATCCTTTGATGATTTTTGAAAAAGCGCTTTGTTGCGAAGATATAGGGCGAAAAAAATTTTCAACAAGTAACAATTTATTACTAAAAATTACATGTAACATTTCTGAACCTACAAGAATTGTTCAAATGGCTACCTTCAGCTCGGAGGCAACCATACAATCTTCTCCTCATAGACTCCCGAACTCTTTCAAAAACACCAGGGTCGTTTCTTATTGAGTTACACCCAGCAATTATCCGATCTCTTAAATCGTCCACATCTTCCACTGGCCTAGTATAAACTAATGACTTTAGATGGACCCATAGGGAATAATCCAGGGGGTTTAAGTTCGGGGATCGAGCAGGCCATACGTGAGGTCCACCTCGACCAATCCAGCGATCTCTGTATGTTGCTGTTAAAAACTCTCGAGCAACTACACTAAAATGAGGTGGTGCACCATCATGCATAAACCACATTGCCTGTCTTGTGGCCAATGGTACATCCTCCAAAAACTGTGGTAGCGTTTGCTCCAAAAAATTGCGGTATACTTCACCAGTAAGTCTTCCTGGTAGAAAAAATACCGGTCCAATTAGCCAGTCACCCGCACAATTCCAACCCAAACGTTTAACGAGAACTGATGTTAAAACCGATCTTCACAAATCTCATGTGGATTTTCGTCAGCCCACACATGGTTATTGTGGAAATTCCTTATTGCATTTCGCGAGAAACTGCCTTCATCGGTAAAAAGAATCAGTGTAAGTAGTTGAGGGATTTAAACCAATGTGTACAAAAGCCATCGACAAAATGCAATACGTGGAGCAAAATCCGCAGACATCCGCAGACATATAAGACAAAATAAACATACAAAATATATCATACAAAAACATACAAAATAATACACAAAACCTACAAAACATATAAACATACAAAATAATCACTCCGAAGTATCACGGGATGTTGGTAAGAAAAAACAACTCATTTATCTTACATGTCTTTTACTTGATACGTCCAGTGTAGTACATCATACTTTTATTTCACCTACATTAATAATGTGAAAAATACCAAAATTAGATTTGTTGAAAATTTGTTTCGCCCTATATCTTCGCAACAAAGCGCTTTTTCAAAAATCATCAAAGGATAAAATATCCTTAGAATAGTCCGAATATCCGTAGAATAGAATTTTTGCCGCATGTTTATCTAACACCCTGTATATCTACGGTGCGAAATCGTCGGATCTTACGCCGTTGGATTTCTTTTTGTGGCAACATCTCAAAAGTAAGGTTTACATTCAAAAACCAAACAACATTGATGAGCTGAAGGAAATAATAAGAGATGAAATCAGACACACCGGAAATGATACGTAATGCAAGGAACGAAAGCTATCACAGATTAGGATGTTGCCAACAAGTGAGTGGTGCACATTTTGAGCAACTGTTACGTTGAAAAGTAATTAAACTATACAATTACATTTTAATGTTATGCAACCCTCAACCTCTTGAAAAATATTAAATGTGATCATTATGCTGGATTTGTCTTTCTGTCACCTTTCCAATGAGTGGTCACACGCCATAGTGTTGCATTTGAAAAAATAAAGTTGGGGTGGTTTCCGCTCTCCCTGAAGGGCTATATTTCGCATATTGCTTGGAAAAGATAGGTAAATACATTCAAACGTTGACGTGTCTCGGGAATGTATTCCAATTAAAGTCTCCACCCTGTATATTTCTTAGTAACTCTTCGCTGGTTTCTGGCTTAGAATATTCACGTTATAATAAAAACAAAATATTCTTGTTAGGAATATAAACTCATGCTTTCAATTTTAATTGATTTGAACTTTTATAAATTGTAAACGAAATCGAGATTAATATTTTACGTACAATAACAAATTTATTTTACAACCGATCCAGTGTACTTGGGGTCGTCGTTATTACTACACAAGGAACATTTTGTGGTGTTTGTGTTTGATATTGGCGGTCAGTTGTGAGGGAAGCTAGGCTGCTCGCGGTATTTACCTTGGAGAACAATATATCACACTATCGATTCGAAGTACCAAGTACGTTGAACTATTTCGAAAGTAACGGCTGCATAAGCATACAATGCTGGACACATTAAATGGCCCAGGTGAGATTTTACAATATGCAGGACGTCATGCATCAAACCATTCTCGTTAGATAATACAAGGAAATCGAAGTAGTTGTATAGATGAGATAATATACTTATGTTACAAGATTTTATTCAGTAAGAATTGCAATGAACCTTTTTAATTCTTTTTATTGGCTCTAATTAGATTCTTTGACATTAGCTTCGGCTGAGCTCACGGTTGGGTGCAGATTCAAAGTTTTATAATTAATGTTAATTTTTTGTACCACCGTGTGGACGCCATGATAATTTTATTTTGAGTGTATATGCATAAATAATAGTTATAAATAATAGTGAATGTTTGGTGAATTGAAACAAACAAGTAAAAACAATTCTATATTACAATTAAAATATTTTGTATGATTTATTTGACGGAGATGCCGAAAATGAGGGCAAAGACCTCCCTCTCATCAAACAATACCCTCCAATAAAGATGGTCGGAGTGGAATTTCGGCTACGGTAATAATAGGCTTGTTCTAACAAGAATCCCAAATCGTCAGTGACTGTCGGGAGCATGCGCATTGCAATTTTTCCGTTCCATCAAAGCCAAAACGAAATCGGTGATTGGTTCCTGATTGACAGTACAATGTTCTATCATGGCTTATGATGGATTTGTGGACAATCAGAAAAGTTTGCGGATTTATTAGGAACTCTGAATCAGAATCATGCGCAGTAAATTAAATGAAATGACATTCATCTCTACTAGTAAAGCCTTACCTGAATTATTATTATTCATGCTGATTGTGATTAGGTACTGAAGTATTTTTATGTTAGAAGTCTATGTGAAGTTTCCTTATCATGAAACACTCCATAAATGGCAAAACGATAAAAAAAAGTCCAATGTTTTCGTTTTGTGTCAAAAAATGAGGTTAAGTCACAATAACTCCAGCCCACAGACTGCCACTTTTTGTCAGATTTGTCAGTTGTTCCATCACAAACTTCTGATTAGTTGCAAATTTGTCTATACTAACGCATGCGCAGATATTGTGGTTACAATTAATTGGGGTTTGATCAGGATTTCCTTGTTAGAACAAACCTAATGGGACCTTCCGGAAAGTGCGAACAAGATCGTGTAGGTAGCTTCTTGTTGATCCGGATAGTGTTAGTCGGGATGCATGTGCCTTAGTTCTAATGGTGGAGTTTAAATTCTATGTCGGTTCTCCTATTCCAAGAAGCCAAGGTGTTTTACATAAAATAGGAAGCATAAGAGAAGATCAAGATCGTAAAGTAAGATTATATAAACTACTGTAACATAAGCAAGATAACAACAGATAATTTTGAAATGATCATAACTATAATCTGTATGTTGTCCTACATACTATGTTACATAATTTCTAGTTTTACAATAAACAGCTACGAGTATTATAAACTCTAGACTATCTATATGCTCAGATAACAACATATTTTGGCGTATGAACATGAAATAATGGTTATTTGAAACGTTTTACTATTAACTTTGATAGAAGTAATAATATTGTATTCTAAAAAAAATCCCATAAATGTTCCTCATTGGTAGCTTCCGGATATCCCATGTCATCTAAGTATTGGGAATTATCATAAGTTATTATTACATTTCATTGCATTTTATATTCCCAAGGCACATTTGATAATGGAACCAATAGAACTGATGCTAAGCACTTCTGCAACTAAAATACTGGTGAAATATTTTTTTAATTAAAATATCGGTAAAAATTCGGTAAATCGCCGCGGCGATAGCTCAGTCTGTTAGGTGCTGGGTGATAGCCTGTGACTAACAGATTGGGTATATTGCGGCGCGAGTTCCAATCTCGCCAGGGGAGAAATGGCACCTCTCCCAGGGAATGGTTGTGTGTCTGCGTTTTTTTCATGTGTACCCTCCCTCTACACAAGCCTTAGGCTTTCAGTAGGGAGGTTGTCCATTTCTGTGGTGTGTTTTTTAATTCGTTTTAAGTTAATAACACTTTATATTATAGTTGACTAAGAACGTACGACGATGAGTTGCGTGCGGTCTGGAGATGCCTATTAAACTGAAAATACAAAATTTTGGTAGTTTTAGCTGGCCGGACAAATAACAAGAATGAATTAATTCTCGCCAATGCTAGTGGTTTAAAAGTTATAATAGTAAAAAAAATAGAAAGTTCATAGATTCGGTACTTACGGATTCCCTCAACCCTACTATTACAGAATGTGGTTATGGTTGCAGGTTATATCATGGGTTGCAGGTCATGTATGGTTACAGGATATGTACAGCATGTGTTTAAGATATACAGGTTATGTTATAACCTGTATATCATACAGGTTATGACATAACCTGTATGATATATAAATTCTTAATGAAATAGAAGTGAGGGAAAATGAGCACGACAGTCGTAATAAGGCAGATCAGCAGACTGAGCACAATAAAACTCAGAATAACTGGTTGAAATATTAAACTGCTTACAGAATTGATTGAAAATCTATTCAGCGGGCAAAGATAGGATAAAGGAATGAATTTATCAAACAATAGTTAATTATCCATCTAATAAGATTAGAATGCTAAATTCTTACGCTTCACTTGCTAACTCAACCAGAGAAGTAAGAAAACTAATTTACAAACTCGGTGCTAATTTCATTTAAATTGAGTTAAGCGAAAAGCGATTTCTATAATAGCTACGAATGAAAATAAATCACCGATTTACCACCGAACCAATAATTGCTCTATTTGTGTATTTATACGATACAGAACTGAACTCCGCTGACTGATTCATTTCCATTGTCTGCTAACTTAGAGGCAGTTTACTGTACTATCCGTTTTGCTGCTACATTAAACAAAATATTATTTCGCAAAGTAAATCGTAATCGTGCAACATAATTTTCCTTAATTTGGGTAAATATCTCGCTTCAGCTGTTCGCAACTCAATCAGATTTGTTAGGAGAAAATGTTATTTATGCTGTCTTAATTTTTAGGCAGAATTTGAAGCAGTTTGTGTTTTAAACTGGTGATAGGCAAGTGCGTTGAGGCTAGAAACATAAATATAATTTTTAGACCAATTCACATAAAATGTAAAAATGTGCACATTTGTAAGTGATTATATCCTATAAGAAAAAGATTAAGAGCTCTACGCTATTTTTGGTGATTTTAGTTTGACAGGAAGCCATTTGTATGAATTACATTAATAAAGTGGATATTCGAAGCGGATGGTTCTTTATGAAACACCGTGAAAATAATTGTTTTGAAAAAAACATTGATCTCATTTAGATGTTCCAAGACATATTTAGAAAACACTCTATATACTAGTATTTCGGCTTATTAGGCCTTTTTCAATAGAGTAAATGTCTATTACTAAATGTTTCCAAGCGCGTTTTCGTTATTTATTTGTTTACGAGCACCTACTCCCGATTGATCCTACCATCTGGTAAAGCCCGAGTTTTTAGTACCTTTTCTAAGAAGGGCGAAAGCGTAAAATCTATCTGATCATTCGTAGTACAAGGATTTATAATTAAAGATTTTTTAATTTCTAATTGCTCTAACAGATCTAAGCGTTTTCCTTTCTTTTCACGATGCAGTACCTTACATTTTTCTGATCTATAAAATGATTGTTTTCTATACAATGCGTAGAAAATCCTGAATTTTTTGCGTTATTTAATATGGGTTTTTATGTATGTTGTATGTATTTATGTTTATGTTATGTTATGTTTATGTTTTTATGTTTTTGTGTTTTTATGTTTTTATGTTTTTATGTTTTTATGTTTTTATGTTTTTATGTTTTTATGTTTTTATGTATGTTTATGGATTTATGTTTTAATATGAATTATATTACTCTAGATAAAAATTTAAAAACAGGATTTTTTAACAGTGAAAAATAGAAAATAATGGTATTCGGAGATACAAAAAATCACTCTGGATCCAAATATGTAAAAATGATGATGGTGATGATGATGACGATACACGATGTTTCATTGAACTTTCTAAAGTTGTAAGTGTATGATATTTAGTGGGTGTCCCACCGTGAACTCCATTGATCGGTTATGGCAAAAGTATATCTAAGTAGGAAAAATCTGAAAAATTCTGAAATGTTATTAAATTGCCAATATTCTCAAAGCTACAAAATTTCGGAATAAGCCTTATGCAAAGTTAGCCTTATTTTGAATAGACAAACCTCAGGCCTTGAATCTAATTTTGAGTGTTGCCAGTTATCTAAGTAAAAAGGTACGTGCACCATTCACCAGACCACGGCTTAAAAATATCATGAAAGAAATATTAAAAACAGTAAAATTCTACACCTATATCGTGCTCGTAACAGTATCTAGACTACGAATTTATTGTTAGGTAACGACATAGGTTACTGATGAAGTTATGTTGTGAGTTCTACTAATATAACTGTCAAATTCAGACTAATTGTTTTTGGCGTACCAAAACCCGTATCAGCAGTATTATTCTCGCAGGATTATCATAAAATTGCATAAACGTGCCTGAAGTTTGTAGCCAATAACTCGCGGGTTCAGTCATAAGAAGGTCATCATAAAGTAGTTTTGGAACGTACGTAACATTTTAACATATAAGTAAATTAAATTGCTCTCCCTTAATGGCTTCTTCGCTGGATCCCTTCGGCGCTTGCAAGGATTTTATAGTTTTGGGATAGGTAGGCTTGGCGATATTAATCTCTAATATTGTCTATAGAAATACCTATGAGCTACAGAGGGCCAATAGTGCGATAAAGTCCAATAACCATGTTGTTGCTATATACAGAAAATGTTTAATTTTATTTAACTGGTACGACTTCACATTAAAATTATTTTGAGATATACAGGGTATTACGTATGTTAATATGGACAAACATTATTAATTTTAAATGGAATTTAAAGATGACTTTCATTCTCTAAAAGACCTTAAAATCGTGTGTAAAAGTGTTGAAAACTGATAGCGTATCGTATACTAAAACATTTCTGAAATACTGACTTTTATACCTTGAAAGGATTTGGAACCTTTTGTGTGAAGATAACACTTACGTAGTTTCCCACATAACACCAAAACACTATACTGCAGTCGACGCGCGTTTCGCCAACCACGTTGGCATCATCTGGAGATGAAGTTTTAATCATCTCTAGATGATGCCAACTTGGTTGGCGAAATGCGCGTCGAGTGTAGTAAACATTTTTTTGGTTTATAACTTTTGGTCCATAGAGCTATGCATTAGACGTTTTACATGCAGAAAGATTATAAGTTATGTTGTAGCCACTTTATACCTACCACTCGTATAAGTTAAAAACTGGTATACAAAATCCGTATTATGTTACATTTTGGAAGCTTCAAACAGTGACCACTTTCAAACTAAATGATTTAAGGTATACGGTTTTTTCATGAAGTTCAAAGCATTATCAGGTTACAATTTATTTTTTGTATTATTTACTGCTTTCAAGAATTTTTCGTCAATTTCAATCAATGAAACCCTGAACAGAAAGAATCGGCTTAAATATTTGAATTCATGGAATTGGATTTCAAATTAAGTAGGTACTTATTTTCCCATCTTGTATACACAGTAACACCATGGTAATTTCCGAAAGAATTGTTATCCTTTTCTAAAAGCTTCGGCTTGTTTCCAAACTAAAAACTATACTTGCAAATATTTAAATATCTCCTTTCGTATACGAGGTGAATTAAAAAATATGATTTTAACCTTAGCGTGAAGTAGATACCCAAAAACCTCTTATTTCCAAAAATATTTAAAAATTTTATTTGTAAAAGTTGTAATGAGTTGGAAAGGCGTGTCAAATACAAAATTTATTTCAAAACTACTTTTTCATAAATATTTTTATTTTTCTCTATCACCTTGTTATTCACGAAATATTTAGTATTTCAAAATTGACAACAATCTTGTGGAGTTTTGAACTACCAAAGTGTTTTAAACGTGCCCAAATTTCTATACAAGGCACTAAATTTGGTCCGGCTGAGAACTATCACCAAATTGAGTGAACTTAATTAGGTAAAAGATAACTTGGTATTGCTTTAAAATCTTCTCAAAATGGTTATAACTCGATAGTGAAAGCTAGACTGAAAATATTGAAATTAAGTTAAAGGACGATAAAAAATTATGAGGGCTAGAAGGGAGAGAATAATGTTAACTATGTTAAAATGCCATATAGCTATGATAAAACTGAGATTTTCCAAATACTAAAACACTAATGCTAAAAGCTTGAGCTTCTCTCATATTTCGAAAAAGTTTATTCAAGAATATATCAATACAGGGTTATTCAGAACTTATCTCTAAAACTTTGAGGATATGTGCATCCTTAAATAAGAAATCGATATCACCAAAAAAATTTATAATAAAAGTCTTAGGATTTCCCGTAAACAATGTTTAAAGTTATACCATTATAAAGGACTACGTAGATGGGCAACTGTACTTCAACGACATCTGATATATCACATTCCTTCAAAAAACAGTAAACAACAGTTTCTGTACCTGGAACGCCTGGTTAAGACCGAGCGAAAAGAGTTGGAGTGGGGATATTATCTCTAATGTCTATGCAGTCATCTGTCTATCTGTGTCGCTGTCTCAGTGCGGGTGTTTTATTTATCGTAGGAGTGTTAAACTGTAAAATTTTCAAAATGGCTCATGTGTACAGTAATGCTGTACACATGAGTTAATGGACATGATTCTTATTTATGGTGAAGTTGGAGTGGACGAGATGGTGGCCCGGGACGACCACAACGTATTTTAGCAGCTGAAGAAGAAGTGTTGAATCTGGTCCGTGAAAATACGCAAATAAGTATGTAAGTCAGATTGATAGGGAGGTGGCTGGGGTATCCGAATCAACGGTGTGGCGCTTACTACACGAAGCTCAGTTTTATCCGTATTATATCCAGCTTGTTCAAGCACTGTTAGCAGCGGATTATCAATTACGAGTTAGGTTTTGTGAGTGGTTGTTGTAGCAAAATGCTGAAAATCCCCAATTTACTTAATAATTTGGGTTTACAAGATCAGCAACCAGGAGGAACATTCGCTTTAGTGCGGCAAAATAAGGCGTGCCCAAAAGTGTGTAGAAGTCGAGGGACAAAATTTCGAACAGCTTTTGTAACAAGGTATGCGCAAATTTTTTGTAAATTTCATGTTTCTAATACCTAGTTGGCAAGTAGCGCAATTCTTCAAAATTAGTCAAAATTTTATTGATTTTAAAGACACGTCACTTTGGTCACATCTATCTATCTTTAAGTTTATTTTAAAGTAAAAACGCTGCAAATCTCTTTTGCGCCGGGTGTCGGTATACTCTTAGAACTTCTGAAGTTTTTTTCGTGTTAGCCAGTTTGCATTGTCAGTTCCAAGGTCACTCCATTACAGTGGACCAGTATCCAGCGGCGTGCAATGAAAAATTTTTAAATAGTTTTCAGACCCCCAAAAAATTTTTTTTGCACCACCACATTTGTACATGTATGTTGAACATCCCCAAATTTTATTATGGATAAGTTCTGAATAACACTGTATATCAGAAGTATCAATCAGATACAAAAGGATTATTTTTAATATTTTTAAATTCACCAAATATAGTGCAATACATTTTTTATCTGCCTACGAAAACATTTCCTCGCTCTAGGATGTTTGATTGTTTGTAGATGATTATTTTATCATTGTCGATAGCCAATCCTAATCCTAATTCGTAATTCTCATATGCAAAGCGCTCTCATTATTTCATATTTTCATGAGCGCGCCTTACCGACTTTCCGCTCAGGCTGGGATATAAATTTTATTTATTTTGTCGCCGAAATACAGCCTTTTGGCTGATCGCAGGCAAGGCAAGCCGCCTATTTTAATTTTATTCACGGCGTGAGTTAACAGAGGCTTTAGTACGCTCAAGAAGAAGTAGGTCATGGAAGCCTGGAATCGAATGGCGATATTTTAACGATACATTTCAAAACGTTTTCATACTAAAAATGCACATTCATAAGCGGAAGTTTCAGTCGCAGCGGAGAAAATTTGATTATATTGGAAGAAAGCTTCTTCCTTCTTTCTTCGTACCGGGCCAAATATTCTTTTGAACTCAATGAATATGATATAAAAGTATTATATCCGGTTTATAAAGTTATATGTGTAGATAAGGAGACGTTTCATCAAAGAAGATGATTAAATGCATCACATTATCGTTCTTTACAGTTGTTGTATTAAACCAATGCATGATTACATTAAAGTCCTTTATTGTAGTCATCTGATAAACATTCCTGAAATATTTATAATTTACATGTAAATACAGGGCATCCCATGACGATCGTGCGTTGGACGTAACAGAAAATATTGGTAGTGGCGGAATACCACTGGCAATATTTTCATTGAGCTCGGCAGTGTCTTGAAGGGGGTTGGAACCTTTGGTGTTAAGATATCACTGACGTAGTTGTCCACATTACACCAAAACACTATACTGCACTCGAGGCGCGTTTCGCCAACCAAGTTGGCATCATCTGGAGATGATTAAAACTGAGTGTCGGCGGTGTCGATAACTCTTAGAAACAAAATTTCGGATTTGAGGTATTTTTTATTTTTATGATACATCTAACGCACGCTCGTCGTAGGATACCCTGTATATGTAAATCTTGGCTCAACCTTATATACGTGTATCAATACCAAATTTTTGTGGTAACTTACTAACAATACTGATGCGGTCGATTCTTAGATTAAGTTCAATCTCAGCTCAGGAGTATGATAGGGCTCATTACAGGGTACTCAAGGCATCTGTATAATTTAAGATTAGCAGAAAGCCCGGTATGTCGGGTCCATTTTTGGAACCTTGTAAGCTGTACAAACTCGCACAAAAACCCTTTCCCTCGCCCCGAAACGTCTATTTTCTGCACTAGTTAAACAAATAACTTTTCTAATATTTTATCGGTCTCTAGCGTCTACGGTGCAAAGTAAGAATTTCCACATTTTTACTTTAAGAACTCCTGGTTATCCTCTGGTACATAGAGGTCAGGGGCACCCATAATATAGACCCCATTTTATTTTAAGTTCTTCCTGCTCTAAAAAGCTGTCCATATTTTTAGACCCACCATATAGATCTCTAAGAGACATCATCTCTATAGGCATTCATTCAAAATAGTCTTGCTCATGACAGAATATGCATATTTTATCATTATTGAATAAGTTAATAATTTTGTACCATTAATCTTGACACCACTTGACTTTGATGATAATAATCATGAAAAATCTCCGGATTTACCGAACATCTGCATAAAAAATACGGAGGCTTTAATCACCATTACCATTAGTAACTAACGATAGATTAGGGATCCCTAAAAATGTAGCCCATGCCCGCCCTTGATGTGGCCTAGTGGCCCGTAATACGTTTCCGCAAAATGGTAGATGTGAGGGTTACTGGTGGACTGAGCAATGTATACATTGCTTTCGTGTTGCTCAGTTAATTAACTTAGGCCTAAACATGGTATCCGCATCATTTAGAGATTTTCCTCCAACAGGGCTATATAGTTTCTCTTTAATTAACATAACTATGCCTCGTTCGGATTTACATGAGTTAACTGTTAATATTTAAAGAACTATGAAAAAGTTAAATTAAGAAAAAGGTTATTTTCGTTGATGTACTGTATACTGATGTATACTGTACATATTATTATTTATTCATATTTTAATATTTAGTTTGTATACTTTATATATTATATTGTATTAGTAAATAGTATTTTCTGAAAGAGCAGGGTAAATTACATAAAAAAGATACTCTTATCTCTTTGCGTTAGTACTTAAATACCGTTAATTTTGTGATTTAAATAATTTTCTATTAAATTTGATGAAAAACACATGACAATACAAATTTTTGGTAGTTCACTATTGAATTGAATGTTGTATCCATGGAGACAAGAGAAAAAGTTCGTATGAACTTGTTTCGGAAATAGTTCTTTAAATTAAAATCCCCTTGTATCACGGAAACGAAGCGTTTCAAGACAAATGCTCATTATGAACTCTTTTCTTATTTTTTTGGAGAAATATTTTTTTAAAAATCTGTACCTTTTTTGGACATCTCGTATACTGGATCAGTTTTGAATCTGAAACTTTCAAATATCTCGAGAAATAAGCACTCCACGAAAAATGCCTATAACAAAAATTTTATCAGTTAGCGGTGGAAATGCAATAGTACTAAAATTAGTCCACCTTCCCCCTCCCTGTAGGTGAGGCGGGGGGTTACTTTGAAATCTTAAATAAGAACCTATATTTTTTATTGCAGATTCGAATTCTACGGCTAAAAATACCTTTGTAAGATTTATCTGACACTTAATTTTTCGATTTCGTACTGAAGAGTCGAGCATTGGTTTCAAATATTTCGTAAGGTATTTCCTATTGTAGTATATCGATAATATATTATATCTATTTTGAATCGTACTGTGATATATACTGAGTGATGTGGCATCTTTGGCAGGTAGCACCATAACTCGTCACCAGACACAGACTATTTTAAGTGTAACTTTATACACTTAAAATGTTTGTAGTGGCGAGATACAGTGAGATACACCGTAGTGCCCTCTTTCGGCCTTTGCTGCTACCTGTCTGACAATTATTGTCTAATTGACAGACAGATGACAATCTGCTTTTCTGCAGAAGCCATTACAGCGACCTCTATTGTCTTTGAGGAAGACAATCCTACTTATTTATTTGTTTGGAGATGCCGAAAACAACTACTCCACGGGCATCCATGGAGATGTTGATGTAATGCAACGCCAGTTGGGGCATATTGTCCGTGGGGTATGATACCCCTACAATTTTGATTTTTTTTATAAATTACTGTAAGAATCTATTCAGTATCAAGTGTTACATGTCAATATTAATCCCTTGGTTTATATAAATTTCTACTTATCTTACTTATGGATTGGAAAACTAAAGTTTATTTTTCAGTAGTAAAAGTAAATTAAGTGCGCCAATAAATCCGTTTGCAAAAACTAAACATTTGGTTCAGTAAACAAAATATTTTTCTTCTTAGCAATTAAATGTATTAGATAATAATAAATATTTAGTATTAGCATTCAAATACCATGTTACTTAATAGATACCAATTACCTAAATATTTAATTCGCCAAATCCAAACAAAAACCTTAATCGGTGGTATAGTTTTATCTTAATTAAATCCTTTTATCAGTGTAGGCAAAACCTATATTTTCTTGAATATACTCAGTATGCTAAAAAATTGTGAAGTCAATAGCGATACCCTAAGTATATAAAGAATATATGTTTTTCTTGTTATTCCAGTTATTTCCATTATCCACTGTTATTAATCACTTGTCATTATATCCCCATATATTTAGGTTCATTAAAATTTACATATATATATATATATATTTCCGAAAATATTTAGCCAATGAACCTACGCTGTTTAAAATGTTCATTTCTATAGGAAATGACGTAAAAGGTAGTATACTGTCAGCTTTAAAAATCCGTACTTGATTCTTGTATTTGAAAGGAAGGATATCAGAAGGCGTAAGCATAAGAGCTGTGAAAGTGCCAGATTTCAACTTGTAGAGAGACAGAGAGAAAGAGAGAAAGAGACCATATTAAATCAAAAGTTGGAATTATTTCACGGTAGTTTTTAATGAAGGTAATCAGGATGTGCAAACGAAAAGAGTGGCTGGAAAGAACAGATAATACTTTGTTATGTAAATGTGTATTGTCTTTTACCGGGAAAGGTAAGAGTCAAGGTGTTGAATAAATTCACCTGGTTATCAGCTCCTTACCAGTCTGAACTTGTTCCTGTTACAACAACCACGGCAAATATTTAACTTTGTAAAATCTTTCAGCAAGCACTGATATCCGTGGAATCTATTACAGGTTACCATTTTCGTATTAAGGGCGCATTACTTTTATGGATCCTCCTTTCTGCCACACGAAAACGTCATTTATTTATATTTCATTTAAATTACACGTTTGCTTTTACACAGTATAGCGGCTGCACTTATTCCCTGACTAGTGAAATGAATATTACAGTAATATCTAAATTATCACAAGAACTGCAGTAGATCCAAATACGATTCTTTTGGAATTTGGAAATTTGAATAAGATCCGTTAACAACTCAGGAAATAAATGCATCTGTTCGATAGTCTGTTGGTGATTAAGTTGGGGACGTAGTTTATATCCTATCAGTTGATTTTATAGTATATATTTTTAAAAAATATATCATTAAAATTCAATACAAAAGGTATGTGACCAAAAATAATTAGCTTTAATGTAATGTAGATGCTTGTTTAATATTTCATTTTTTAGAAGATATATTATATAACACTATTAAAAAGAAAAACGTATTAAAGACAATAAGTTAAGGATATATGAAGATTTGCAGTTATAATTCAAAGTTGGGCTGTGTCATATTGTACGCAAAGTAGTTATTTTCGACATATCTTTAAAATAATAAAGTAATTCCTTTTCGTACCAAGGTTAATAATAATAATAACTTAGAAAATAATAAACTTTATTGAACCATAATATTTGATAATTTCATGAATTATTTTATCTTTTAGCTAAATTTTTGGCTTAATTCCCATATAAAGAAAGCTTTATTCTGTCAGTTCATTTTAATTTAGTACATTGTATTATTTATTTAACTGTGTCGATTATTTGTTAAATTAACTTTTAACTGTTCATTAAACTGATTTGTTTACACAAATTAACGTATTAACTAGAAATGGGAGAAAATCGCTGTCGCGATTTTCGTTCCCATTTCTAGCCCTACCGGGTGTCCAGGCCTGCGGCCTGGGGTCAGCCTGTGGTCACCCTTCGGGTGACAAATGCATCTGAAGTAATATTATTTTTAAGAAAATACATATTAAAGAAATTTTGTATCTGGAATGATGATGTAATTATACTAAACGATTTTTCTTAATATTTTGATGAATTGTAAGGGTACTCTATTCTTGATGGTAAAACATCATAATTTTTTAAGTACTGAAAGTAGAATTTATTTTTAAGTAAACATTATTATCAATTTTATCAGCGGGACCAAAAATATTGTAGATATTTACTTTTGTAAGCTAAAATGATGAATTTAACAGACTGCCTTAATAAACGAATTAATTCTAAACTTTACGTGCAGAAAGAATAAAAGCTACGGATAATGAAACAGAATAACTAAATACTAAATACTACTAAATAATTGGAATTAAAAAGTAAAAAAAAAGTTTCTCGAACTCGCGAAATCAGCATTATGAAGTTTTGAATCCTACGACTTTCCCGTTGCGCTATCACGTCTGTTGTCAAATGTTTACCTTGAGGCGTTTAAGTTATGTAAACTGTACGTGTCAACCTGAAAAAATAATTTTTACCGATTTTCTAATTGGAAAAGCATTTCGCTTCAGTATTTTGGTAATCAGAAGTGTTTGGCAGTCACTACTATCGTTCCGTTAGCAATATTTCTCGTAGGAAAATAACCTATCTGAAGTTTAATTAATTTGACAGTTTTCGTGGGAGGTGCTTGTCTCGTTAGTGCAATCTTACATCGTTAGATAAAATGAGAAAGAAGTTGAGACGGACGCGACTCGAGATTTTCGAAGACGAAATAGACGTAGAAGGAGTCGACGTACGGTCTCGAAAAAAAATCTCAAAGGATTAGAGAAAGGACGGAACTTTCCCGTGAAGCAGTTCTCGAAGCTGTAAAATTAGAAAAAGGGTCTAGGGAGTCCCGTGAAAAGTCGGGATTTCGGCGGACGTGACGGGACCATTAGGCGCGAGAACAAATGCCGGTGCTAGCAGTATTGCAGAAAATTTTGCAGAGGTTTTTTGAAAAGGCGTTTAAATTGGGAAAACGCGTAGGAAACGGTACGAAAATACCCCTACGCATTGGAGAAAGACCGGGGGCGCCCTCCGGTCGCCCGCGGGGATCGCTGCGCGATCCTCCCTCGGAGGAGATAGCTTTGAAAGTTTGTGGATTCGGCGACGGAATTTAGAGCGAGACAGAATCGACGCGTTTTAATATATATGGATATATGCCTCTGCAGCTTCCCGTGTTATCGTGGAATCTCTAAGAACGCTATACCAAAATAAAAAAAACTGTTGTGATAACTAATCAAGATTAATTTTTGACATTATTTAATGTATTTAGTTACTTACTCGATATTCTATATAATATATTATATGAAACAACCACAAGTGGCCCCGTTATTTTGTGATTAAAGCTGTGTGGTCCAAATAGATTCTTAGCAAATATACCGGTCGAGGCATTACATGAAAATCTTGTTTGTCACTTTTAAAAACTGATAAAAAATACAAATTATAGGAGCTATAAAGGTCGTATATCTATACATCACTCAATATGCGTGACTCAATATATCACTCACGGTGACTCAATAGGTACATCACTCCTAAAATATTGAACGTTTCGTCGGATCTGAGTCTCTTAGTACACTTTTAAAAGGAATGTGACACTCTATGACACAACAGTGTACTTGACATTCTGTTTGGATTTTATATTTTCATATTTATTTTTTACATTTTCCACCACAAGATTTAACAATCGGTTTATGACTTGTTATTAGGTGAACCTCTCTGTAACTACACGGCAAAACGCAACAAAATGAGTTATTTCAATTGCTCGTGATTATCGGCAGTATCCTGCAAGTACGGTATAATTTTATTTAAAAGCAGGAGCACGACACAGCAGTTGCATAGATGACCAATTACACGATAAAACGCTGTAGTAGTATGTCGCACTCAAAGTAATTACTACATTCAATGCTGTCACTCAATTGCGTGATAGTTTACACGGTTAGAAATTGTATATTTTCAAAGCCTGTTAAGTGGTCCCATCCATTTTATATAAACGTGATAGATATATGTGTTGCTTATACAGTATTTTAGTCATAAAAATATACTAAAACACTACACGACATAATAAAATAAGCATTCAACGGTAGTACAAAATTATCAGCCTAGGCAGTGTAAGTTATTCACTATAATAATAGCAAAATATTATGTTTATAATATAATAAATATATTTTAACTCTTTGAGGGGTAGAAATACGACAATAGAAATGTGGGCAGACATTTTTTTTATTGGTCCTGCAAGACAATTAATGCCCGCCACAATTGCAATTGATCTGAACACATTCAAATGTTTCAAATGTTTAGAACGGGATAAATGCACCCATCTTCTTTGAGAAATTTTTGAAAAAATCAAAATATCTCGAAAACGATTAAGACTAAGGATATGATATGCTTATGAAACTTACCTTAAAATTTGATGTGGAATACAAAAACGGAATAGAAAATAGCATATTCCATTTGAAATAAGCGAGTTGACATCAACTTCCGATGGAACCGGAGGTCCCACCTCAACGCCAATATTAGTGAATAGAAAATTGCGAGAAACCCCCGTATACAAATTTTCAGAATTCCAGTACCCATATTATTCTACAAACCGCTAATTGAAGTCAGTGGCGGCTCGTGAGTAAATAGGTAACGCGGACTGCGGACTGAGGTGCGGGCCGTAAGTTCGGAATACTTTACCTTTTTTTCGAAATCGAGAGAAGGCACAGATCTCTCGCAATTTAAAAAATCTTTTTTTTCCTCATTTTTACATCTAGAAAATGATGTTTCTAATAAAACACAAACTGGAACATAGTAAACATTTCTACGATTGATAGAAAACAATGATTGTTTATTATTATAAGAATTGTTTTTTAACCGGCGCGGTGTCACGTATAGAGGCAAACTGGCCAGGACGGTAGGAGTGATGTGATGCGGTATCGAAATCCGCAGCACTCATTCACCCACAGGACAGTTTAGTCACTTATCGGCCGCATTGTTGCCATGGCAACTACCGTTCCGACTGTCGCATAAATACCACCTGATAGCGATCTACGTCACTTGCTTATTATAGGAAGGGAACGGTACGGAGTTTAATATTCTCTCTCAACGAAAGCAACGTTTTATAATAATTATTCTGTTTATTAACTATATAAATATATCTAAATTACAATATTTATATGAAATTAAAAATAATTTTAAATGATACAACCAAACACTTAAATTTTAGGTGAAGCGGCGCGTCACTTGCGTCACCTGGGGATCCGCCACTGATTGAAGTCTACGTGGTGCACCTTGTATATAGGTATCACAAATAAATTGATGTAGGAGACGACGGAAATACTCGTAATGGCAAGGATATAAGCTTAAAATATTGTGCCATAAAAGTAATATTGAAATTCTATAAACATATTACAGCATTCTTACGCCACAGTGAACAGGTTACAGTTTCTCGTCTCGAGCATCTCGATACTTTCAAATGCATGTCGCCGTTTGATGTCTGAAAAGTTTACGACGCCGCATTTGAAAAATTGCTTTCCTCAGTGGAACTACAGATTGGTAGGCAAGTAATTGATAAACATATTGAAACCACCTGGGGCGGAAAGCTTATTTTCATTGCCGAATAAATACCTGGCAGATTCCAATAACATCCGAATAAACAGAGAACGGCGGCCGAAAACGGACAAATAAAAATATTCGCCCATGCATACGTACATACATCTTTGTACCGTGAAAAGGATTCCGGATCATTGCACCGAAGTGGCTGCCAGGCCTTGGCCAATTTTAAATCAGATACAAACCTGCCAGTCACTGCAGGGCCGACTGGAGCAGGTTGAAAGGTCGACAGCGCAAAAGCTACTGAAGACAAACCGAATACATGAGCGACGTGACTGCCTACACCGCAGACGACATCTGTGATGGGCAGTCGACCGTGGTTTTAAAAATCCTAAATGTTCGTGTAAGTATGAGGAGGATAAGATTCTGTCAAATATAACAAATTATGAAAATTTATACGTGCTATCACGTATATATATGCTATTTATATATATTTATATATGCTATTTATACGTGCTATACGTGAAATAGTATTCTTACATGTATCTAAACATTTTCTTACAAGTAAACCATAATTTGGGTTGTTATACAGGAATTTTTATTAATTCGCCTATATAGCTACCCAACCAGCTAATTTGTTTTATAAATTAAATGTTATACAATTATATTTTATTAATGTCTTATTACTACTTCCAAAACGCTAATATGGTACATTAGACTTATAGAAAACTATTTTGTTGTCTGGCAACTAATTTTATCATTAAAACATGTTTGCACGTGCACAAAATTATAAAATTGCTTATAAGCCAATAAAAAAAATATTTTATAAACGTTTCTATGACAGATATAAAATATTTAAGTTTCAGATAAAATCGAACTGTTTTATAATGTATATTTAGTAATGTACATACCTACTGTGGTATTTTTAGCACGGTTATAAAAACATATTAAAATTATTTAATAATTGTTCCCTATTATCTTACAAAATAATTATGTTAGAGAATTGCTTGAGACAATTTTGCCTTTGAGAGTAAATTGCAATTTGTCTAATCCGTTATACAGGGTTATTATAATAAACTTATCCATAATAAAATTTGGGGATGTTCAACATGCATGTACAAATGTGGTAGTGCAAAAAAAAAAAATTTTTGGGCGCTGTCATAAAACTATTTAAAAATTTTTCATTGCACGCCGCTGGATACTGGTCCACTGTAATGGAGTGACCTTGGCACTGACAATGCAAACTGGCTAGCACAAAAAAAACTTCGGAAGTTCTGAGAGTATACCGACACCCGGCGCAAAAAAGATTTGCAGCGTTTTTACTTTAAAATAAACTGAAAGATAGATAGATGTGACCAAAGTGACGTGTTTTTAAAATGAATAAAATTTTGTTACACTAGTTTTGAAGAATTGCGCTACTTGATTACTAAGTATTAGAAACATGAAATTTATAAAAAATTTGCACATACCTTGTTACCAAAGCTGTTCGAAAAACGGTGTTGGAAGTGATTTCGTTGAATTGCGTGCGGATTTTCGAGTGCCCAAACGTGTGTATTGTGAATGTTGTGGATTCCATTTCGAGTAAACAAAGCTTCATCTGTAACTAGTACATCTGCAGTAAATTGGGGATTTTCAGCATTTTGCTGCAACAACCACTCACAAAATCTAACTCGTAATTAATAATCCACTGGTAACAGTCCATTAACTCAGCATTACTGTACACATGAGCCATTTTGAAAATTTTACAGTTTAACACTCCTGCGATAAATAAAACACCCGCACGGCGAGAACGACACACATGTTAACCAGGCGTTCCAGAAAAAAAGTGTTTACTTTTTTTTTATCACATTCTTAGGAATGTGGTAGAAAAGTATCAGATGTGTTGAAGTACAGTTGCCCAGCTACGTAGTCCTTTATAATGGTATAACTTTAAACATTGTTTACGGGAAATCCTAAGCCTTTTATTATAAATTTTTTTGGTGATATCGATTTCTTATTTAAGGATGCACATATCCTTAAATAATAATATTTCACTATATAGTTATAGTGAAATATTACAATGTACTGCAAGTCGTTATTAAACAAAATAGGTTATTTAACCGTAAAAATGGTTAAATTATTTTTCCTTCCGAATGTGCTTTGGTCTCGGCGCCACTATATGATATGTGCGTTTAAACATGGTATTATTGCCATGACGTGGTTATCAGTTTTAAGAATTATAATTTTGTATGGTTGGGAACTAAGATGTGGCAATTGACTTAATTCTGTAACTTTAAAGACGGCATTACATGCAACAGCAACAATAGCTGTTCTCTATAATTTACCACACATCAATTCAATACCTTGTACAAAGTTTTAGGTAAATTTCTCCTAACTTACAATTCTCAGGAATATTAACTTGCTCATTTTGCGGATAAACATTTTTTAGGTACTTGAAAGTACTTGGTTTATTTGTTAAATAGGTATTAATTACAATAAGGCCATGTCCCAAGATCTTCATCTCTAAGGTGTATTATTCTATAGGTACTTTATAGGAATCACCTAAACAGTTTAATTATTTCAAAATACTTTCTAATAACACAAAAAAGTTTTATAACAGGAGGCCATTTTTAAATGACAATTCTGAAGGTCGAAACTATAATAAGCTATAATTATTTTAAGAATCATTGGCTTAACATTTATAGCAATTAAAACATGCTAGTTATAAAGTTAAGATATTTAAAACAAATTGAGGTAAATTTCAATGGCAAAAACGTAAATGCCCATTTAAGATTTTCTAAAAACATGCTATATAAATTACAATGAAATTTTAAAATTTGCCTTCGCTGACCATCAAACATGATAGGCAAACAGTACAAGATACACACTTTGCTTAATCACTGAGATAAACAAACTAATATGTTCTCCGTGCCATGACTCTCTGACAGACACACTTCTTCAAACTGTAAGGATACAATTACGAAACTATTTTATTTTATTGATGCGACTTATTGATGTTAATTTCTTTTATAATGGCTTCTAAAGAATCACACCATTTTTTAGTACCGAAAATAAAGTTTTTTAAAACATGAGGAAATGTTTATACATAATATGTATTTTGTAAAGCTTGTTGGAATCATTATAAAACTATTATATTATAATAGTTTTATAAAGATTCCAACAAGCTTTACAAAATACCAACGGCGGTTAAATAATTTTATTAGATGATGCTAATTTTCTATTTATAGTTGCTGTGAAAAAGTTTTAAAAGTGCTTCTGAGTGTAACTTTATTTTACAAAATTAGTTTCGGAAACATTTCTGCAGTTTCTATATAATATTGCTAGCTGGGTACCTGCCCACATAATAACCGACTTTTAATTGCTTTATCCAAACTACGTAAGTAACTTGCATAATATATAATAATAATAATAATAATAATAGTGCCTTTATTACTAACAAAATAACAGTTTAATACAAAAATAACACAGGATGGCGAAGTTCGACAAGGTCGCTCTTCCACTTAACCACCCAAAAAAGTAATTGCAAAGCAACAGTATACACGCAAACAAAAAGAAAAAAAGAGGAAAGTAAGCAAGTAATTTTTGTCTAACGAATTCTAGAATTTAGTATATATGTTTTGACTTGTTTTTTAAAAACGTTCAGACTACTAGAAGCTTTAGCCGCCGGAGGGAGTTGATTATATATCTTAGCTGAGTTATAAGAGAACGAGTTTTTAAACAGTGAGGTATTGTGTCTTGGAACATTGTAACAATGACTATAACGAGTTGCTCGATCGTGAATTGAAGAACCCTTTATTAATTTATCAAGCAAATACTTTGGAGATTTTATTAACTCTATTTTAAATACAAGACAAGCCATATGAACTCTGAAACGTTCGTCAAGGTTAAGCCACTTGGATCTTGTAAACGTACCAGAAATATGGTCAAATTTTCTTAAATTAAAGCAATATCTAAGACAGCTGTTTTGCAGTATTTGCAGGCTTGCTTTATCTCTCTGTAATAGAGCTGGCCAATACACTATATCACAATAGGCAAGATGGCTAAGAATTAATGAGTCACAGAGCTTGAGCTTGATATCAGTACCAAGGCTATCTTTGTGCAAATATAGTATTCTTAATTTCCCATACGACTTACTAATCAAATGTTTGACATGATTTTGAAATCTAAAGTTTTCATCAAAATACACACCCAGGTTCTTACACTCCCCGGTAGGTTTCAAAACTACACCATTCAACTCAATTACAAAATTGGGACCAATGAATTGTTCTTTATGTTTACTAAATATTAAGAGTTGAGTTTTAGAATCATTCAAAATAAGACCATGAGCTCTAGATACGAGAGAGATAGCGGCTAAATCTTCATTAATTTTACGTTCTGCAAGACCTGTGTTCAATAGGGTAAAGTTAAAAAATAACTGAAAGTCATCAGCATATTGATGCGAACTACAATATTGTAAAAATTTGGAAAAATCGGATGAGTATATGCAAAACAACAGAGGCCCCAACACACTTCCTTGCGGTACACCTTTTTTCACTTTAATAGAGTCAGACTTTTCACCATTAATTTTCACCCTCTGTGTTCTATCATTTAAGTAGTTAGCAAAGAACTGAACAGCTATATCGTTAAAGCATAGATATTTTAATTTAGTGACTAGAACGGAGTGATCAAGAGTATCGAATGCTTTACTGTAATCTAATAACACCAAACAAGAATTAAGATTATTATCCCTAGCCCTATATATATCGTCAGTAACTTGTAATAGAGCAGTAGCGGTGCTGTGATTTGAACGAAAACCCGACTGGGTAACTGGCAAAATGTTGTTTTTTCCTAGATATTCTGACACCTGCTCATATACAACCTTTTCAAGTATTTTTGATATAGTTGGAAGAATGCTAATTGGGCGAAAGTCTGAAATACTAGATGGATTGTTATTTTTAGGGACAGGGGTAACAAGAGCCTCTTTCCATAATTTAGGGAAGGTACCACTTGACAAACATTTATTAATAATAAAAGTAAATTGGTTACCCAATGAAGGCATAACTAATGACAGCATTTTTAAATTTATATTGTCAGAACCGCAGGCATTTGACTTGATAGAAGTCAAAACCTTTTCAATATTTTCAACAGAGACTGGTTTAAATTTAAATTCCCCATCGATATGAAGACATTTCTTATTAACATAGTTGTCATAAATAAATGGCTTGTCAACTTCAGCCTGTGGAATTTTATTAACAAAATTATCGTTAAAAGTATTAGAATTTGCAATATCAGTTAGAGGCTTATGGCTACGAGTGTGTATGTTAAGATATGAAAGAACCTTCCAAAAATTTTTTGGATCTTTTTTAAATTGAAACTGCAAGTATGCCTTTTTTTCAGATTTGATGCTCATATTAACTAAATTCCTTAATACTTTGTAAGATCTCCAATCACTATCATGTTTAGATTTTTTAAATTTCAATTTGGCTTTATCCCTTAGTTTCATCATAAGTTTTAAGTTTTCAGTAAGCCATGGGGCTGGTTTTTTTGTAATTCTAACAGTTTTATACGGAGCATGTATATTAAATAGTGAAACAATATTTAAATACCAAAAATTTAGCATTTCATCAATATTATCAAGATTATATATCTCATCAAAATTTATCGACTGAAGATCACTTACAAACAGATTATAATCGAAACAAGAAAAATCCCTATAAGTACATATATGCATGTTATAAATTTATTTGAGGCTCATGAGACTGATATTGTAAGCACAGGATATGGAAAGTAGTTTTTATTGCCTCAGAGAGCAAAGTAAGAGCAGGGCACATTTTTATAGTTTCCATGAGACGTTCTCGATGTACATTTCGTAATCCTATTGCCGTATTTGTTCAGTAACGGATGGTTGTGCATGTGCTTTTGTCTCAGGAAAATGTAATAAATGTCGAACTTTCAGGAGACTTAACATAAAAACCTTTATCTGAGCTGGAATTTGCTCTAGAAGTTCTATTATCCACGTAGCTATCTCTGTATGAGTCATAGTTATAGTTGTAAGTAATATAATAAAAATATGAGAGTCGCATAACTTCAGTAAGTAGGTACATACCAAATAATTTCCAATCTTTTTTATTTATTTTCATATTTAGATAGTCCGGTCAGGCATTTCAAATATTTTTCCACACAAATAATGCCAATACTATACTCTTTAATAGACTCCATTATTTTTCGTGAATCTGCAATCATTATCTTATCAAGGAGACGTTTTTTTGTCTATAATTTCAGATGTGATAATTATCTATGTTAATTTTATAATACACATCTAAAATGTAAATATCTTACCTATTCTATATTTCAATAATAAATGTTTTATAAATTACAACCCTGCTAATTTCCAGATAATCTATTTAATTTATAGTCGTGAGCACAGACACAGTTTATTTTTAGTTAAACTTGAAATCTAGTGATAAATTGTTTGCACTAGAAGCAAAACAATGTTTGCTTATAATTTATTATATCTAGTTGATTTAGCAATAAGTCTTTCATTATGTAATATCAAAAAAAAAGGAAGCGATTAGAATTTAGTCATTATATATTGCATGTTTAGATCACATTTCCACATTTTTCTGTAATAAATTAGGTTAGGCTTAGATCGTTTATCTAGTAGGTCATTTGTTCTGGGCATTTATTTTCTTCTTCCTTGGTATAATTTGTGACATTTTAAATTTGAGTCGTTGTGAATAGAAATAAATGTTCATCAGTTGGTTTTCTGTCATCCGCGAAACAATCTTAAAGAAAAACTGAAATATTTAGCACTGATCAAGTGATCACTGATCTTTATAAGTATAGGATAACTTGGCAGCGCAAGAAGAGTTTCTTACTTATTTAAAAGAGCATAAATTTACTTGGGATCTACGGATTTTATGAAAAAATGCAAGAATACTTTTCTGTAGAAAATTGATGGTGGAATTGAGTATTATAAGTTTTACATTTAATTTTAAACAATAGTCTATTAGAAAAGTTGTAACTGTTATAAAAAACTATTCAATAAATCAGTTTTAGATGAATTGAAATCCTCCATTGGGATTTCAAATTGGCGTGAATGACAGATTTAATAAAACGAGTAAGTGAGTGGAATCAAGATATTACGATATGCACTGTATATTTTAAGAAAAGAAAAACGAATCGTGTTAATTTTGTTCCATAAGGAAGTCGTTATTACGTGATCACGTAATATTATACTTTGTTCTTGGAAATATGCAGTACCGCTGGAAAAATTTAGATGATTAAAATCTCGATGCCATTCGCGTTGTTAAATTCTTCGTACAGAATATATAATAATATCTCTATCGCTCATTATCATCATAATTATGAGCCCATAAGTCAGATACCTGTATGGGAGAGGGCGTGGCATATTATTAGTTTGGGATCCTCGAATGCGCCCAGGAACGACTTACGATGTTCTAATTTTAATTATGATTTAGTACGAGAATAAGAGAAACCGAGAAAACCTTATTACATAATTAAAGCGAACAGCAGTAAGTAGGTTGTTAGCCATTTATATAGTCAGGTTGCAGTATTAAGTTGTATATTCAGAACGCTGCTAGTTTTATTCGCACATATTTAATATACCTATAGGAGCAAGCAGAAAAGTTGAACAGCGGCGAAATTCGAACCGTCGTTAAATGCATGGAACGATTGAAAACCTAATTGGTTTTTCTAAAACCTAAACCAAATGTAATTTTTTAATCCCTTATTATTTAGGAATGGAACATGGAGTAGTTTTACCGTTTTTTTTTCAAGTAAAATTTTATTCTTAAATAAAATTAGATGTTATTAGACTCTTGTGTGCATTTTCCCAGTATTTGGTTATACTTATTATTGTATGTTTCTTCATAGATTACAAGTAAGCACGTAGGTGTACTTATGACTTATAACATTGCAGATTAGGAACATTTCTCGGATGTCTGTCGTGGCAACGTTGTTGGATTGGAGTAATAGGCTGTGCGCGCTGTGCTTCGTATTCTAATTTGTTGCCCTTCAAAGGCGCCGTATCATTGGGAGGTATGGGTTAATTTGGATTACTTTTAAAAGATCGATAAACAAATTTATTTTTCGATTTTCCGTCTTTATATACTAATGACTGAATCACCCTGTATATATCTTCTATGCTCATAATCCATGAAAATGTTGCCTTTATGTTCACGTGCTTAAGTACAACTCCCAGTGTTGCATGTAGATTTCAATATCCGTCACTGACTTAATTAGCTGAGTTGCATAATTGTGACGTTACAACAACCCGTTATGAACACGTCAGCAATCCTGAGTCTTCGCCATTTAAACTTGGCTCACTCTCTACACTTCTTATTGCATTATTAACAATTAACAAACTTTAGTAATCTATCTGAGTAATTTAATAACTAGCCTTAATGCCCCAGATATATTAAAACGCGATGAAACAACTTATTTCCAATCCGCCGTAGCTTTTATTAAAATATCGCGTTCAATGTATTGGAAAGCTTTCTTTAGTAATTAATTGCACAAAGAGAGGAATATTTAAAGCTGAGTTAGCAGGATAGAGAGAACTCATAGTCTTAAAACTCGTTAAATATTTGAAGCATAATATTCCCCAGCTGGTATTTAATAGTGCAGTGAAAAGACAGAGAGTGAGGGAGACAGGCAGTCGCATAGAAGGAACTCCGGGCTCTGAAAAGATTACTGAGTCCGTGCTTGTCTTCTGGTATTAAAATTCGAGGTTTATATAATTAAGTATTATTACATAAGGCACGCGGACCCAGACTGAAGCTACGATAATCGTATTAGAGCGCCACATTAAATATTGGATTAAACGGTAGGCAAGGCAACGGTGGAAGGCGTAAAGACAATTACAAATTTAAGTCCTGTACACCTCACCCCAAATACATAAGTAACTCTTTGATACCTTTATTACACAGAATAAATAATATTAATGACAGGGAAAATCATAATGGTAATGACAGTGACGATAACAATTACAATGACAATGATAGTGACAATGAAAATGACAATTAAAATTACAGTGAAAAAGACAATGATAATGGGAATGAAAAAGACAATAACAATGACAATGAAAATGAAAATGAAAATGACAATTACTAGTACGATAAGGATGACAAATACAATGGCAAAGACAATCACGAGGACAATAAAGACGACAAATACAAAGGCAAAGGCAACGGCAAAGATAGCGATAAAACACATAAGAGTAAATGTTAGTAGTAGTAGTAAGAAACACACCGTAGTTCCCTCTTTGGGTGTTTGCTATTATGTGACAATTATTGTCAACTTGACAGACAGATAACGACCTTCTTTTTAGCGTCTCCTCCTCCAAATAAATAATTAGAATTGTCTTCCTCAAGGACAATACAGGTCATTGCTATAATGGTGCATAACATAACATATTTCTCACGTTTTCTTACGTTTTTAGAAGATAAATATTACCTCCACTTGCTTTGTACAATTAGAAACATTTGTTGATTATGCCTCTAAGAACTTGCACCTCAAACGTGATTCTCTAGTTTCAGAATCAATATTTCGCTGCAAAGTAAATGCTATTATAATTCGATCCTGCACCCTCCGAGACTGTATATATTGACATTGCGGATGCCTTATGACGTGCATCGCATGGATTCTTGTTTCGAGTTTAACATGTTATTTTTAATAAATTAGTTTTATTTTAAAACCTCGATCTATTTATTAAATAAAAATAGGACTTTTGTCATACTAAGAAAACAACTTTCTTCAGTCATTTGTCAAAGAAAGTTACATGATAATAAATATTCTTGCTACTGGTTCATTTTGGTGCATTAATTCGTTTTGGTGCACCTCTTGATGTGATATTTGCTATGCTACTTTCAAACTCCTGCCTGAAACTATAGAACCACCACGCTGGGACTATAACTTGACAGTGTTTGAACCACGCTTCGATCGTATAATGCGAATACATTATAAAATTAAAGGGCGTGAATAATTTAAGCAATATTTATAGAAATATATTAAGCACAATAATTATTCCACGTTTTCTTTTCTTAATAAAGGATTATTTCCTAATAAAAGTTAAAAAGTAAATGGCTAATTTACTATTAAGTTGCGAGAACTTTTATATAACGTCTTGTACTTGTATATGTTTCTGTACATCTTTAAGAGGCTTCAGATTAACTTGTATAACTTTTATTTCAAACTTTCTTTGAACATTCAATAACATAATATTACAAAATCACCGACACAGTGCTACTTTTCTACTTCTCTACCTACTTTTCAGGTACATTTAAGGTCTAATCATTGACCATCAAGTTCAACTCAATAATTACCTGTTTTAATATATTACAGATCTGAAGAAGATTTATAATAAACCGAAGCGTCATGACATGTGTTAATTTTATTTGACAACTGATACCCCAAAAGTAATGATTATTTTTAATAAATTCAAGCTAATTCTATCACAATTTAGTGGTTATATGGAATTCCACATTACAGCAATTGCATGACCACTATCAAAAACACACTTTGAAAATTCGATTCCAGGAAAAAGTACCTGGCATTCCTGGCAAGGTATACATCGACGCGGCAAGGGGAAACTGGGAGAGAGCGTGGATATCCCGGCCCGATCAAGTCAAGTGGAAAACGCAGATAAAGTGAACTCCGCTAGGGAAAAGTTGCCAGATAATTTAATAACAAAGACGAAATTACCGTCAGAATACTTCACATCACTGCATTATAACGATAACGCCGTTTCTGCTGCTGCTGCTTCTGTCTTTCTTTTTGTTTCCGTCCTAACTTTTCTCCGTTTATTTCCTATTTGCACTTGCATCATCGATGTGATTGGTTTTAATCTCGAAAAAAACTGATGGGATGGAATTCCGCCTTTCTTTATTACAAAGTACGGTGTGGCTTGAAAAAACCACAAGCCAGATTTTCGATTGCAGTAGTCTGTGTAGTCTTCAAGTGAAACTGATAGTAAGTCCACTTGCCCAGTTCACTAATGTAGAAATGCGTAGTTAGTCGAGATCTAAATGCATTCGTTAATCGTAGATAATTATTTACTAAAACTATCGACAGGATTACCTCTCAATTTGTTTAGTCATTAGGTTAAACAGCTGCGCATAACATCAGCAGTGTCTCTTTGTTTCTGTCTCTATAAGAGTTGGATAAACGTGCTGACTGCTTCAAACACTCTGAAGTTGCTCCTTTCAATAAAATCTTTCATTTCTTTCATCTGATAGAACCGAAGTAACCATCTAACTACAAACATCGTACTTTGCAATTCTTACTCGCTTAACATAGAAACAAGGAATTAGTTCAAAATGGTACAGATCTATAATAGAAATATATTTCTTGACCCCTGACGTATGGAGAAGTGCTCTGTGTGCTGACTGATGATGATGGCACACTATATGAGACTAAAAGAACATGAAGATGCATAAAGTATTACGGTACTGTTATTCTCATAATTGTCTTAGATTCCTTTTGGGTGCTACAATGAAGAGTAAAAACAGAAAAATTGATATCTGAAGCTTACTCATTGTTTCCTCAGAGAGGTGTTTCACGGTAGTTTCATCTCCTTACTCCCCCCGCCCTCTACTTCAACTAGAAGTTACATTATGCCTGTCGTTGTAAACCTATAAAACGTTTGGTCGTTATTCTCTTATATAGCCAACTTTACTACATGAAATTATGGCACCCATAGCATAAAAACAGTGTTATTATTACAGGGTTTTCAAGTGTTTTATTTTGTTACCGCCCTAATAAGGTACCTTGCTATTATTGCTACTTTATTTTTAAATAAAGGAGCTAAAAGAAATTGTCAAGCAGATTATCAATCTATGTCGACTATACTACATAAAAAATTATTTTTACTACCAAAATGAAAAGCAATATAAAGGCACTTATAAGCCGTAATAATATGATAAAATACTACGCGACAAGATGAGAATTTTTATCAAAAAAAATCAACACGAAAGAAGACTGAAAAACATATATTATGCAGGAGCTAGTTAACCGAATTCTGACTATCACAATAGAACACTATGACTTTTTATTTGCAGAAAATACAAAATAAAGAGACTGACTATAATTTCCTCTATAAATATTAGACCCACGATCTTAAACAACAGAGTAAAATTTGCATTGCATCCATTGCTCAACCAGTAGTGAGGTTATACATTGGAGCGATGCCAAGACACCGATGGATTAGGCGTTATAAAGTAAATTCGAAAATAGCACCAAAACCCAAGAGACTGCAAAGCTTTCGAAGATCACACGATCCGTGGATCAGAAGTACAACACATCACAACTTGTATTATAATTTTATTACGCTTATGTTATTTGTAATTTAGTGTATTCTCGGACCTTTCACATGGAGGTACTTTGAAATTTTAAATTCATATTATTCGTCCACCAAAACCATGTGAAAAACAACGATTCTTCCAGTGACCTCTCATGGTAGCAAACCATACTAAACAATAAAGTGGATACTCGAAGCGGATGGTTCTTTATGAAACATCGTGAAATTAATTGTTCTGAAAAAACATTGATCTCATTTAGATGTTCCAAGAATTCTTGGAACATCTAAATGAGATCAATGTTTCTTTCAAAACAATTAAACAAATATACCTTTACTCGAAAGGAAACATGTGTGTTACATTAATAAAATGATTATATTTCCTTTGTACATAGTGTCTGGATTATTTTCAGTTAGATCATGATCATAGGACTTCACTTCTTTTGTACAGACACCAGAAATTATACACTTATTTCGAGTTGCATTTCTTTGTACAGCACATGTGAACTACAACTTATATAGCACAGAAAGGTTGCAATACAACTACATGTGTTTCGAAGGTGATAAATTTTTGCAGAATGTGCGCAGAGATGATTTTGTAGAAAACTAAATAGTTAGGAATAGTTGTGTGTCATTTAGTGTTGTGGTGATAAAACTGTATTAGTTTTTGGTCTAGATACATAAGAGATATCCTCAGGGACCTCTATCTCCTTGATGCAAGTATTGGAATATTCTCCACCACCACTTTCTTAAATCTTTCACATATGAATGGAAAGAAAACGTCCAAGGAGCATGCGAACAAAATAAACGTTACTCCTCAAATTTATTTCATTCTTCGATAGGAACCAGGTAGATTGTGACAAAATATATACCAAGAATGAAAAGCTCACAAGTAAAAATTGAAACTATATGATATCAATATTCGATTATTGGGAACAATATATCTTCAAACAATGCTCTTATGTGAATTAACACTTGGGGTAGGCATATATTGCAATAGAATGAAAATTAACGAGAGTTGAATGTTGAAGTTATCATAAAAAACGCTACCTGTACCAGAAAAATTTGAATTCTTTAACTAATGAACATTATAATTTTAATGAAGACATCAATAACGATGAAAAATGCACATTGAATAATTATTATTGCATCTATTTAGAAAATTATTACAAATAAGGCTAATAAAATAATTGATCTTACATGAATATCCGCAAATGAGTATACGAGTACATTGTCATTTAATTTGATTCAAAACATAGTTAATATCATAAGAAACCCAGAGCATGGAATATCAAAATAAAGAGAAATCTTCATAGAATAAACCAATAGCACAAAATCCAGTCCCAAGATAATTTCCAGTGAGAAAATTCCAACTAAAAACAAAATTGTTAAAATTAGTAAAGAAATTTGACATGAACTGTCATAGTAAAGGAACACACCCATGATAGGAATCACAGATATAAATAGAGACAAATATCAGCAATTATATATTATAAACTTGTAAGAAATCTTTGTAAAATAGAGTAGAACAATCAAAATTAATGTATGACATAATTTTTAAGTTAGAATAAGTAAAAGTGAGTGTAAAGTGAAAAATTAAGAAAGAGTCAATTAGTCAACACAAGTGGATGGACACTTTAGCAAAATAAACATGGAAAAATCAAGAGTTGAAAAATAACAGACTAGAGAGGAAAACAATAATTTTGTTATAGTAACAAGAAGATTCTAGAATTTGGGAAGAAAGTAGTCATACACAAGAGAACAATATAGACAATTCACTGGATAGGCGGGGAGCCGCTAATTGACTTGTGGCGACCTACAAAATTTTTAGGATGAACTAACTAAATATTGCGCAGATTTCTGTTTTACCAATTGGTAGCGAAAGTGATTTTACTTGACTTTCTGTGTCAATTTTAATTTCTTGTTGACTATTTGTGTGTTAAAAATTCTGTTTTTTGTTAAAAATATTAAAATGTTTTACTGCTGTGTGCCTAATTGTAAGCACACGCAGAAAGATGCAATTCTTCGTTCTCTACCAATTCATTACATGGAGGTTAGTAAGATTTGTGTTGTAACTAATATATAGTAGTTTTTAATATTAAATATTTTAGATTTATCGAATTTGGGTTGACAGAATTATCATGCCTTTATCAATTATCATGTATTTAAATAAAAATCTAAAAAAATAAATTTTAATGCTCTATAAGTATTTTATAAATGAGATTTCTGAACTTGTGTAATATGAAGTTTTTTTCATAATATTTTAGGAATCCTCGCTGAAATATTTTAGACTAAGTACTTTGTAAACATTGTATTCAGTAGATATTATTGTTTTGTGTCAATTTTATGTGTGCATTTTTTGTGCATCACAAGTTATGTATGTACACGTATTAGTTTGGTTTGGTTTATGTGACCACATATTGCCATTTCTGACTGTAGAGGTTTTACAGAACTTAAATAAAATTCTATCTTATTTGTTGTTTTGGTTTACTCAACTTTGCCGAATGGGATTTACATTGTTTAGTTAAACCGAAAAATGCAATCAATTGATACAATAAAGAATGTGTTGTGTAAATAAATACCTTGATGTTTTAATAAACAGCACTAAAATTAGAAAATATTGTCTTATTTCTTGCTTTTGTCTTATAGACAATATATTACATGGATAGTGTTTTCACAAAAGAGATTCTAAATAGCTTCATTAAAAAATATGATTTAAGTAGGTACCTATACCTTTTTTTTCCAAACGCCTACCGATGGGTGTAACATAAATGATGACTTTCATTTCAGAGGGCGATTCCTTGTCATATTTTACAAAAAAATGTTCAAATAGGTAAACATGTCTTAACTTGCTTTGTTTTCCAGAAACAGGATGTCAGGAGTTTTAATAAAAAGTCGGATTTTTTTGGTGTGTTAGCAGTAACAAGGAGCTTCTTTTGATGTAATTAGATTTAAAATAATAATAATCATGGTACTGTTTCTTTCTAAATTTGATATTTTAATCAGATTAAACATACAGCTTTCTTCTCCATTACTTACATTACATTACATTTTCTTGTATCTCCCTTAATTTTCGAAAAAGAAGTGAGAAGCTCGACTAGAGATAAAAGCATCAAGTTTTCTCCTGATGGACTGCCGCACACGCACAAAACTTTCTAGGGAATTATTATTCTAAATCTAATTTTATCAAAAGCAACACTTTATTGGTGCTAACAAATAGACTTTTCATCAAAGTCGGCGAACAAAGTTATTACTGATTAATAAAAAAACAATTTTTTTTAATTAAAATTTTGAGACCCTGTTTGTTGAAAACAAAGCAATTTCAGACACATTTTTATGAACATTTTTCCATAAAAATGAGAAGGAATCACTTCCTGAAATTAGTCATCATTTATGTTACACTCTGTAAATTAATTTTCAACCATTTTTGAAATTCCCGCCTACAGGACGTTCCCGCCCACTACCTTTTGTTCCCTGCTCATGACCTCCTAGATAATATTACTTAATTCCAGCTAATACTAGTTCATCCTAAAATTGTTTCAGCGCTACAATCGCTCGATGTTCCCCCACTCCTAGAGATTCCAGTCTATCTATGGTGTTCTCTTGTGTATAAAAGTAGTAGCGTCGTTTTTTAAGCAGAGAATACAAAATTGTATAATTTCGCAGAAATTTGAAATAAAATAATAGTCAAGTAGTATAAATTCGTAAAATAAACTCACCTGAGTGATTTAAGCTGAGAATCCATTGCTTAAAATTGGTATCCAGAGAAAGATAACCAGCAGCAGATAAGCAGGTATCCAGCGAGCCTGGAAAGTAAGAATTTCCCAGCCGAAACCCAAACAGAGAACATATTTTCCTAAAACTCGACAAAAAGGTACAGTAAACTGTTCATACAAAACTGTCAATGAAAACTCTACTGAGAACAGAAACTTAAAGCTTAAAACTTAAAAAGATAGCTCAATCAAACAAAGATTGAAACATAAAATTTTCATTAAGAACGAAACGATAACTAGGTACTTACTTGGATACATAGTATTGAACAATTAAACCACTTTTAAGAACAATTTAACATATTAAACTTCCGGAAAGACATTTGTTAGAATTTATTAGCCACCATAGTTTCGAACGGTAGCAACACCTAGTGATAAAAATAAATAGTTTAATTGTAGTTTAAGAAATAGGCAACCCATAGTGCAAGTACGTTGTTAATAGAGTAACAGGTGTGTTCACCACACAAATTGCACTACGGATAGCTGATTTGAATAAGGAGTATTGGATATAGAAATAAGTAGATAGGAAAGAGTGAAACTAAAGTAAATTTGTTTATATTTGTAATTCAATCAGACAGCACTTTAATAAAATCTGTTTCTTGTTAAGAATAACCTTCTGTTGTCTTGCTAAAAAAGAAAAGAGATATATAAAGTAAATTCCTGCAAGAACCGACTCCAAGGTAAGATTCTCGTACTCTAAAGAGCAAGCACGGGTAAGAAAATTAAAAAAAATATAAGTATATATATTTAGAAAAAAACAATCATTTTACTAAAAGAAATATAAATTCAAATTCAAAAAATCAAATCAAATCACATTTTTAAATAGGCTCCCAAATTAGGTACATTCATTCCAAAATAAATTAACAATCCATTTTAATTTGGCTCACAACTTTGGGCATACAAATCACAATACATTTTAATATGTATACAAAAATGGCAAGACTTATGATACTTAAGTAAAATATGATGTGTTTCGTGAGAATCTGCACATACCTGATCAAGTTGTTTTCATAACAGTATTAAAACCTTAAACAAATTGTAAATTATTCGACCGTAATGAACTCCGAGATAAAGGCCATTTGAGAACCAAGGAAACAAGTGGGAGCGCACAGGCTGATGCGCTCAAATCAGAACGGAACCAGCAATCAGGAGACGTCAGACGGTTATTTTCATTAGTTCGCCGTCCGTTCCTCTCTTTGTGTTTTGCATCGCTGGAAACTGATTTCTATTCGTTTATAAATACACGTAGCTTTAGCTATGAGAAGATTATGTATAACTAGTCAGATACACTCCGATGAGTAATGTTTTCAGCAGCTACTTCGACATAAGGTTTGGAATGTGTTTCAAACAGATGAGATTTAATTGTATAGTTGCAGCGGTATAGTAAAGCAATGGCTCGCTTTCGTATGGAGGCAGGAAATTTGATATGATGAATAACCTCCATATTAAGATTTCGACCTCCCTCAAAATGTGCCTAAATTAAAATCCACCACACCACAAATATTTTGTGGTGTAGCTGTATACTTTATCGTAATTTCCTTTGGGATTACTTCATCTATAAAAATTAAAAAAACACAAGATAGCTTTTTAAGCTTTTTAAGTCTTACAGATATTTCTGTAATATAAGGAATCCTTACATAGTAGAGATACCGGACAGGGACGCTTGGCTCGAAAATCCTGATGCTCAGGTCTCGAATGGGCTCGTCTGGTTTACGCATGGGTCCAAAACAGACCAGAGCTCGGGGGCGGGAGTCCGGGGCGTGCGCCCGAGGGCGAGACTATCCTTTTCCTTGGGAAAGTATGCCACGGTCTTTCAGGCGGAAGTGTTTGCTATCTCTGCATGTGTTCAGGAAAATCTCAAAAGGAGATATTCCAATCAGCATATCCAGATATGCACCGATAGTCAGGCGGCTCTACGTGACTTGATCTCCTACAGGAGCACCTCCAAGGCGGTCCTAGAGTGTATTAATGGTCTGGTCCAATTGGGACAGAACAACCAGGTAAAATTGACCTGGGTACCGGGTCATCACAACATGAGGAGGCTGATGCACTGGCTAAAAGAGGCTCAAGTATACAGTTTACAGGGCCCGAACCAGTGCTGGGGCTTCCGCCTAGTTATGTAGGAAGGTCTATTGGTAACTGGATCAAGGATAGATCAGAGGAAGAATGGTCAAACGGGACTGGGCTGCGACAAGCCAGGCTCTTAATTAAAGAGCCTTGGTCAAACGCAACTCGATCAATACTTGCGCTAAGTCGTAACAGCATAAGGATTGTCACAGGACTGCTGACGGGTCATGGACATCTTAACAAGCACCTTAACACTATCGACCTTAGTGACACTAGAAGGTGCAGGTTTTGCGGACACGATGACGAGGACTCCATTCGCATCCTCTGTCGCTGTGCCGGCCTTATGGTCAAGAGACACAAACATCTGGGTGCAGCATTTCTTCTGCCCCAGGATATTAGAGAGCTTCCTTTGGAACGGGTGTTGGCCTATGCGCATAGCACGGGTCTCTTCCTATAGCTCCCGACTAGCGGCAGGCACAATGGGTCCAAAGACCTGAGTGCTGCGGGTAACCGCGCCGCCTACCAACAACAACAACAATATAAGGAATCAGTTGCAAATAGATAGTAGTTTAAGAGTTTCTGTAAAAAATTGAAATTATGTCTTTTGGACTGTCTCTTTCCAAATATATAGTTTTCATTTTTTTTAATATACCTATGTATAATGTAGTAGGTATATTGTATATTATATATTATATAATAATAGTATGTAATATATTACAGAGATACCTATCTGGAAGACTTAAAAAGCTTGATAATGATTTTAACATAAGAACGGGATTTAAAACGAAAAACACTTTAAGATCAATACTTACAAAATCAAAACCAATCAATAATTAATAAAATTCAAAAAATTCTATGTTTCAAATTCCTTGTGAATGCGATTAATATCATATTGGTGAGACATCTAGACCATTACAAATAAGAGTCCCCGAACATAAAAAATATGTTAAGGATAATTATCAAACTGATGTCTACATTAGTAAAACATGTTTGTGTCAACGGTCACCGGGTTGATTGGATACAGGCTAAAATTTTACAAAAAGAAGAAAAATCAGTTAAAATAAAATTAAAAGAAAGTGCTTTTATTAAACTTAATGTGATAACTGTATCTCGTCAGAAACAATATTCATGGATCAAACGTGGCTTCCTCTAATCCAGAAGGATGTTACATTATTATTATTTGTTAAATTCCAATACATTTTTAAATATTTTCTATGTATTTTCTGTAACTGTTTGTTTATACTATTGTCTTGAATATTTACTATTAGGTATAGTTGACACACCTCTAAAAATTAACAAACCTCTGACTGTACCTTTGAGTGCCAAGAGTTAGTTTTCAATATTTCTAGGGAAGTGGCAAAATACGAAATTAAACAAAGAATATTCTCTCTATAGTAAATGTATAGATATTAACTCAATTTTACAAACGAAAAAATATCAATGTTTTATCATGCATCAGTGAAGTTATATCTGTAAAGTTATATATGTATCAATACATAAAATTACCTTACCTACTGGCTAAAAAAATTATATTGCGGTAGGTAACATACTATAGGTATAAATGCATACTTCCCAATGTTTATACATGGGAATACTTCCCAATGTAAAGGGTTTTTCAATAGGAACGCTCGATCTTTGTAATGTAATAAAACAAATTGTATAAGTTAAACTGACATGTTTTTATTTTTATTTTAAAACATATGTGAGCACATTATGTTTTAAAAATTATATCAGCTAAATGTCCGCCGCGGCTTCGCCTGGTGACTCGAATCCTGGAGATCAATTTTCGATGACGTTATCGCATAGAAGTGGCTCAATTTCACCAATGACGCGTCTGATGTTGGCCTTTAAGGCGGCAACCGTCTGTGGTTTGTCGGCATAGACACGAGATTTCACAAAGCCCCAGAGAAAAAAATCCAGTGGCGTTAAATCGCATGATTATTTTTCGTCCAAAATTAGGATCAACCTCCAACTGCTCTAGCGCCCACTCAGCGTATGCAAGCGGCTGTCTATGATCGTTGGGCTTAAGTTCTTGGGTTAATTGCGCTTTATAAGGGTGAAACCCTAAGTCCTTATGCAAGATTCGCCAAACTGACGTCGAAGAAAGGCCAAGTTCTTGAGCACGACGTGGAATGGATTGTTATGGACTGTGACGCACACTTTCCCGGACTGCAGCAATATTTTCAACGGATCTTGCGTACAGGTTGACGTACAGGCGTTGTCTGATCTAACAGCGACCCGCTTACTTCAAATTTATTTATTAGACGGCGATTTGTGGACTCTGAAGAACGACCATCGAAACCATAAATTGGCCGAAGTGAACAAAACGTTTGCCGAATAGAACATTGATTTTGATAATAAGTTTTAACCATTTCGAGGCGTTCTTGAATCGTATAGCGTTAAATAATGAAATGTAAAGACTAACTGAATACGTCCGTCAAAGATACAACCTGTTTGACTACCGACTTCGTCATACGCTGTTGCCAAACATCGAGCGTTCCTATTGAAAAACCCTTTATAAGGAATTTAAATCAAAGGCTTTTGAAATAGCAAAATATTTTTTAATATAACTTCAGATCTTCAAAATTGTTCTATGTGGCTATTTAAAATTCGCGGAACGTTTCACTGTAGACAAAAGATAAACATCTAACTTTTCCAATTTCTTTCCGTTCCCCATTTTTGAAATATTCAGGATTAAATCTTATACTAATATTATGTTTACTCCTGAAACCCAAAGTCGACCACTACTTCTTTTACATAGATTCTAGTAACAATAAAAACTGATTTAGGTTGTGCTGCTGATTTTAACAACTAAATATAATTATTACAATAATGTAATGTGTAATGTTATGTCACTACATATTAACTATCGCACATCATCTGAAAGGTAGTTCAATTCTCTTCCTACCAGTTGTTGGAAAATTAAAATCGAGTCATCCATTTCGAGTTACAAGCGTTTTTATGTTTCATTCGATGAGTGAAAAGGCCATAGTTCCCCCTAAATATTTGAATGTTTTAACAGAAGAATGATAATGTAATATACCTAATCTAAAAGGTTTTTATTCTCAAAAAAAAAAAAAGAATCTACTGGCGTTAAACCGGGGGAATATGTTGGCTTTTAATTAATTACAGCAAAACGTAAAAACATGTTCATCCATAGTAGGTACGCATTTTAAATAAAAAACCACGAAGAGTAAGTAAACAAATAAATACAGGACTTACTTAATCAATAAATGGTAACAAATAAACGAACACAAATAGAACGATAACTAAGTAAATTATAATAAACAATGAACAACTTTGACTAACAGAAAACTATCTCCGTAGAACGCCAGTGTAATAAAATAGCTACCTTCCTTCGAATTCATGGTGAAATAGATAGCTAGCTACCTTTGTAATCTCTATTTCATTTCATAAGATAAAAGTTACGACCAAGTCGTTAGTTAAAGTTAGCTCATAAATACATTATATATTCCATTGATAACAAAATTAACAACCATCCCTTTGGACTAGTTGTATTATTATCTTTACAATTATTATAATTAAGACGAGTCTCTGTCGTCACAGGACAGACCGTACCTAACAAAAGCTCAGCAAAGTTGTAAGGAATTTTAGTAATTCAAGATGTTTACAAAGATGAAATAAACCCTGCAAACAGTAAAACGTTAATAAAGAGAATATCGTATCATGTTTTACAAGGATCGTGGGGCAGAGAGTGTTTCTGTATACGTGTTAAAGGGTGTCTCTAATTTATACGAACATCGCACAGGAATATATTAATCCAGCCTTTGCCTTAGAACGAATATCATTTTGAATATCATTTTTGAAAAATTAGATATGGAAGCAGATAAGGACACCGCGATAATCTGATAAAAGCTTAAAAATAAATATGTGTACAAGTACAGTGAGAACCTCATAGTTTAAAAAACGTTAAAACAACGTTGTTTTAGTTGATTAAACGTAAAGATGACGTCTTTTTTGCAACGAATTTTCAACTAAACGTTGAACTAACGTAAAAATAACTATTTTAATTAACTTTTAATTAGTACTTTGGAAATATGGTTTTAATTCTAATTACTAATGGTATTTTCTAGATTGTTTTTGAAATATATCTCAGTATGAACACGATTATTGCAGAATCGATAGCCATATGTAACGGGTTAGGCAAAATGAAGTATCTATTTTCTAAGCACTGGTATTCATTAATGGTTAAACTTTAATCAAAAACTGAAACAAAATGTTCTTAAGTAAACAAGGTAATTTATTTTTTGAATACCTATCACATCAGTCAAATGACCTCCGCCTCGCTGCTGGCACTCCTGAAGTCTGGCACAAAAATTTTGTATCACTCGCTGCAAAATTTCAATTGGGATTGCGTTAATCTCGGTTCGAATATTATGCTTCAGTTGTTCCAAAGTTCGAGGTCGATTAGCGAATACTTTTGACTTTAGATAGCCCCATAAGAAAATATCACATCTGACAGATCCGGTGACCGTGCAGGCCACGCGACATCCCCAAATTTTGACATGACTCAACCAGGAAACATTCTTCAGAATTGCCATAGGCTGCCTAACAGTGTGGGAAGTGGCTCCGACCTGCTGAAACCATAGTCTTCGGAAGTCTAAACCTTCGTTATGAAGTTGTTGTTCAAAATTTTGCAATACATGTTGATATCGTTGCGATGTCACCGTAACAGTCAATTCATTTTCTTCAAAAAAGAACGGGCCAAAAATTCCAAATACGGATACTGCACGCCACACAGTAACTTTTTCGCTATGAAGCGGTACTTCGTGAAGTTGCTGAGGGTTTTCCGTCGCCCAGTAACGAAAGTTTTGTTTGTTAACGAAAGCTGTCAGGTGAAAATGAGCTTCGTCTGACATCAGCAAGCAGTCGGAGATATTCTGGTTTGCAGCAAGTATCCTTTGGAAATCCTCGCAAAAGGCAAGCCGTATACCAATATCTCGACGGAAAATTCTTTGTACGATTTGAATTTTGTAGGGATGGAAGTGTATGTCTTTCAGAATGCGGCGAAAACTTCTGTTCGAAATATTGCTATTACTTGTCGTTTAGCCGATCGTTTAGGACTTTGTTGCACAGCTGCTCTTACCCTTTCAGCATTTTCCGGTGTTCGTACAGAGCGAGCTCTTCCTTTTGGTTTTTGTCTGGCGGCTACTGGAAGCAGTACTGCGAAACTTATGTATCCACCTTGCGATTGTTACTCGCGTAGGAGGAACTGGATCTCGTCGATTTAAGTAAAAATGACGGCAAAATAGACGCTGTGTGGTTACAACAGAATCGCTATTCTTGAAATAAGCTTCAACAGCAAAAGAACGTTGAATATTGGACCAACGCTCCATTTTTTACTAGTAAACTGACGTTTCTCGCAAACAGTTTGGCAACTGTCATAAATTGCCATATATCGGGAACACATGGCTTGAAACACATGAAACACTTGAATAAATCCAGTTCAAAAATGGATATTATGTCATTCTGCCTAACCCTGTATTTATTTACTGAACTACTGAAAATACTGAATTTTGTTGACCAATATGTGTTTGGAAACATAGATTATAACTATCTTTAACAGTAAATATGTTTAGTATTGTTTAGTGTATCCATGAATTATTAGTAAACATACAAAAAACTATCTACGCGTACTACGCTAATTAAATAATTACCTATCTACATGCAACAATAATAATTTCCTTTAGCAAAACCTGAGTTAAAGTCGACAGAAGCTTACAAATATATCTAATTTGGGGAACTTTGTGTTTGGAGACTCTAACTGAATTTATGATAAGGAACTCTACTCCGTGCTAAGTAAAATATATAAGGCTTTCCACCTTTATTTATTTCTCCCCGGGAAATTTTTATCCTCTTAAAATTTCCGATGAGATTAGACGAGGCGGTTCTTGAATATTGAGCACAATATAGGTGACGTAATGTATATGGATTTGGCACAGCTCGGGCTACATCTGAATCAAAAACGGCGGCATAACTCACGTTAGGCGCTGGCTCGGAGGCGCCTATGCGTAAGAGGTCGGGTCGGTAAGATACAGTCTTGCAAAGGCGAGGAGAGTTTCCCATTGTTAGGCCGGAGTCATTTGTCACGAGGGAAACACGGACTGCAGTTTCCTTTCACGTCACCGGCGATATCACGGCCTTCTATGCCGTATTGTATGATCATCATAGTTCCTCGGCTCGTCTTCTTTGCTGCCTCCCTTTCTGCCGCCTCCTGGCAGGGTCGCCATGACTGGCTCGCCTCCGAGCAGGAAGTTCTCAATCTGAATATGTTCGGCTACGTCGCCGTTTCCTTCCTACCCTTCTCGAGTTATTTCGTCTACTTTAACAAAGTGACGCTTCATGGTGTTTTCAAACTTGGTGTATTTAAATGAGGGTTTATTAAGTACGAGTTTGATGGATAATATTGGTATGTTTCCTTTCAAAGTACTTATCAGGTATCATTCTCGGTACCATATCAAATATTTTACTATTATTTCTTTATCTTGCCAAAGTTTTTAAAATATATAGTAACACTAAAGAAGTAAGAATTGTACAGATGTTGATTAAAGTTTTATGAGTTTTAAGTAGATACGTTTCATAGCTACTAACCTCGTACTAAATTCAGTCTTGTATATTTACGAATGATTCTTAATGAATATCATATTTCTGCTCGAAGCTAAATATAATTCTTACTAGGCAATATTATAATATTTTTATATAATTCCCTGTTCTAATTATTCTATTGCTGTTCCTGTTCTACTTAATTATACAGTGTTATTCAGAGCTTATCCATAATAAAATTTGGGGATGTTCAACATACATGTAGAAATGTGGTATTGCAGAAAAAATGTTTTTGGCGGCTTCTGAAAACTATTTAAAAATTTTTCATTGCACGCCGCTGGATACTAGTCCACTGTAATGGAGTGACCTTGGCACTGACAATGCAAACTGGCTAGCACGAAAAAAACTTCGGAAGTTGTAAGAGTATACCGACACCCGGCGCAAAAAAGATTTGCAGCGTTTTTACTTTAAAATAAACTTAAAGATAGATAGATAGATGTGACCAAAGTGACGTGTCTTTAAAATGAATAAAATTTTGTTACACTAATTTTGAAGAATTGCGCTACTGGATTACTAGGTATTAGAAACATGAAATTTATAAAAAATTTGCACATACCCTGTTACAAAAGCTGTTCGAAATAATATTCCTCGACTTGAACTCACTTTTGGGCACGCGTTATCCAATTTGGCCGCACTAAACCGAATGTTCCTCCTGGTTGCTGATCTTGTAAACGCAAATTATTAAGTAAATTGGGGATTTTCAGCATTTTGCTGCAACAACCACTCACAAAACCTAACTCGTAATTGATAATCCACTGGTAACAGTCGATTAACTCAGCATTACTGTACACATGAGCCATTTTGAAAATTTTACAGTTTAACACTTTTACGATAAATAAAACACCGGCACTGAGAGAAGACACAGATAGACTGATGACTGAATAGACAATAGAGATATTATCCCCAGTCCAACTCTATTGGCTCGGTCTCAACCAGTCGTTCGAGGTACAAAAACGTGTTTACTTTTTTTTACCACATTCTTAAGAATGTGGTAGGTATATCAGATGTTGAAGTACAGTTGCCCATCTACGTAGTCGTTTATAATGGTATAACTTTAAACATTGTTTACGGGAAATCCTAAGACTTTTATTATAAATTTTTTTGGTGATATTGATTTCTTATTTAAGGATGCACATATCCTCAAAGTTTTATCATATCAAGAAGAATAATTCTAAGTGAGAATCAGATAAGTACTTCCAACTTTGCTTATGCAGAAAAAACATTTATTTTATGCAACTATTGTCAATATTGTGTTGCATAATAATCCATAACCCTTGTTGCATCAATATGAGGTAAATCCTTGGAGTTATATTTTTCATATAGGTATTTTTCTCAAGGCATTTTTACATTCAATAGCCAGTGTCTGGATTTGGAGTCCCATTAAAGGTAATTTTAATATGTTGTCTACAAACTTTCTAACCTAGAGGTGACGATCAATAGCTAAAAACAAATTAAAACATCACAGTAGTCCTAACCAAAAAAAAAAAAGAAAAGAGACGTAGTTAGAACCTCTGTTCTAATTCTGGATTCGTCAGATACTGTTATTTAATTCAAAATATATAAGTATGTACCAGTATCACTAAATTTATGTTAATTAACCTAGTTAAATGTTTACTAGACGTGAATGTTGCAACAATTTTGCAAAAACAGTTAATAATTTCAACAATTTTGTTACAGATTTTAAAATAAATACTGTTTTAACACTTATATAATGGCTCCTTACAAAACATATTTTTTATTACTTAGGTGTTGGTATAGCATCGATATTTTTATAAGAGATACCGCATACAGAATATTCAAATGATGCTGAAACTGAGTGAAAAGTTGTATATACATTTTCTACAATTAGCACCAATCATATGAATAATAATTATTATAGTTAAAAAGTAAATAATTTTTCCCATTTCCTATGAAATTTGGTTTTCTATAAATTAATGAAATTATCTGTACAATATCAAGCCTTATCTAAATTTCAATATTAAATATTTGGTCATTTTAAATTTAAATATCTACTTGTCTCATTTTGGAAAACTAAAGTTTATTTTCCAATAGGAAATATAAATTAAGTGTGCCAAATCGTCCGTTTGAGAAAACTAAACATTTAATTCAGTATTTTTCTCTTTTTTATTTTTAGAGAACCAGTTAAGTAGAGAATTAAAACAGTTTTAAAAGAATATGAAAAAAAGCTTTCAGTTAATTGAGGTGCGAGTGTAGCGCCATCTTTGATTAAAGAAATCGAATTTTTTGCTAACAATGAATGTTTCATTCGAAATCAATTTGTCTGAACCTTCAGCACATTAATTTCAAAACTTATAGAATTTAAACGCGCGAGAGTTTCACTTTAAAACTATTTCATCACACTAAGTGAAGTACATTTATTGATTGACAAATTGTATGATTAGTTGGTATTACAGTAATGCCATCCAGCCACTGAATTCCTACAACATTTCTCAGCACGTTTACAAAGAGATCACCATTAAAAGATAACTAGTCTTTCACTTAAATAATGCCTGGGCAGAACTTGGGTTCCAATCGATTGACAAAACACTGTTTCATATAATGGAACACAGAAGCAGCTATTTGTAACTCTTCGGTCGGCTACAAAAACGCCGTTGTCTTCGCCTCAGGCCATTGTTCCAAAGTAAACCGAGAGAGTCTGAGAACTTCCACTGATGCATCATTAATTTCCAGCAGTGTCAATCGCCCCGTATAAATTGGTTTGTTGATCAAAATCAGCTCGCCTTTGGGACTCAGGGACTGAAACGATCAGCTGCCTTTTAATTTTTCCACTGCCTTATAAAGCCAAACAGGTTGCTTAAAATTTTGGGTTTAGGGTTTTGATTTAATTTTATTGTAACTCTTTCCGGGGTTCTAAAGATAAGTGAGACTTTTAAATAACAGTAACAAATATTTATTTAACTCTTCAAACACAACACAACAATTCTTGTACAATTTCTAATTAAACTCACGCCGAAGACACTTCGAAAATTGGAATTATTTCGCTTAGATATTGCTTCTTCGCTCTCGAATGCTGTCTGATTAAGGCTGACTTTTTAGCCGCCACGCCGTGGTCTTTATATAGGCGAACTAGGATTTTAGATCCTTGTACAAATTTCCATTGAGTATTCACGAATAATCGACATATCAGGGTAGTTCAATAAATAATTCACAGCCAAGTTATATGAGGGGTATTCAATAAGTACCGGTGGTGTCACATCCAGGAATATATACATTATTTAATACTTGCGAAATCATTCTGAGTAGAATAATGGATGCGAGATATGTTTATTATATATATTGTGTATTATGAAAATATACACTTAGCAAGCAAGTGGCAAAACTTTCTACATACAGCTAACCAACTGAAAATTGTGACTATAATAGCAACATTTTGTTCTTAATGGTTTTGATCTCCAATGTCAAATGAAGTTATTTAGTGGAGGAACAGTATAAAATAGTCAAGTAAAGAGTCAAAAATAGAGGTATCAATCAAAATAAGAGTTTACTTTTAAAATCCAATTGTCTACTCGTATATTAAGGGCTGTTCGTTTGGTGGTAAGCATGCTGGCGTGTGCGCCTGGTATGGGAAGAATGTCAGCTCAGTATCAGTATATGAGAGCGTCAGGAGCGCAAGAGAGAGAAGACATTGATTGATGTCTGACTGTCCCCTGAACTGTTGGGGTTTTCCAGGTTTCCCCTCATTCCAGTACTGAATGGTGGTTAGGGCTTGCCAACGTAAGTCGTCCCTGAGGTGTAATTGCTGCTTACTGAACGTCATACATTTGTTGTGATGTTGGGCTAATCCTTGTGTTTAGTCTAATCCTTGTGACTTTTATTATTGTTTTAATATGTTATTATGTATATATCAAGCCATATGAGTTGTCTAAAATTGTTTTTTTACTACTAACATGAGAAAACCTTATTATTTACCTCATTCGTGTAATGAGAAGGTGTTCATTATTTACCTAGGTTAATAATAAATTGTATTGAAACTCATTTGTTTTACATTTCACGCATCAGTTTGACATTTCACCTAGTTGATATTTCGATATGTTTGAGTAATAGGGGAAATGTCTGATTTTAAAATGAAAATAAGATCTTCTGGTGTTAATTCGGCTATTAGTAGTAAAAAAATACTATATATACTTCGGTTGAGAAGGCCATTATTTACCTCGAAAATTATATCCTTCGGCTCTACGCGCCTCAGGATATAAAATTTCTCGGTCAATAATAGCTCACTTCTCAACCTAGGTATATAATATACTATTTTCTCTATTTAATGACTCCTCTATCTATGACAGTAACTAATCAAGTTATCCCCAATATGAACGAATCAGTAAGAAGTTATATTTTCAACAACGTAGCTGTATGTATTTTACAGATTTGCCTATTATACTACTGCAAGAAATAGTAATTACGTAACTGCGTAATTTTCTAAACCTGTGTATGTCCAGTAATGTCCATTTTATCTACATCTGTTCATATTTGTGCGACGCTTAGGGATAGGGATTAGGGAAATGTTATCCAAGAAAAATTATTAGGCCTTTGTTTCGCTGGCCCAACGTTCTATCCAATTAAGCCCCGGACACATTGCTGGGTTTCAACGGCGATACGACACTCTTTTCCTTTACATATGGCTCCCTTGAGCCCACCAGTATGTAATATATACTCTGCGCATTATACCAAATGCCTATAAGTCCGTATTACTTTGTTTGCCAGGATGTTTTCAGGAGTGGAAAACGGAACGTAGGCACTTTGTTTTCAGCTTTTTTAGCCGAATTATTCCTATTTATTATATTTCAAGGTACACAGAATATAATTATCGGTCATAAATATTTGACAGCCTCTTATGATCAAGTGCTGACATATGTATACACAATATATACACTATATAATTAAAAATTAAATTGTTGTAGTTACAAGGTAGACAATTGAGGACGGAAAGCAAATTTTAATAGCGGGCGTAGTCGGGATCAGCGACAAATACGTGCTTAGTTGGAGTATACAAAATGTGAGCAACTAATATCAGTTTATTTTCATTGAGTCATAGAATTTTACAATGGAATAGACCGAGAAATTATAGTAATGTAAAAAGGTTCAATGGATACTGGTAGTTTTATTGCATGTAGGAAAATACCATTTCTATAGGTATGATCGGAATAAATATTACAAATTAAATAAAACAGATTGTTATAGTTTTTTTAGATGAATTACGTATTTTATCTACCGTGGATTAATTATTTAATAATAAATTAAGACACTTCTTATCAGTAGATATTCTTTTAAAATTGAAGTTGATAACACTAAACTAATTATAATAATATTGTATCTGGATAAATATTTTTTGTATTTAAATATTGTCACGCCTTGTTAGTTATAATCGACCAGATAGATACCAACTACAATTATTTCTAATTTTCTTAAAGTATCTTTTTCAGTTTAGGGTTGTCAAACATTTTACTAAGACATTGCACATCCCTTAGTATAAAATACAAAAATCTATATTATTACAATTAGAATGCCACCTGTGAAAGCCTCTCTGTTCTTATAAATTTCTCAAAATAATACTGTCGTAAGTTATTACTTTTCCAAATTTTCTTTGCTGGGCGACCGACGTATCACCTCCATACGACTCTTATATAAAAATCAAATGTATATCACCGAACATGATTAATGTTTGTATTCGAGGTCGGAAACTTCTCCACCCACTTACAGTAATAGAACTGAAATAAATTTATTTCCGTGGAACATCCAAAATTTCTTTCTAATATTGTATCGGCGTTTCTTGCCGGGAATATATTAGCCACAAAAGACATCCCGGGATTTGCTATAGCATAGGAGATTGTGGCCCATATTGAAGCTGATGTTAATCGATTCACTGTTAATCGTAATCTAACGTGTCTTGAACTGGTATTTATCTATCTTTTTCTAACTCAATGCTTTTTAAAATGGTAATATGTTTAGAGAAGCTACATGAAAAACACAATAGAGATTTTCAAAAATGTCAAGTGAAACATGAGATGGAATCGCGATTGGTAAAAGAAAGGAGCTTTATGCTTAAATTATTAACAATTAATACAAACTATAGAAGCTAAATGCCTCTACTGAATGTTTTTAGAAAAAAGGAGTGACTTATAATAATTTATAACACACTAGTGTGTTATGACCTATAAGTCACGCGTGTGTTATTTTTCTCTTTATGTGTATGTATATGCATGCTTGTAATGGCTGTATAAATAGTGACTGTTGTATAAACAAGTAAGTACAATAATCAGTTGTAACAAATAAATGACAACAAATAAACGATAGATCGATAACTAACTAAAAATAAACAGCTACTAAATAAACGATAGATAAACTTAAAAACTAAAAACAAGCAAAACAACTTAAATTTTAAACTAGCGACTTCTCGATGACAGTTTAAATAAAACAATCAATTGTACTTACGTTTAGAATAGAAAAAACTTTTTTTATTTACCAAATGTGACCTACCTACAGAATTGATACACCTACCTTTCAAATATTAAAATTATTTAAAACCAACACATTCCCCTGATCTGACACCTGTAGATATATTTTTTATGAGAATGCTAACCACTTAGATTACCTTAAATTAACATTCTTCGATTAAAACATTTAAATACTTAGAGTGAACGATGGTCTTTTCACTCGCCCACTGAGACATAGAAACGCTTGTAAGTCGAGACGGATGATTTTAATTTTTCAACAACTGGCGTGAAGAGAATTGAAATACCTTTTAAACGATATGCGACAGGGCCTACTATGCTATTCAAAATAGTTGCCAAACAATTAGGTTGTGTTCCGATATTAAACTTGGTTAACCAAAATCCCGGTTAAGCGTTCCATTAAATAAAAATTCCTGAAAATTGTTTAATTTTGGAACTGTGGTCACCTGAAAAAGGTTAACCAAACGTCAAAATATTGACCGTGCTCTGGGAGCGGTTCATTGGTCAACCGAAGAGTTAGCAGGTTAGGTTTTAGCGTTGAGAGAAGAAATATCAATTCTCTCAACGATTTTAATTATATTTTGTTTAGATGGTGAAGGCAGATGGGGTGGTGTTCTTGCGTTAAGAGTTATACCTAATAAATATTTATAAATTCTACTTTTCTGTATTGTATTCTGTAGTCCACTTGACCAAGTCGACTGAAAGCTACACTTATACCTACTTAGAAACTACTTATATCTTACTATAATATACCAAATTATCTGCTGTTTCATTTATTTTTTGACTGAAGATTAGAGTAATAGTTAAGCACGGAATATGAAGGTATTTAAGGTTGAATGAATCCCAATAAAAACAATTCATCATCCATGTTGATTAACCAGCCAGTTCCTTAATTACACATTTTTCAGGTTTACCAATATTTCGGTTAACCGAAATCCTGGTTGGTCGCGGATAATATCGGAACACAACCTTAGTTGTCAAAGTTCAGTTTGCAAGTAGAAAGTAGTTTTTTTTATACCATCCATCTTACATTTTATTAAGGTTACATTACATTTTACATCTTACATTTTATTAAGGTTAAGGTGGAGGAGGGCTTACTTTAGGGACGGATTCTGTACTTTCGTCCTTTGTTCATACGATTCTAGTCATCTCATTAAACTTGTCCACGAAACATCGCAAGAATTAAGACGTCTTTGTAAATTATTAGGTACAGGGGTCGAGAGATTCTTATTTTATAAGAAAATGTTATTTTAAGCATTCTGAAATTATATTAAATTTCTTGGTAAATCGTATCAACACAAGAATAAATTTATTCTTGTCAGAATCTTTATGTCAGTCTCTATATCTGAATAAAGTTATTCTTATAGTATTAAGTTGTTCTCTAATAGATACTTTGTAACAGGTACAATATTTTCTAACATTTCCTATATTTATTTTATAAAAATAAGCTTTTGGGTACTGTTTAGAAAACGGTAGAAAAATTTTAATTCATGTGCAATTTTTCGAATACTTGAATTGTCTCCTTTCTCAATATGTGCAATTTTATTATTCGAATTTATTTATGTCCAAAATTAACTATCAAAATCTTACCTGTAGAAGAATAAATCGGAGCTAAATTAGAATCTTCCTTAAATTCTGTGAATCAATTAGTTGTATCACATTTTCTTTAAACCATTACGTAATAAATGAAAGTGCTGACTGTGTTGCATATAAATTAGTTTTCTTCATAGCTTTATCTGTAGCTATTAGAAATGCAGCAATTAATAGAAGAACAAATAACTACGAATAGTAAAGATTCTTTATATCCTCAATCTGCAAACGCCTTATTTAAACAAGGACTAAAACAAATTAAGCTATTCTCCTGCCTATATGCTACCTCGAGAGCTGAATTACAAAGAAAAATTTGCTGTATTTGGTCTAACATGGAATCAAAATACAAGAATTTGCTTTGCAACGAAAACTACAAGGAAATACCTCGGACCGCACATCGTAGGATGTCACTAATTGCAAACCGGTTTCGATCTTTTTATGATCGCGATAAGCGACCATACCTAAGGATGCGAAGACTTGACACAGTCTCTATGATCGCTTATATTGTACTGACGAGATCATAAAAAGATCGAAACCGGCCTGCAATTAATGTCATCCTACGATGTGAGGACACTATAATGTTACAGGAAAACAAATTTGAAATGCAATGAAATGGCAAGACAATATACCATGGTGTTCCATATAAAAAAGGCAAGTTCTGTCAAGACTTGATGTGTTTATCAAATGTTCCGTTACATTAATCTCTTCTTCTCTTACATTATTCGGCACTTAGTAGATATTGAGATAGAAGATAGAAGATAGATAGAAATTTAGATAGAAGAAAGAGTCTAGTGATAAATTGTCAAAAACTCTTTGTATAGGTATCCCAAACTATAAAGAATGAAGACTGGGGTTTGTAATATTCTTCTTTTTTTTCGATAATCGAACTCAAAAATGCATCGATATTTTTTTATCTCTCACAGTATTTTAGAAAATTCCAAATCCATCTATTGTAGATATTAGTAAATCCTGTTACCGCCTGTACTAACCCGTCTCAACTCGCCCACTGCATTTCGCTATAGATAACAGAATTCTAAGGTTGGAATTATGTCGGTGTCAAATTCCAGTTATTCGAACAGTTATGTAATATGCTGAACGTCACATTTAATTTAAGGCACAATTATAGATGCTGTAAAAGCTGATAAAACTGATATACGACGCGGATTAAGATTATTATCTGGTTGTAGGTTTGTCGCGGTATAATGCTAACTGATAATTCGAGATAATAATAATAGAGCAGTGGCATAGATATCGTCGCAGAGCACACCTCCCCTCCGCATTCAGTCGCTGATATATTACGTTATTGCATATAATATTATCTTAATAGGTTGTGGGATACCATCTTGTATCATCGTTGTTCTCGCTACGTGATTGCCAATTAGGTTTGTGCTATTGTTTTGTAATTGAAAATGATGCCGTTGAGCAAAGTTGATTCGTGCAGACTGGAGTCGATTTTATATGGAACTGGTTTGTTTGCCAAATGCGTGATTATCTGATAATAATGCGGCATTCTAATTTTATACATAATACGCTTTACCCATTATTATAATAATTCTAAAAGCCATTATAAGGTCATTACGCACTATTTGTGACAGATAAACAAACCGTGCATATATAGCATATAACAGGTATTTATAACACAGGTGTATAAAGATAATCTACCATTTATTGCTCATTATTTTTTACCTTTTGTTGGAAATTCTAGTAGTGATTATTGAACTGTTTTGTACTGTTTATAAACTGAGAGCGTACGATGTCGGCGATGGCTATGAACATACACTTAGCCGCGTCCAAAATAGAATCTTATAAAATCGATATTATACAAAAAATGGCATATCCGTTCAATATGATTTTTATTATACCGGGTGTCAACGGATCTATTAGACAAGCCATAACTTCTAGAGTATTGGATGTATCAAAATGAGATTTGGTATACCTAGGTAAATGGTAGAGGAAGAGGAAAGTTTTTGCATATTTTTCACGTTTAGGCTACTTCCGGTTTCACCGGAAATGGCTTCAATTTTGAATTTTTAAATGGAACACCCTGTATATTTTTACATATTTGAATTTCTGAGACAATTTTGGACTATGACATAATAACTTTTAAAGTATAATACTCGTATACGAATTTATTAAAAACTTCACTGAAGTAAATGTATTTTATGAGCTTATTTTTAATCCAATCACAATGAATTTAGTATCGTTGGATTCGCAAAAAAAATCCCTTTTTGAAAAGTGCTTGTCAAAAAAGTGTTGCCATTTGAAAAAAAATAGTTAGATATGAAAAAGTAATTTTGCCAACTTGTCTTATTCCTATCTACCATATTAATCACTAAAAATTTGCGATTACATTTTTCTGACATCATCTAAGGCCTTCAGATTAGTTTGCGCTCAATCATGGCCACCTAGATAAAATATTAAAAATGGCTCTAAAAAAATCAAGTAGGCGAAAAAACTTTTTAAAATATCATTTTCTAGTCCAAAATTGTCTCAGAAATTCAAATATGTAAAAATATACACGGTGTTCCATTTAAAAATTCAAAATTGAAGCCATTTCCGGTGAAACCGGAAGTAACCTAAACGTGAAAAATATGCAAAAACTTTCCTCTTCCTCTACCATTTACCTATACCAAATCTCATTTTGATACATCCAATACTTTAGAAGTTATGGCTTGTCTAATAGATCCGTTGACACCCGGTATTTATTAAGTTTTGGGTTAGATATTATATGAAACATTCGAGTAATCCGCAGAAGCTAAGTACAACATTGGAGGAAGAAATAAGTAGAATATTCGACCCGAATATAATACTAAATAATATAAATAATAATAAATAATAAATAATAATAATAATAATAAAGAATATAAATAATATAATACTGTATGAAAGTATTTATTTGTGGCATTGTTTATTTGGGTATTATGCCACCACTGAACAATACAAAAAAATTATTAAAGAATCCACGACAATTTTATTAAATGGACAAATAGTTTTACAATTTTACTCTAAATTTTGATAGCTGTTGGTTATCAATTCTGAAAGACTAGGTAAGTCGAAATAGAATCATTGCGAGTTAGAAACGTAAAAACATAAATTGAAATGATTTAAACTTTAATAACATGGATCCACAAATAAGAATTGGTTTAGTAAAAAAATTGGTGTTTAGATAGAGATGCCGGAGTAATGCTAACGCCAGTCGGGGCACATTCTCCGTGGAATAGCTATTTTCGGCATCTCCTTCAAAGAAATAAGAATAGTATATTTTTAATAATCAAATATATAAGCACGAAACATCTTTTGAGACTACGAATATGTAAAATCCACCGTTAAAAGTATTTTATTTTATAATATTGTATAAATAATTAGTTTAAGGCGACACGCGAAAATTTTTATTTGGAATAAGATAATAAGCCAAATAGATTTGTCCTTGGTATTTATCTTTGCATGGAGACAGTATCTACAGGTAAAAAGATAAGCTAATTATTGAAGAGTTAAATTTGCGACTTGAAATTCCATTATAAGAGAAGAATCAAGCTCTAAAAATTAGTACCTAATCTGCACTTCATCCTAAAGGACATCAATTTTTCAAGGGTCCATTCACTAGTCCGAAATAAGCCCAAAATCGACGTTCGTCTCGTGTCTAATTATAAACAAACTATAAAAGATAGCGACTTTCAGTAAAAAAGTACTGAAAGATAAGACTTTAGTCTAAATCCCTATAGTAGTAATTTTTGGTAATTCTTTTTATTTTTAAAATTCCAGGCAAACAATCTTGTACTAAAATAGCGTATTTTCAAAAATTATTTTCTCTAAAATACATGCGAATTAAACAAAAATTTGCTACTATAGGGATCTAGTTTATCTTTTGATATTTCCGGTGATATATAATCTATAACATTAAAAAGAAATTTTGTTGCAATTATAAGACAAATCCGGTACCGTTGCAATAAGGGCTAACTTTATGTCCATGTGCCTTTTTAGTTTGGCTTTACGTGCACCTCCGAAATCTTAATAATTCGGTAGTGGAAATATGTAAGTCTCCGCCCTTCGGCCACCCAACCTCTCAACCCGACCCCGTATTCATGCCTGTCAAATCTACAGTGAATAGACTCTTAAATAATTAATAATTTAAAGTTTTTATTATTTGATATATTTATTATTAGTATTGCAGTATTAAAGTAATTATCTTTTTGACAAATGCATTTTTCTGATCTCGTCTTGTCTCGTCTACTCCAGTCTTGGACGTCTCATCTCGACTACATCATTTCATCTCGAAAACAGAGATAAAATTGTCTCTAGACAGGCAAACGTCCAGGCGAGGTGAGACAAGACGAGACTTTTCTCGTCTCACAGCAACACTTCTTTATTTAACTAATTAAATTTTTCCCTTAGATATATTAATAAAACCTTTAAAGAGATATAATCGGAATCTATTATCCAGTATCATTAAGAAATTGGTGCTCAAGGAACAAATTGCGAACGATTTGCCAATCTGTTACGGAAATTTATATATCATTTTAGCAATTCAGATAGTTTGAGGATTTTTCCTTGAAAAATCGTCTGCTCGCCGAAGACGGTCCCTGAAGGTGGATCTGTTTTTATGTGGATGTAGCATTTATCACTGTTTTATAAAGAATTACTTAACGCCAACACAACGCGAAAAGTGCATTTAGCAAAGCGGTTCTATAAAACGGTCGGCACTGTCTCTTTCCTGGAGTATCATTAAGAAATATCGCTCTGTTTTATACAGATTAATACATTTCAGCCAACTGCTTCCACTTGGAGGGAAGGCAATGAGTTATAATTCAAGTAGATTTTACTTCATTAAATTGTACATTTGTTCCAATAAATTTACAAACGGAAGTTTTAACTAGTTTCTTTGCATTTGAGGAAGAGGTAATTACTCTGTCGACGAATTCAAGCAACTAAATTGTTATTCTTTTTCTGCGTACTTTCAAAGACAAAACTTACTTCTGTTTCGTAATTTACGGGCAACATTTTAATTAATTTACTTGAAGTATGATATTCTATTAGTAGTTGAATGAACATGAATGAATTATACTTTAAATAGTTAAACACACTGTATGTATCTAGCTCTTGTCTTGCGTTGTCTTGTCTGATCTCGTCTCGTCTTGTCTAACCCTGTCTTGCGCGTCTCGTCTCGACTAGTTTTAATTTATTTCATCTCATCTCGAAAATAGAGATAAAATTGTCTCTAGACAGAATAAGTTCAGGCGATGTGAAACAAGACGGGTCTTTTCACCATTCACATTCACTTTTCACTATTAATTCACCCATGTACTTCATTATTTTTTAAAATAGGCACTCAACAAAAAACCAATAGAGCCTCACGTTGGAGAAATACAAACCATGTTTTTTTCTGTGTGAATATTTATAAGAACTTTTGAATTCTACTTCCATCTGAGTCCAACACTAACTATAATATTATATTTAAAATCCATATACAGGGTGTCCTAAAAACGTACCCACAAACTTTAAGGGGTGGTAGAGGACATGAAAACAAACCATTTTTGTTTAATGAACATGTCCGCAAATGAGCCGTTTTGGCAGAAAAAAGGAAAAAAGGTGTTTTCAGTCATGGACTTGTTTCGTTGATAAATAAATGATGCTTTACAATAAATATTCAAAATGTTGACCATTTGCTTCAATACAAAGTTTGCATCGTCGGTTCATTGACTTACGAACCCTAGAATATTCCGGGAATAACCTCGGGAATAACTTCTACATGTGTATAATTGGCCATTATTCTTGCTAAGAGATCTTCCTCATTACGAATAGGCGTTTCATAGATTAAAGAATTCAGATGACCCCAAAAAAAAATATCGAGGAGTTGAGATCGGAAGAACGCGCAGGCTAGGCCACGGGACATCCTCTTCCAATCCATCGGCGGGGAAATTACTGGTCCAAATACTGGTGCACGTTCAAACCAATATGTGGAAATGCCCCGTCATGTTGAAACCACATGTTATCTCTAACCTTTGCACATTTTCTAATAATAGAGGCAAAATATTTTGCAGAAAATGGAGATAAATATCTGCGTTCAAACGAGCAGGCAGCAAGTGAACTATTAGATTTCCAACTCCAACTATTAGATCTCCAACAATACTAGCCCATACGATTACACAAAATTGTTCCTGATGTCTTTAGAGACCACAGCGTGAGGATTTTCATCATGCCAAATGTAGCTGTTTCTACCGTTAAAATAACCATCACGCGTAAAACATGCCTCAACAGAAAACACTATTCTCCCGAAGTGAGGTTCTATTAAGTTGTGACCCAAAAACCTATCGCAAAAAGCTAATCGATGTGGATAATCTTCAGGATTTAAAGCTTGTACGTGTTGGAAATGGTAGGCGTAGAGGAGTTGTTCATGGCACGGTGTACCGTCTACCTGGAAGATCCCATTTGGTGTGCAATTGCAGGAGTACTTGTGAATTGATTTCCTCCACACAATTCATCAATCGTATGAGCTGTTCTTGGACGACCTTGACCACCAGGACGCTTTAGGTTCCCACTTTCTCTAAGGCGACGATGGATAGAAGCAAAGGTTGTATGATGAGGTTGCTGGCGTTCCGGATATCTCTGTTAAGAATATAAGACCATAAAAAATGTTAGGTACTGTCGGCCTACTTTTCTGAAAAATCAAGGAAAAGCCAATCATCTTTATGGTCTTTGTACGTCATCTGCTAAATTGTACATTTAATATTTATATAAATTCGAAGCGCGAAGCATGAATTACATAATTATTATAGTTATTGTTCATATTGGGTATATTATTAGTTTTGAAATAAATGACCCTTGAGTGGGTAAAATTGGCATATGAGTGGGTAAAAATTATTTGATTTTACTATTTTAAATAAACTGTTACTTTGGCAAAAAGTTTTAAGTTAATAAAATGATAATTTAATAAATAGAATAAAATAAGAAAAAATAGACATCTAAATGTAATCTGTCAATTAATATCATGTCTCTAAAGAAAATCAGATGGGAAAAAAGTATCATAACATCTACATCATAGAATGTAAATCTAGTATCTACATTAGGAGTGTATCTAATTAGGATAAAAAAAAAATAGATGAGGTCGATCATCGACAGATGATCAGATGAAAATAGATGACGTCTTTGTGACATATATTATACATTTTTTAAATATCTCTATGTCGTTGGAAAATATTTTTGGTTTGAAACAATACCTTTGTGCCTTTATAGATATGTGTTCTAATAGTACGGAAAGTCTGATAATAGATCTAGTTAATGAGTCCACGAAATGAAACCATTAGCATTATTTCACAAAAATACGGAAAACCACTTTAATACCTTGTCTTTCCTATTTTTCATTCAAAATAAAACATAACAACCCCATTTGGATAGTTGAATACACTAAACATGACATAAACGATATTGATGTTGAAAGTAACTCTGTAGGTGAATATGATATAATTCAACGTAAATTGCCACCATGATTGCGGAGGCCATTGTTTGCTCTTACATGTATAAAATTATCCATTATTGGAAGTGCCTTAATACGAAAACTTATCAGTATTACAAGAATCCATTAAACTGCCACAAAACAGTAATTGATGATCCGCAGTTGTTCCTCACTATCTCTCGGTTTGATGAATACTATCAGTGAAAGGGAATTTATTTTGATTTACTAAAATATATCACAGTACCTACACAGCTCAAGTTACTAAATAACTTTCTCGACAACATATTTAGTATGAGAGATATATATGTATCTATTTAAATAAGGCTATATCAATTTATTTATCTTTTGAATAATGGTATTCTTGTTCCAAATTTATTAAATAGTGAGGTTCGTTACTCTAAATTGTTTCATAATCTTAGTCAAGTTTACTGCCCCTGAAGTAATGTATAATGTGGTAGATTTATGAATATAGGTAGTAGTCGTGGTGGTTACATTGAGGAGTAAGAATAGGCGTAGTAAAAGAAAAAGAGGAGCAAGATTAAGAGCACGAGTAGTGTTAAAAATAAATCTAAAATAGATCTTTGACCAACAGAGACCATACTTTCGTACTGTTTTAATATCCTTTCAACTAATATGTCTCATCCACCATCCATCTGTCATCCACCCTGTAAATACATAAAATGTCTGCCAAGAATATCTTGTGTGCGGCCTGTAACTATAGAAATGATAATAATAACGTATTCCATTACGTGAAGCAATCAATATAATCTTAATTTATATCGTATTCTGGGTATAGTCGATCTCTTTTTTTTTCACTAGAAACATTTCCAACTAATGAAGCTTTGTAATTTACTATCCTCTGTCAGAAAATCTGTACTATGGCCGCTAGTAGGGGGCCTTTTGGAGAGAAATTTTCATTAACTTCACTCACTCAAAGAGTACAGAAACGGATTAGCCTCAAGCTCATATAAAAACATGAACAGGAAAAGCACTGGCCTGGCGAAATTAGTATTCAGACTACAAAAGAGACAGGTAATTAGTTTCTATGTACCTGCTACTATTAACATTATTCTAGTTTCTTTTGTTTAGTGGACCGTATAGAAAATTAAACACTTGTGGATAACCGCCTTTGTTTTAATATTTTTCATGTTAGGAGTCAAACTTCTTTTGCACTTTATAGAACATCTTACTTTGAAAAGTATTTATAGACTTAAAGTATCCAGGGGCTTTATACATTTATAATAACCATACACTTTTAGTGAACAAGGCATTCTGGAGATATAGACCGTTAAGTAATAAGATTATACTTCATAGTCCTATATGAAGTATAATATTCATATAGGAATATAAAACCATAACAAAACATCTGATGGTACCCTATGCGGCCATATTACCCTGAGGGAACTATAGTTTATTACTGTACATACTATTGAACAGAATAACAAGCTGCAGACTACCACTTATTCTGTGGAACATAAATACATCATACTCTGCTAACTTAGTGACGCTAAGATTTTGTCTTTTAAACAACAAAGATATGATAGAATTAGAGGGGAACTAACTCTAGTTGTTGTTATTGATGGAAGCAGTCTATCATTGTACCACAACAAAATTAAACAAATTTAACGATATGTATTGAAAATTGAAAACGTCAAGAATGTTTTGAGTTTTGACACATCTGATTTTGAGTTCAAATTTCTATTGCATTAGGGCCTGATTTTCATGTTTCTATAATCGCAAAGGTTTTAAACCCCTCTCATCTCAAATAAATTTCAAGGAAGACAAGTTTATAAATTTTTCTTCCATATCGCAGAACTTATGTAACTTTTAAATTTTCCTAAGGAATAACTAACCAAAATCTTATTGGCAACCAATTTAAGCATACGCTTTTTGCTCTCCAGTAAATGATAACCAGTAAATGGTAGAGATATAATAGTAAATGTCACTCAAGAAAAATACTGACGGGTAAGACATGATTGTTTAATAATCTGATTACATTGTTTTTTGATATATATTACAAAAATGAATAAAACGTATACAATGCATTGATAATGTAATATTTTTTACTAATCGCGACTGAAAAGAAAAAATATATATTTTGTTACATACGCAGCACACATTTGGTTAATTTTATTGAAGGTTAACCTGCAAATTTATCAATTTTTACTGATATATATAAATGTCAGCTCCTTAGCGACATGTGGAGACCTGCACGCAAAATGCAGAGGGAAAAACGCGTGACAAATACTCCTCATCTCAATTCAACCTTCGTGTAGCGCAAAGGAAAAGGCATGATTGGTATGTTGTTGTTTGTTTTACATGGCCAATTTGCTGATATATCTGTAAAACTTTTCCAGCTGCAAATCGCATTATGCAGTTTCGATCCGGATACAAATCACTAGAGATTTAGAATTCACTACTGCACTCTGTTTCGTCTGTGTAGCCAACTGCTATTATAATTTTAAATGTTCTCTTCCCTTTAACTGTACCGATGGTTGTTTAAGTAAATGTTTTCAGTTTGCGTACATTCTATATACGGTGTGTTACTTTTTAAGATCACTGTCCCGGAAATCTAAAGAGGCAGGCAAGCCCGCAGCACCCGGAAATCGAGAGCAAGCCAAAAAATGTTTATAAACAGGCACAAAACATATACAGTGAGGACATAAAGTCCGTCCCACCCCCCTCTAATTTTTGAACCACTGGGTAGATTATGATGAAATTTGGAACGATAATATATGACTAAATTCTGCATTTTTTGACACATCAATGACAGCTCTGAATGTCAAAGTGACAGCTGGGCGCGCAATAAGAACATTTTTTTAAATGGAAATGGGGGTCGAGTAATAACTCATTTTGAAGATATTTTTATGCTCAAAACATCCATCAAATTTGAGAACATTTGGTTCAGTAATTTCCAAATAAAAACCAGTAATAAAACCTTACTTTCATCGGATTTTTCAGCAGATTCTTCGATTGAATATGTCCTTAGGAGTAAAGTCTAAATCTTTTCATATTTCATTGGAGTTTATTTAATTTTAAATTTATATTTATATTCAACAGAATATTCAAATATAAGAATATAGTTGTACGTACATATAGAATAAAGAAAATACTCGAAATAAAATCCCCTTGAGTCTGAGATGTCACAGCTTTAAAGGATTAACATGTCACTCGTTGAAAAGAGGGTGTAACCCTATATACTTATCATGTCATCACTCTATCATCAGCTTCTCTTCAACTCATCCCTCACTCTTAAAATCCGGCCTAAATGATTTCTTTTTTTGTGGATTATTGTTAATAGACTTGTGAACAAGTTATGTGTAAAACTTTAACAACTTTGTCTTGGTATCACTACATCGTATTTTGATTGTACTTTGTAATATTGTTAGGGGCGTAACTCAGCGTATTTCTTAGCGAGTATCTAATTTGTTTACTCGCCTAGCTCTGAGGTTGAACTAACAGGGCCATCTACCTAGATCTTGTTCAAGCAACACACGATCTACCTAGGTCTTGTTCAAACAACTACAAACTCCATCTACCATGAAGTAAAGTGCAAATATCAACACAACAACACACAATATCTTTGATCTAACTTTTGCTCCAATATCAATTTTTAATTTGGTTGAAACTTTGGATATCATGGATTCTGAATTTAAGTATCAGAAAATATCGCAAGAACACTATATCTCTGTAATACTTGGTTTGCCCATCTCGAATCATGCAAAACATGCATATATTTTCGTTATCATGTATAATCTCCAATAATGGATCATGATGTAAACGTAACCGTAACGCCTAGTAGCCGTTATGATATTGACTATCTTGTGATTGGATATGGGTATAACATTTTGAATAAATAAATATGAAAGATCGTTAATTGTTCATTATTTATATCGTTTCTTATGTATTTACTTTTTTACTCACATATTTTTGAAACCCACAGAACTGGTCATAAATTTTCAGCTTGTACAAGAATTTCATATATTTAACGTGATATATCTTTCCATGGTACTTAGCATTGCAGACATACATATGGTGTGATTAATTTATTACCATACTATCGCAGCTATCTATCAGAAAACATGATATGTGACATCAATCGTGAGGTTCAGCAATAATAGCTAGATGAATTCCTACCTATTAATTTTCGATGTAAGGCCGTGCAAGAGTTGTTGCCAACGAGCAACATATACATACGGTATACGTAGTGTATGTGTACGAATTTACTGCTTTGACACAATGGCACCCAAACGTAAAAGATCGACATGTCCATTAAGTTATGGCATGTATACATCGTTATTTGGGTGAAGCATCTGGCAAAAAATGTTATGTATACAGTGAGATAAAAATATGAATATTTATGGACGAAACAACAAATAAAACAAAACTAGTATAGTGCATATGGTGGTGTAAACTTTAAACTATTATTAATGTTCGGTTCCTTTGCTAGTATGCCATAAACAGTTTCCAGATACAAATGCAAAATCTGTAGTGAAAGTAATAACGTAGACTTGTGCAGACTTTGATTACCATAACACCAACTTGCAATGCTGATCACTGATGGAGCTGCGATCATGCCTAAAGCTAGCAAAATATTCTAAACATATTTTCCGAATCTCCTTTTATCACATTATGTTTATTACACGCAATTTATCTGGTAGCAAATACTATTATAGACAGAAGTATTGAGGAGTACCGGTACTTATCGAATATCCCTCGTATAACTTGGCTGTCGATTATTTATTGAACTGCTCTGGTATGTAGATTATCCGTGAGTATTCGATGGAAATTTCTACCAGGATCTGGAATCCTAGGTTATGGATATAAAGGCCGCGGCGTGCCAGCGAAGTCAGGTTTAATAGGACAGCGATCAAGAGCGAAGGAACAATACTTAAGTGAAATAACTGTAATTTTCGAAGTGTTTTCGGCGTGTATTTAATTAGATATTGTACAAGAAATGTTGTGTTGTGTTTGAAGTGTTAAATACAGATTTTTACTGTTGTATAAAAGTCTGACTTTAGAACCCCGAAAGGAATAACAATATTATTAAGAAATAATTTGAGAACCACAAACACGTGCTGCAGGTTCATTCAAAGGAAATATTCCTGCGACAAAAGATTAATAGGAATTAAAATTATAAAGGACACAACCCCTGCCGATATTTCAGGGTGAAATTGAATGTAAAATTCAGGCGAGGGAGAAAAAGTGAGTGTTAAAACAGGTAGCAAGCTTGATTTTTTAGAACGGAGGCGCTGGTTCATGATAAATGGGAATATCAGATATCGGGACGCGACCTGTACTGGTGCGGCCCTTTGCTCGATCCAACTCCCTAATCATTATATTCCACTCCTAGGAATGTTTAAGAAATTGAGTGTGCTAAGTGAAGACGTAATGAACAAAAGGAATTCCTTAAAATGAAATTCATAACTGAAGTAGAATGCAAAATACGCCGCAGCGTTGCTCTGCCTGACTCTGCCCTGAGACTTCCGTTTTATAATCTCTCCTTTAACGTTTCTATATTAAAATATACAATTAATCATGCACAAAACGCTCCAAGTTCTATTACATTGTCTGTATAATTGTACTAGGTTCGCGCTTTGACTAGACCGGATAAGCTAGACTCAAATGTGAATGCATATTTTATAATTTAAATTATATCCTACCGAGGATTCACCTAAGACGAGAGTAAATTAAATTAACCTTGATTTGAAATTTAAGCCTTCTCTAGGAATACTATGCCATCAGAATTATCTGGCTTAAACCGCTCAAGTAGTTCATATGAGGAGCCTGATAAACTATGTATATTTATATGTGTATATGTAAAATGTTATGTAACCCAGTTCATAAATCATCAGAAGAATGACTAGGTGGTGCTTGTTAAAAACAACACAGTAAGCTGAGCAGAAATAGTATAAGAATCTTCTCAATATAACAGTTAATGGATATCTCGATTGTAATCACAAAATGTTATGTAACCCAAATCATAAACCATCAGAAGAATGACTAGGTGATGCTTGTTAAAAACAACATAGTCGGTAAGCTGAGCAGAAATAGTATAAGAATCTTCCCAATATAACAGTTGATGGATATCTCGATCGTAATCATAAACCTGAAAGCTACTAAAAGCTACTGAAAGGTATTATATAGATATAAGAGACCCTTCTTCCTACTGAATCTACCACATGCTGATGGTTGAGGGACATAAACATTGGATGTCAGCTCAATACATCAGAAACTTCCAACACACATCCCTGTATGATATTGGAGAAGAGATTATACAGCGTTTTTTCTTTCTCTCTCTGATGAACCTACATTGATGGCTAGATTGGACTTTTATATTCCTTAAGTGGGTCTTAAGTGGGTTTATCGTGCTATAGTATCCAGGAGGCAAGCAATGGGTCAATGTCTTGCTTACTTATGAGTTGGGGTCAAGGAGTCTAGCACCTAGCCTCTAACTCCAAGGGAATAGCTGAGAGGAAAGTTAGCAATCCTATGAGGAAGCTTTTCTCAAGACGGTCTGTGCGTAGTGAAGGTGCACATCCTGCTCGAGGTAGCCCTGCATACAGCGGATCTAGACGAGGAAGGTCGATAAATTCCCCCGGCACCGGGGTGATAGGCGCCCTAACGGGGGCTCTGGAATACTGGGCAACTTTCCAGAGTAATGCGGGGCTCTGCTGTGATGGACTTGAATCCCTTACTACTGGTGGGATTTTTATGGAAAACCAACCAGTAAAAAACACAACCTGACGTAAAAATCTCGATCTAGAGGTAACTGGGGAATTCATGGAGATTGGGATCAATAAAACTCCTAATAAAAGCCCGATCCCATCGGATCAGGAGAGAACGCTGCTAAAGTCTCCGACACCTGAGACCGGAGGAGGGGGCAATATTAGATATGGTCACTGCCATTTAAAATATCATCTGTACAAATTCGGCCTAGCAGAAGATGCTGCTGAGTGCCGCTGGTGCTTAGGGGATGATGAAACGGACACATGAACACATATTGTGCACCTGCCCCGCTGGGGAAAGGATAATAATAATAATAATAATAATAATAATTTTATTTGTCCAACAGTGTAAACACCAATTACAGAACAAAGTATAATATAAAAGAACATGAAAAGATCAAAAGTGAAAAAAAAAATACGTGTATGCAAACCTACAGTGTGATTTAAACCACAACAAAAAAAAAACATGTATATACAAGTAAGTGCTCAAATTCGATTTAATTAAAGTATCAAAATTTAAAGTTGACTAACGCTTCTAAAAACATTATGTAAACTTTTTACATTACAGTTAAAGACATCACAGGAGTTACAAATGCCATTATAGCTACGTGTCATAACGCTAATGGGAGACTTTAATCCAAGATTAGTGTCGACAGCAGAACAATAAAATGTTAGTGGAGCACGACTGGCTGATCTAACTGCTAGAAAATTTAACTGGCTTTATATATCAGGACAGTCGATATGGTTATGCAAGAGTGCGTGTAAAAATTTCAGACTGTGGAAGTATCTTCTAAATTGTAGTGAGTCAAAATTAAAACGAGTTAACAAAAGTTTATAGTCGCAGCCTCTTGCAGGATATCTTCTGTCTGAACGAAACGTGAGGAATTTTAAAAACCTTTTTTGAACCGACTCGATGAGATTGATATGAACATTATACATAGGATTCCAAACAAGTGAACAATACTCTAACTTGGAGCGGACATATGCATAAAATAACCTGAACAATACATCATTACCGAGGAAATCACGACCTTGCCTTATCACAAAACCTAACATCCTAAGAGAAGAAGAAACTATACGTTGTATGTGCTCCGAAAATGTTAACCTATCGTCAAAGTAAACACCCAAATCCTTGATGGACTTTGCACGTATCAAGAAGTCTGAGTTAATTTCATAGTTGAAAAGTATAGGATTCAATTTACGTGTAAAAGAAATTACTTTACACTTCGACATATTTAAATGTAAGTTATTCAGATCACACCATCTCGCAACCGCATTCAAATCATTTTGAAGAAAAGCACAATCATCTATACTCGATATAGAAAAATACTGTTTTAAGTCGTCCGCATAGATTAACTGATTGCAATTGAGAAGAGTAGTAATGTCGTTAATAAAAATAGAGAATAGTAGAGGACCCAAATTAGAGCCCTGAGGTACTCCAGAAGTAATAAGGTAGTGACTCGAGTTGTATCCACTATATGTGACATAATGGAAACGACATGATAAATAAGACGAAAAGAGCTTTAGTAAGTTATCGCAAAATCCGTAATTCTTAAGTTTATGCAAAAGTATGTTATGATCAATCCTAGGGATCCAAAGGATCAGATTATTACTCATTATTTGGCAAAGAAACAACTTCTGCCAGAGGATCTGAATAAGTTCTCACCCAACAAGGTGATCAGCTTCATTAAGAGGCTGGACCTGTTGGGTGAAATATAAGTAAGTGTGAGCCACAATAGACCACATGGTCGCGGTGGAGGGTTTGAGTTTCGGTCCACTCACTTTTGAACCTAACCTAACCTAATCTATTTATGAGTTACAAATGCGATGGACAGCTATCCTAGCTATCCTATCCTAGAGGTTCTTCGGGTGTGCCAAACCTTATCATTTGGATAAAAAGGAAGGAGATTACAGTTTTTGTAACAATTCGAGATTTAGTTATGCAGAGAAAAATGTCCACATCTGCCTCTTCTCTTTTCTCTAGAAAAAAAAAGGAAGCAAGGGTAGATTTTGGTGCAAGATGCCTCTATGTGTTGAGAATACATCAAAAACGTCTAGCAAAGCTTAACGTTATGTTCATTCTTTATAGTCTTTCAGGTGGAGGTTTTGCTGTGTTAATAATGGAGAGTGCAGAACAAGTGAGGAATTGGAAAATGATATTTATTTACTTGAAAATCCCCATAAACAAACCCCATATCAATTCAGAAGTGTTTACTGGTAGGTACAAAAGTAGATGCAAACTCTCCGATCATCAAATTTCTGTTAGATTTTGACACGTCACATCATTAGAAAATATCTATCTAAATCCTTGTTTAGGGAATGGTTTTAAAAAGTGCAGTGAAATTATTTCAATTGATATTTTAGCAAATGTCTATGTACTTCCTCCATAAGTAAAGTATATGGCGCTCGAGCCTCTTATTTATATTTAGTGCTTAACATGAGAATAAAATAACTGAATACTTCACTTGTTAATGCTACTTTATTGGGCATTTTGCCACACTTCCTCCGATAATTTAAGTTTCACGCAAAAATATGCGAACACAGCAAGCTTGCACATTTGTTATTATTTCATGTAATCCGTTCCAGCGCAACCACTTCAACAAGCTCCAAAGTATATATTTTATAATACCAGCAATACAGAACTTCCTCGGGAGAACTAATTTATCTAAATTTAAGCTCAGTTGTGTTCACGTTCAGTATTCTAATCACCGCATACATAATAAAGAGTAGACAACGGGGAAGCGTAAGCATTTTCAGTAGGTGTGAATAATTTCTGAATTTATTGAAATCCATTTCTGGAGATTGAGCATTAGAGGAACTTCAGTTTCCAAGACATGTGTAAATTCGCAGGGTAAGTGAGTTATGCGGGCTGCGAAATGCGGCGCAAGAAGTGAAGTGTCGTTCCTAATTGATATATTCAGGATACCATACAGGCAAACGCTTCCTGCATGAAAATACTGCGTTTCTGTCCTTTAAATAGCGAAGCAATTTCACACGTGCTCGATACGGCAGGTATGAGGTGTTTTAAATTACCTATAGTTATAAGTATAGCCTAGTTTATTGTAAAATATTAATCCTGTAAATGTATTTTAAATTAGATTATAAAATTATTACTTTTGAAACAGGAGATAGGTGTTATTATTAATTGTATTCATTATCGTAAGTAGAATTTTTGAATTTTTGCAATACCCATACTTATTTTCCAATGAGAAAATAGTAGTGTTCCCATTGTAGTGGCATTACGTGGTTCTTTAATAGTTTCGAAAATTGATCAAAATGTATCACACAACTTCGATTTTCGATTTCGTATAAGTTGCATATTATTTCCATTAGATTATGTAAACGAAAATATGTTAATAATTAAGTTGCGAAAAGTGCCTGTCATTAATAATAATAATAATAATAATAATAATAATAATAATAATAATAATAATAATAATAATAATGTTTATTTTCATCAAAGCACACAATAATAAAATACAATAAGCAGTATACAATATTTAAATCTGTAGTACTCAAAAAAAAAAATAAACAGAATACTCACTTAAGTATAAAACTTGAGAGTGAGAAACATAAATGCTAATGTCTCAAAAACACAACTCACAAACTACTTCAATAATACAAAATATTTATACATTAGTATAAAATATAAAATATAAAATATGGGGACATACGTAACATATTCAGAACAAAAAATATCCATACATACAAAAACACAAATACAAGACATACAATGAATGTGGCATTGTAGAATATCTTCTACAATGAATGTGGCTAAGAGTTAAAAAGTTATAAAGCAGCATTCCAGCAGTGAAATATATCGTCCTACACGTAAGTAACACTAAAACACTTCAGTCCCATAAGATCATCAACTTTTCCTTTCAGATCAGCAGTTGGTGAATTGTCTCTCTGCTTCCTCGAAGAAGGTACTTTTTTAGTGAGTGTTTGAATCGATTGAGGTTTTTTATTTCTCTTATGTTCACAGGAATGGAGTTATAAATTCTTGGCGCTAAGTATTCCTAACTGTTTTGTCCTTTTGTTATCTGCATTTTTGGTACCATTACTTCCAAGTTTTCTTTTGAGCGCGTACTATACCTATGTTGGGATGTCTGCAAGTTACTACTTTCTCTATATATTTTTATGGCAACTTTTAAGTAATATAATTGCTTTACATCTAGTACATTCAATTCTTTGTACAGCAAATCTGAAGAGTATGTACTTTCTTTTCCCAACATTATTTTTATGATTTTTCTTTGTAATATACTAATATCATCTAGGTATGTTTCATCAGGTGCTCCCCGTACTACAAGTCCGTAAGTGAGGTGACTTTCTACCAGTCCATGATAAATTATTTTTAGCTGTTTGAGTTCTAGAAAGCCTTTTATTTGTCTGATTTTACATAATACATATCGTAATTTTTTTTTCAGTGTCTCAATATGCGACTCCCATCTTAAGTGCCTATCTACAACTACTCCAAGGTAAGTAACTTTTTCTTCAGGTTCAATTATGAAATCTTGTTCGTTTGTTTTTATTTTTAACTGGTGAAAGTTTGGTTCACTGCTACTGTAACAAGAGAAACTGAGGTACACGGTTTTCATTTTGTTAATGGTAAGTAAATTTGTGGAGTACCAGGCTAATATTTTTTCCATATCTTTTTCCACTTTGTTCTTTAAGGTTGTCCAGGATTCATCTTCATAGTATATAGCAGTGTCATCAGCAAAAGCTATTATGGTCCCATCTGCCTCAATTTCAAATAGGTCGTTTAAGCAAATGTTGAATAACAATGGCCCCAACACTGTTCCCTGTGGCACTCCGCATGTGATTTCCTTGGAGCTGCTAGTCGTTTCATTTATTCGTACGTGTTGTTGTCTTCCAAGAAGGTAAGTTCGGAATAATTTATGACATATTCCTCTAATTCCCATGTTATTTAATTTTTCTAAGAGCCGTTTATGAGAAACTGTGTCGAAAGCTTTCTGAATATCAACAAAGATGCATAGTAATTTTTTTCGATCGTCTAGGCGTTTATAAATATTTCGCGCCAAAAAGTTTATTGCATCTTGAGTATTTTTGCCTTCTCTTAAGCCAAATTGATATTTTGATAGGAGATTACTTTCAGTCAAGTATTTTGTATACTTGACTGAAAGTAATCTCCCATCAAAATATCAATAGTCTGGTTTTAATAACTTTTTCAAATATTTTAGATAAGTTTGATATCAGTGAAATGGGTCTATAATTTCCTAAATCTAGTTCGTCTCTTTTTTTAAATATGGGTTTTACAATAGATACTTTAAAATATGATGGACATTCTCCGGTTTCAATTATTTTATTTATTAAGTATGTTAAAGGATAGACAATTTCTTCTTGAATGGTCTTCAACGTCTCACTGGCGATTCCATCAAAACCACTAGCTTTCCGATTTTTCAGTGAATTGATTTCTCTTCTCACTTCATTGGCATCTGTTGGTACCATGAACATTGTTTTTTGGTGGATGTTAATTTTTCTCCAATAGTTGTGAAGTAACTATTAAATTCATCACACATATTTCTGTCATTGTCTATTATTATGCCATCTTTGTCTCTAATCCTATTTAATTTTTTACTTTCTTTACTTGTGCCTTTTGTTGTCAGATTAACAACATTCCATAGATTTTTTTAATCATTAGGATTGCCCTCAATCAGTTTTTTGTAATAATTTTCCTTTGTTAGTTTTATTAAGTTTGCTAATCTATTTCTGTATTTTTTATACTCCTGTTTTAATTTTATATTTTCTGGATTTCTTAAAACATTTCTCTTTAACTGGTTTTTCTAGTTTGCCGATTTTACTAATCCTTCTGTTATCCAGGCGTTTCTTTTTCTGACTTTGCTGTTTAATTTAATTCTTGTTGTATATCTTTCAATATCCTCTTGCAAAATTTTTACAAAATAATTAGTTGCCAATTCTGTGTCTTCTTGTTGATACAAGTTTTCCCAGTTTTTTTTAGATAATGATGCTTTTAATTTTATCATGTCTATAACATGTTTGTAATGTACTTCTGACTGAGAAGCAGTTTTCTTTTTATCTGGATAGATTATATGTACCACTGTTGTATAATGGTCTGTTATGGCTGTTCTTACAACAAACGACATAACATAGTTTAGCTCAGTTTTTGACTTTACAAAAACATGATCTAAACAGGAACCGCCTCCTTCTTTATTTGGTCTAGTAATAGTATTTATTGCAGACAAGAAAGAATGTTCCTACATTATATTCAAATAATCATTTATATATCCCTTATCCTCTAAAATGTCTATATTTATGTCTCCTATTAAGATCGTATATTCTTGATTATTCTGCGAATTTTCCAACATGGCTTTAAGTTCACTATTAAATGCATGTGGACACGTTTGTGGACTTCGGTAAATTGCAAATATTTTAATACTTTTATTCGCGAACTTTAGCACCATTGCTATCACACTCATTTCATTGATTCTTATAATATTATACTCATATTTAATGTTATTTTTTATATAGATTACTGTTCCATCAGCTTTATTAAAATTTCCATTACTATAAATAACTTCATATCCCCTCTTATCAAATATATCTAAATTTTCTATTTTCCAAGTTTCTGTTAGTATAATACAATCTATGTCGTTATTTAATTGTCGTAAGAATATGTTGAACTCGTTTATGTTTTTACATAAATTATATTAATTTATATAATTTATTCTATACCAGCCACAAGGAAATAAAATATAAAATCAAAATGTTTCCAACGAGGCAAACAAATATAAATACCTATAGGGTACTTACAGTTAATGAAGTGGATACTCGAAGCGGATGGTTCTTTATGAAACATCGTGATAATAATTGTTTTGAAAAAAACACAATTATACCAGCAAGTTCGCAACAGTCCTGGCAAATAAAAAAGTCGGTTTTCCATAGTTTAATACATAGGCTTTTAATGTTTCCGCTAGAAAAAACAGATTTTGAAAAAGAATTAAGTACAATCACGTAAATTGCAAGAAACAACGGATATAAAGAAAAACTAATAGATAACATGATAAAAAACAAAAGGAGGAAATTAATTCGTCGAGAGTTTTACAATATTCGGGAAAAAGAAGCCACCTATAGTTATATTAATCACGTCCTAGGTTATAGTGAAAAAATAGCTCGCAGAATAGAACGAAACGGGTGTAAAACGATTAGTGTCAACAAACATACTATTGGGAGGATTTTGATAAACAACAAAGAAAGGGTTAATAAATTAAAACAATCGGGGGTATACCAAATTAACTGCGCGGATTGTAATGCCGTATATGTGGGTCAAACCGGTAGAAGTATTGAAACTAGAGTAAAAGAACATAAAAAATCCATATTAAATAACGCAAATGTCTATACAATTCGACGAATTGTATAGAAAACAATCATTTTATAGATCAGAAAAATGTAAAGGTACTGCATCGTGAAAAGAAAGGAAAGCGCTTATATCTGTTAGAGCAATTAGAAATTAAAAAATCTTTAATTATAAATCCTTGTACTACGAATGATCAGATATATTTTACAATTTCGCCCTTCTTAGAAAAGGTACTAAAAACTCGGGCTTTACCAGATGGTGAAATCAATCGGGGGTAGGTAGGTGCTCGTAAACAAATAAATAACGAAAACGTGGTTGGAAACATTTAGTAATAGACATTACTCTATTGAAAAAGGTCTAATAAGCCGAAATACTAGTATATAGAGTGTTTTCTATATATTTCTTGGAACATCTAAATGAGATCAATGTTTTTTTGAAAACAATTATTACAGTTAATGATTCATAATCTACACTTTAATAGGGACTTAGCGAATATGTAAGTTAAAAATTCCAAACGGTAATCATATTGGCGATAATTTTTTAAAGATAGGTCCATATTTTCTAAGAACTTCGAATACCTTTCAATTTTAAATAAATTTTGTAATTAAAATAATTTAAATTTTTCTTTAACTTTAATGTTTTCTTTCCAATCATTAGACACTAATAAACAGCAACTCCGGTTGTCAAAAATTTATACATAATTTAAAACATGACAACAGAAAACATAAAAATTTCAGGAGTAAGAAGCAATTTCAAAATTTATTCAGTTTTTTTTGTCTGCTATTAATCTTTTGAAAGCAATAACTGATTTGTACACTTAAGTATTGCTATCTATATCCCGACTATTATTTTCTTACGTGTCAATAAAAATACTTGAAGATCTAGAAAATATTAACTGCAATCATCACACTGCACAATTCTAAATCAAAATGAACTGTTTTACTTCCTAAATATTTTAACGGACTTCATAATCTGCGGTTCTAGATTACAGGCATATTTCTTATAATTCCAATAAACTGAATTCACTGTAAATAATTTATTTTATTAAATATTTTGAAAAACATTACAATCTGGCAAAGCTGTACCATCTCGCACTGTGTCATCCTATAATTATCGTAAAAGCCATTTACCTAATAATCCCACTTCTGATTTGGAAGAGAAATCCTTGAAAAAGTTAGTTCGTTACCTACTTAAATCAAAATTTCCAAATGAGGTATAATTTTGATTCAATATGTGTTGAATCTGTGTTTGCAGCATATACAGATAGTTAGGGTGTACGTAGTCACGCGATGTGGTCTAGCTGCGGTCCGCGGGAGCTCTGCATGTTTACCCTGCTCCATAGACCGCTGCTGTTTGCCGTTTTCCTCACAATCGGCTTCATACTTTAATAACACAAACATGTTCTGAATTAATAGCCGGAAAAGTTCCCAGGAATAAATATTCATTTGAGCTCTTGCGGGGTCCGAGTCGAGTTTCCCGTGCAGGAAAGAAGTTGCTTGCATGTATGCATGTCGACAGCGGAATATGTTCGGATATTTAAATCTCGCTCTAATTCGGAAAATCTGTTATGGAAACGAAATACCTGGGATTTGTAAAATATATGTACGGTTTGAGGTAATTAATACAATTAAAATGTATGCTTTACATAATAACTTTGATTGTCCGGAAGTTGTAAGTTTTTTATTTATATTTTAACAATAAAGTTGGCTTATCGATGTCCTAAGTTGTACTGTCTGGATAGGACCTGTTTAAAGCCCCGATTTAACAAAACTGGACTATTTTTTATGGGGATATCCTAAAGGAAAACAAAAACACAAAACCCCTGCAAATACAAAAGAATATGTACAAGGTGGCCCGTTTAACATGGGCCTATACCTTATCTCAGAAACTACAAGAAAAAAATTATATGAAATTGTTTTTTTCAAAGTTATCTTCAATTTTTTAATATTTTCAAATTTATAACCTGTTTATATACAGGGCGATGAACTAAAGTTCCTTTTTTTTAAATAGCACACCCTATATATTATTACATTTTCAGAGAGCCCTTCTAAAGACAAGTTCAATGATATGACATGATGGGTCTGACGCCCACCGTTTCGGAGTTATTGAGAATTATCTTCAGAAAATAGCCCATATTAAAATCCTGCTAGAAAAGTTAATAATTAAGTTTTTGAGCCTTAACTTGCGCCAAGAGATTTCTAATTTTATTGACTTTATTATGTAATTACTCAATATTCAGTTGATAAAAAAATTTTTACCGTGTTGCCACATTTCGAGGAGCATAAATTCTCACGATTTTTTCAAATGGAACACTCTGTATATTGTTACATTTTTAGAAAGCCCTTCTATCGACAAATTCAGAGATATATGATATGATGGGTTTGTATCCCATCGTTTCTGAATGATTATCCTCAGAATATGGAATTTTAATATTGGCTATTTCCGGAAGATAATACTCAATAACTCCGAAACGGTGAGCATCAGACCTATCATATTATACATCATTGAACTTGTCTTTAGAAGGGCTTTAAAATATAATAATATATAGGGTGCGCTATTTAAGAAAAGGTATTATCTTCGGGAAATAGCCAGTATTAAAATTCCATATTCCGAGGATAATCATTCAGAAACGATGGGATACAAACCCATCATATCATATATCTCTGAATTTGTCGACAGAAGGGCTTTGTAGAAATGTAACAATATATAGGGTGTTCTATTTTAAAAAATCGTGAGAATTTATGCTTTTCGAAATGTGGCAACACGGTGAACTTTTTTTATAAACTGAATATTTAGTAATTACATAATAAAGTCAATAAAATTAAAAATCTCATGGTGCAAGTTAATGCTCAAAAACTTAATTATGGGCTATTTCCTGAAGATAATTGTCAATAACTCCGAAACGGTGAGCGTCGGACCCATCATGTCATATATCATTGAACTTGTCTTTAGAAGGGCTTTCTGCAAATGTAATAATATATAGGGTGTGCTATTTAAAAAAAAGGAACTTTAGTTCATCGCCCTGTATATAAACAGGTTATAAATTTGAAAATATTAAAAAATTGAAGATAACTTTGAAACAAACAATTTCGTATAATTTTTTTTCCATGGGACTTGTAGTTTCTGAGATAAGGTATAGGCCCATATTAAACGGTCCACCTTGTACATGGCACGTCTAATTAGAGGAGGTTTTCATAGTAACGCGTAGACGTTTAGAGTAATGCCTTTATTCTATTTAATCATTATCTGCTTCTTTTGCTTTGTGATATTAAATTGTTTTTTTGACATTTATTGTAGTGTGAGATACTCAAAATGTCCGTTAGATGGCGCGACCGGGATTATGAAATTCGAGACAGATATTCTCAAGATATCAATTAGATGGTGAGGCCATGCAGGACTATGAAGTTCGGCAGATACCTGCCAGATGGCAGTAATGTAGTTTCCATGAATATATTTCCATATAATAGGTTTGTTCCAGCAAAGTGTTGGAAACATGTTGGCAACAAGGGTGCAGTGCGCATGATTGTTAGCAACAGTGTTTGTTATGTTTACAAACATTTTCAGTTGGAACGTCCTATATAATTATAATAATATTCACTCTCCAATGAACTGTTATCATTTTCATCCATAAAATCCATTTCAATATTTTTATTAGGTTACAAGTTTGAAATATGTTAAGTGTTTACGATTTTCACACTTTCTTAGCTAAATTTAAGGAAAGTAACTTAACTTGGGCATACGATTTATAAGTAAACGTAAATTGTACGTCACAAAAAAATACAAAAATCACACTGAAATAATAATCTGTACACTGAAAGCTCTCAAATTCGCGGTGTCTGCCAACATCACAGAGGACTCGATTAAAAAGCTTCTAAATGCTGGAACAGTAATTCCGTAATGCACAAACTCCTGACTGTTTCCAACATTTATGACAGGCTGCTGGAACAAACCTAATCTGTACTTTTCATGAATTAGTATTATTTGAACTATTTTTGCAATTTGGGAAAAAAATATTGATAACACCTAGGTATAGTATTCATTTCTGTTACATTTTAAGTTAAATTATTCAGTAGTTTTTCTGTAAATTGTACCACAAAAATGTATAATTTGTTGTATAGGGACTCGCTTGGCTCGTCCATTATAATAAACATAATTAAGTGAAAATGCAATGAAAAATAATCTATGTTGTCACTGCAAAACTTTCAGTAAAATTTGTATCATAATCTACAACTATTAACTAATAAAGCAGACATCGTAACAAGAGTACAAAGTCTACTCTAACTTACATTATTGCGTTCCTTAGAGTCAAGATTTTTTGTTATTACCGTGTTTAAAATTTGTAGGTTTTATGGAGCTGCCGTCGTAAAGTCGGTTAGTGTACAATCAGGTGTACTTTTATAACAATGTTGTTCAGAATTTAATTTACGTTGACTTCCTTTAGAGCTTAATTGCATTTCTAACTCTTTCTTTCGTATACTCTCGTTTTGATTCGAGATAAATATTTTCTTAGTTGAAACTAACCACTATCTGTATAATAGGTGAATGTATCCTTAAAAATGTCTCGTCACAAGACCAAACCTATTGGCGATTCAAATTAATGATGAGGGCGCTGCAAATTGTAAACAAATATGGACGAAGACGAGTAAAAACTTTGCATTTCATATCACATCATCTAGCAATTTAGCATTCAACTGCCATAAATAGTGACTTCATGTGCTAGTTAGAGAGAAATAAAGGATAAAAAGAGTGGTAAAAGCAGTCAACGTCTCATAAGTGCTTCATTGCTAATTATATGAATTTTTTGGGTTGAAACAGGTACCCTAGTATTTCTTTATTTACATTTTGGGTTAAAATAAGTGTGATAAACTATATGGTGATACCATATTAGTGCTTGTTTTCTGTTAAATAATGTTTAAATTAAAATATATTCTGTTTTTATAAGACTAATAATAGAAAAGTATAGATAAACTGCAAGAAAGTGGTTATGTTGTGTAAATAAACGTGTTCCCTGTTAATAAATTGTTACATGCCTTTTGGAGAAATGAGTGAGAAACAGTTTCTTATACTAGGGTCAAACTTCTACCTATGTTCTATCTTAAACACTTCTATTGACACGTTTAGTGGAATGACACCCATAAACCTGGCAGTTTGTGTTGTGCTGATTTCTTTTGAATGCCATTTTAAAATGTAAAAATAAAGATGTACAAATACTAATCACGTCTTAACTTTGTAATACCAAAAAATCGCAAGCACCACTAAATTATTACGTTAAACAAACCCAAATACGTGTTATTTATCATTATATCAGCAATAAGCCTCCAAAAAATACCTTTTAAGTAGGTTCACATATTTTCAAGCAGAGGGCGCATTCATTTTTGGAATCGCCAGTCTCGGCTGATACACCTGAAACATAATTCAAATGCATATTATCCTGTTTAGAAAAAGAATACGACTTGTGATAAAGAAATTTCTAAAAAAATTAGTTTGTAAATAATATTTCGACAAGCGGAGAAGGTCAATAAACCTTCTACTGGCTCAAATATTTTTAACAAAATTTCAAAATCTTCAGATTACATTCAGCAAAAATATGGCAGTAGACGAATGAGAGAAACCCAAGAGACACAATAGTTAGAAGCACAATAGTCTGAACTAAGTAACTGCGACATTAAATAAGCTAAATAATATATATAGCTTGGATATAATAAAGTAAACTTGGGTACTAATTATAATATGTATGATGATTATAATCCTCATAATACCAGACAAAATGGATGTAGGACCGTTAAAATGTAAATTCACTGTAGGTATTTTAACATTAAAAAAAACATAATTAGTAAAGTTTATGTGTTTATGCTGGAAAAATATAGCAAAATAGTATGATGACAAAACTATATAGCAGCTTTTATTTTTTTATGACTCACAGTGGATAAACCTAAGTTTTTAAATTTAAGGGAACTTTATGGTTTTGTTCACCCAAATTAACTTTTACATCACTAGAATGGGACCAAGATACCTAATCGTTGTTGGAACTTGGTAATTTTGACATTATATTAATTATTCTTAATCATAATAGCAACAATTCGGAAAACTGATCTCAACAGCTAAGATTCTGCTACTACAAATTTCTACACCATAAAAGACTTATTACTATTATTTATTTGGGTATTATGACACCACTGAAAAGTACAAAAAATTAATAATCAACCTCTGCGCCGACGGATCAGTCAAAGGTTGGCTTTTTTGAAAAATATGTTTGCCTAATCAAGAAATCTCACACTAAAAAGCAGACTAACAGTATACATTAACATTAAACACATCACTTAAAAACGTTTATGTTTCGAAAACTTTTCCGTTTTCGTTATCAAAACTTTATTTGTGACTGACTTACAGAAAAGTATGACAGTTTGTAATGAATTTATTTTGTTTATCTACTTCTATAGGCATATTAGATATTAGTCGATCTTCATTCTATTTTCACTTACCTCGTCTTTTAAAACTGATAACTTTTCCCAAGCATGTTCCCAAATTTTTGACTTTTCAAATTCTCGAATTATGTGCTTTTAATATAATCTTGGTGTTCTTCGATCCAAATATTTAGAGGTCTCAATGTTAGATTAGATTTATATAGGAGTCGGCCGCCTGGCCTGGTCCACCGCGACCTAGAAGATCTATTGTGGCACTCCCAACCTATTTAGAGCACTCTGTCCAGCTTTGTCCTTTGCATTAGACTCCACAGCCTTGATAGAGGCTCTTCCATGTAGCTGTTGACTTTTGGTCTACCTTCCCCAAGTATTTGAAATCTCAGTCTTGTCAGGCCCTCGCACTAGCACGATCCATGTACTGAAGTTTCCTCTTCTTCTTGACAGAATCTGCAAGTTGCATCTTCTGACAGTCCCATGAGATTCATGTGCCTATTTAGCCTACAGTGTCCTGTTAGAGACCTACTATTATTCTGATGGCCTTTTTATTCTGGCCTAACAGATCTGCTATGAATTTAGGCGTCCGTTCTTTAATGAATAGCTTTGCCTGTCTCAGTTGTAGCAAATTCCTCCACCATTCTAGAGATTTGTTTCTCATCTATTCCTCCATGGATGTTTTAATACATGGCTTCGCTATGCCGCAGAAGGGTTCTGGTCTTTTGATGCGCCTTCTCGGGCTAGTGCATCTGTCTCCTCATTACCCTTGTGCCCCTCGTGCCCAGGTACCCAAGCTTGGGTCACTCTATTCTCGCTCCCTAGCTCTTTCAGGGTATCCAGATAGTCCCACACGAGTTTTGACGAAACCTGTGGAGAGGTCTCGATGTTGTCTCGATGATGAGTGAAGTTTAAGATATGTACATATCATTATAGATACAACTTTTTTTATATTTATTTAAAAAATACAAGATTATGAATCAATTTCTTGAGTATAAAAATACAAGACTATGCATTTACTTTTTTCTGGTGCTTTATATTCATAATTATTATATTTCGCTTCATTAGAGAGAAAGTTAATTTGAACAGTCAATAAGACAAAGTTTGTTAAAAATATATCAGATAACTTAATGGTTCAACTGCGCGTTCTAGGGTCATTAAAACTTTATTTTCAGTCTGTAAAAATCCACAACTGACGCGAACTTCACCCGAGAACTTCAAGCTACGTTAGATCTTATTACATTGTTAGTTACCCTCTTTCAGTAGGTAGTTAATGTTTATATTTGCATAGTTAGCTTGTCACACGCACTTAGCGTGATTAAATGTAAATTACATGTAAAAGCATTCAAAATTACTTTCTTAAAAGAAGGTGTCAATTAGAGCAGTACCTACGCATGTACGTATATAATCAAATTTGACCCAAAAACAATACAATTTTCCGATATTTTTTACTTCTTCACGTTATATTTTGATATGAATTCGTTGCTACCACCTTCCACTGTAACTTTTCCAGTATGTTCATTCTAAATATATGGGGTGTCCCAAAAACGTACCACTAAACTTTTAGGAGTGGTAGGGGACATCAAAACAAATATTTTTTGTTAAATAATAATATAATGTCCCATAAGAAAACAGAAAGTTGATTATGGTTTCTCGCAACTGAAACGTCGCAATGAAAATCTAAATATGTAGTGAAATTCCTCGAAAAAACTTGGTGTGATAAAGTGTGTTCAAATTTTAAAAATTCCTCTAGTTACAGACAATTTTCGAAAACGCCGAATTTACTTTTTTTCAAACTAATTCAAAAACCTGGAGAGCTTGGACCGGTCTGCAAGCACCATTAAGTTAGCAACAGAACGGTTTAAAACTTTCCCCATTTAACCATTTTCTTATCTCTTATAGTTTCCAAGATACCAATACATACAGCACCAAAATAGTCCACGCTGTATATAATTTATAGGTTATTTGAATATATTTTTCAACTAGTGACAATGGAATAACTTAATAAAATTTTGAATTATGCCGTAACAATAGACTGACTGATTATGCATTTGCGAAGCATCCTCATTTCTAAGTGAAGGAATGGGAGAGTAAAATGTATTTCTTGAAAACTATAAGAATTCTTTTCATTCAGTGATTTACAGAGTGCAAATTTATTGCGAAATTATTCGGTATCTATGTAACTGTTCAATTTACGGAAATATATATTTTTCATGTGGAGTACTCTATAAATTTTTACATATTTGGTTGTTGTTGTTGGAAGGCGGCGCGGTTACCCGCAGCACTCAGGTCTTTCGACCCATTGTGGCTGTAGCTTGTCGAGAGCTATTGGAAGAAACTACATATTTAGTTACTTTATAACCATAATATATAATTGTATGTGTATTAAGTAAGCAGTTTCTAAGGTATGCCTTTTAATTGAAAAAAAAAATAGTGTGATGCTCATGACTGACCCACTTTAAATAGTAATAACGACCACATATTACAATTTGGTATACGTTTACTAACTCTATACTTAGTACTATGAATCTGACTTGATACGAATTTGTTAATATACCAGGTGTCATTAAAACAGTAAACAATTTTCCTGAATTTCAATCGCATGTAATTTTGAAAGTGAAACACCCTGTATATTATTATGTGGCTTTGAAGCCAATGAAAAGATATTTTCATTAATGTATCCAATATGTTGTATACTACTAAAAGGATCGACATAATACTCCCAAAACAGAAAGTAAATGAATGAAATGTTAATAAGACATTTCATTCGAGTTTGAATAAACGAAGGTTACGATTTTTGTAAACATGATGCGAAATACTTTTTAAGTTAACATTTTAGAACATAATCCGCTGAAAGCTGATTTATCGACCTTTATTTCTTTACACAAAACATGAATGAAAAGTTGCGGTTTTAAAACTAGTAACAAAATATAAGTATCCGTTATTCTTGCTCAGTAATCCACATAAAAGCTCTTTCTTGTAACATCCTATTTTTAAAAATAAGCGCATCCCAAATTAGACAAGAAGGCTTTGTGTTCGACTATTGTAACGTTTCCAGGGAGTTAGAAATTTAAGAGCTTAATTAATAAACACACAAAGATGTCTTTGAGAATTTTTAAGTTTTTATTGTTAAGAATTTCATCTTTTACTTTGTACCCCAGCTAATTAAAAGTTTCTTGTTTGTCATAAAACATTGTAAAATATCGTGTTGCGGAACTTGGAATTTTAAGTTTAGGCGAACATGGAAATCTACTGTGTATTCATTTTATATCCGTATTTAATATCAGTTAGATTTGAAATCAATTAATTTTAAACGTAAACAAGGATATATTAAAACTTCGTCAGCATAATACAAGGTTAACATAAAGTACGGGATATATTTCAGCTCATTATGTATTTTTAACAAACAGTTAATAACAGGACGTGAAAGAAATTCGATTGCTTAAACAATAGGATTTCTTATGTCCAACAGTGGTTAACGCAAATGTTCCATATGTTCATTTTGCTGCTGTATGTACAATCACCAACCATTCAGCATTTCTGGTTGAATTGCAGGAATTCGCTCCCTAATAGTCTTTTAATTCTTCCAGCGTTGTTAGTCGTGTTTTAAACACCAATTTTTTTAAATAACCTCACAGTCAGTAATCTGCTGGGTTAAGGTCAGGCGTCCTTGGAGGGCATGAATTTACAAAATGTCTGCTTATAACACGATTTTGAAAAATATCAGTTAAAAAAAAATTCTTTAATTGGCCGGTAAATATGGGGGGTGCCTGATTTTGCATAAAAATCATGTTTTCAGTTCCTTCGTAAAACATTAAATAATAATTGATTAATTGATTTATTTTTTAATAATATTCGTATTCAAGTTTTATCTAAACCGAATGATTACGTTCGACACTTGTATCACTTGTATCGACAGCAGTTGATACGACAACATTTCCATAGATACAGCCCATAGTTTTATATTTATTATATTTAATTTGTATAACAGGTAAGATTTGTTGTATAAAGGCAGTCACCACAGATATGTATATAACGGTTGTATTAACAGTATTACACTCGTTCATAATGGTTATATTTCGCATTTTGACATATAAAACTTGCTATGCGGCAGTTAAGTGATCGGTACCGCTCGGCATGTATTCGGTTAATTTCGTTAAACAAGCAGCACGAAAGAGAGCCTCATTATATATAAGGCTTACCCTGTATATATATAGTTAAGCCACTGACATTTTTAATGAATAAGTGCTTAGTGATTGTTTTTGTTGAAGAGAAATACGTCCATCTTCACTTAAGGTATTAGTTGTAAAACCTATTTTTAAGAAAAACCATAGAATGAATCCTAATGATCAATGACTGGATCAATTTCCCTAATAACCAGAATTGGATCTTTGATAAAATATTGACAGTAAGTTTTAACAATTTCGTAACTAAATATAACATAATTTCTGACTTTCAGAGCAAAGGGATTCGAAGAAAACAATCGACATCGGATGCTACTGTCTGTCTGATAAAGAAAATTTATAAGTCTCTTGATAAATGGAAACCATCTCTTTATATATTTACAGGCATAGCAAAAATATTTGATACGGTAAACTATCCGATGTTGATTAATTGCTTAGAAAATATGGAAATTAGTTAATAAAACGCTAGTTGTCCAACGAAAGGTGGTGTGTAAGTGCTAAGAGTGCTAAGAGCACATATAAAACTCTAGAGTACGGAGTTCCACAAGGTGCTATTCTGGGGCATTTACTTTATATCTCGTACATAAATAATTTGTTCACCATATAGTCAGAGGGATATATAAAACGTTCTGCAGATGGTACTATAATATATTATGAGGCTGAACTGGAGCGATCTGAAAACAAAAGCAGAAAATAACTATTAATATGACGAAATGGTTTGACTATAAATTATTGTCTATGAATTTGGACAAAACGTTTTTTAAACCTTTATGCTTATACCATCCACAATTCCTAACATATTATAGTAATCTTAATATAAAATGTAATACAAAACAATTTAACATATCATATGCAGATGTCATATGCACATATCTGGTGCTATTTTTCTAATTCAATTATCAACAGCCTACCGTTTTATGTTTTATGACTTGATGCAGATTCTGTGGATCATAGTTACAAATTTTTGCTGAATAACTAATAGTTTTATGAAAAAATTTAAAGATGAAAGAAGTTTTAGTATAGGTATATATTTATTATACAATTTGAAAATTAGTTATATATCTGCATACCTAGATACAATATGAATTAAAAGGTCTGCATGATAATTAATGCTCTTGTCAGTATTTGACCTATACAATATGTCCGATAGCTCTCAACTTTAGAGTCATTGGAAGATAAAATATAAACTAAGCTGAATAAATAGTGCCCACTGTACAATATTTAATTCACACAAAGTTGAAAGTTGAAAAAGTTCCACAATTCCTTTAAGGAAAACGCATCCTTCTAACGACTACTCAAGGATCATCGATGCGATAAATGTATTCGTGTGCATATTGTTCCTCTCATCTACTGACCCAATTTCCGCCCGCTCTATTCAGGTATTATTAGAGCACATGTAATTTATCTTCCACAGCTTAGACGTACCTGCCTGATAATTTATCTGAAAACAATGCAGGCTACTCTTAGTGCCTATAATATCCTCACCCAACAAATTACACCAACTTTTTGTTCCTCCTCATAGGCAAGATTGGAAGAGATGATTACCTCTACAAATTATGGGTTAATACGAAATTCGTTAATTTATGAGTGATGACCTCAAAGACTGAGAAATAATATTTCTTCTAACTACAGCAATATGGAATATACTAAGAATTATAAATTACCTTCCTAAGAATTATAAATTATTGCCAGTTTAAAATATCAATTATGTAAAATTGGCGTAAAATTCGTATTGTATTGTGTTTTGGTTTTGTTTTGAGGAAGTCAAAAGAATTTACAGAAATGAAAACGGTGACCTTACGTTTTGATGCACTGGTCCTCTCAAAATTGGAATGTACCTACCTCTCTTGTATGGGACCCAGGTTATCAAATTCATATCAACAAATTGGAAAATATACATAGGAAATATGTTAAATACTTATGGTTTAAATATGATAACATTTATCTACCCCGAGGAATTCCTAAAAAAAATTTACTCCAGCGATTTCAATTCAATAATCTGGTCACTGGTATTGTAATTCGTTGGTGACTTCACAAAGTTGTAACTAATAAAATCTACTGTCCGGATTTGTTATACTCTGTCTTCATGTTCCCCACCTTGCCACTAGGTCTTCAGCATTGTCTTATCTTCGTACACCCAAGACCAACTTACTAAGGTTCTCTCCGCTGTACACAATGGACTATTATCATTGCAAGCTGCAGGACTTGATTGAGGACTGATTGAGGACTTGATTCCATGATATTTTTGACATACAATTATGGAATTTTAGAATTTTATTGTTAGTTATCCTCTGTTATATTGTTTACTGTATCGACTGTTTATGATAATTTTATTTGTTATCGTATCTATGCATATTTTTGTAGGAACATTGTATGTTTTTATTTTTTCTTTATTTTATGTTATTATATCTTTTTGTAATTTTTACGCTACTTTCACTCACTAATTGGCATTGCTGTCGGATGGTGTATTCTAAATAATTAAATAAAAATTGTTATTACATTTTACTTTTTCAATAACTGGTTTTAAAAATGGAATCTGTCGCGAGTGTTAGAGACTATTCTTATAAAAACCAGTTTGTGAAATTGCCTTTTGATCACTTTTATAGGTAAGACATTTAAAAAAGTTATTTCTAGTCCACCCTGTATATTACTTCAAATATTTGACTAAGGGATGAGAGACTATCAGTCCTTCCCTAACTGTGTAGAATCAAAAAATGAAAAAACATACAGGGTATTCTATTTAAATTAACAAAGACCTTGCCAGTTTTACGTACAACTGGTAACACCGAACCATCGAAAATATTTTAGGCTCATAGAGCATATGTGGTTACATTTATGGTTACCTCAAATTTTCAGAACGATTCGTTGACCCGTTCTTGATATAATTCTAATACTCCATCTACCGTGAATCACCCTGTATAAATTAAAGAGTAGACCATTACAAAAGTTTCTTTAAATGATATGATATTACTAAATAAGATATCCAAAACATGTTTAGCCTCAAAAATTTTTTTCGAAATAGTATCCTAATTCAATTATATCCATTTTGACAATTAAATTTTCATCATATAACATCAGTCCTGTTTGCTGCAGATATACGTAAATAAAATATGTTAAGTTGTCATTAATTGGCGAGGTTAAAAACCTGATATAATGAAATATTAATAATCGCATCAATTTTTGAATGCCAAATAGCGTGTAATTTATGCATTTTATAATTGAGCAAATATAAATTTTAATCATATTGTTTATCTATTCATAGCATAATATTTATGTAGGGAATAAAATTTTAACAAATAAATTAATTTCAAACTTATTTTGAAAATGTAATTATCTAGTTCAAATATAATCATACAAAAACAGAATTTATGGAACTAATATGCATTCATATTTACATGATGTTGGAAGTAATGAAAATATTAATAAAACATTCTACCTTATCTGTATTTAAAATATTGGATTTAGATCTAAGGTTTTAAATTATATGGATTTAAAGTAAATTTTATAATAGTTTTATTAAGTGCCCTTATAATACAAATACAAACAATCCTATGTGTTACTCGGTTACCCAAATAAGTTTTAAAATAAAAAAACTTTTCTTATGTCGGAGACGAAAATTTCATTCCTTATCTCAAAACTGATATAAAGTCAAAGGATAGTCATAAAATGTTGTCTTAATTTGATGCTTCAATTATCCATCATATTTTTCATCCTTTGAGTCTTGTTTTAAAGGATGTTTCCTTTCACTTCCCTTCGGTCTCTTTGCCAATTACAAATGCACAGAAAATGACGTGCTCTCTATGGTAAAACCTAATAGAAGCATCTCCTTCGAATTAAAACAAAGACTGCTTGTTAGCTCTAATGACAATTACTAACCTATTCAGAATTGAGTTGTGGTGTCATTAGTGCATTGCAGATATGCACCGGGAGCGCTCAGAGACGACTGCGACAATTGAAAACAGAACAAATGGTGGAGCCGTTAATCAAATGCTGAAATACTAATTTACTCTCAAGTTAATTATTACAACTAAATGTTGCTAAACTGTGAAGCGTAAATTACAGATATTGCGAAGAGAAGCCTGCAGACTGGTGGAAAAAACAGAGGGTAGCAGATGTTCGGGCAATATAAAAAACACTACTGGTAAAATGTCAGAAAACAAGACTTCTTCAATTTTTTGCGCGTTTACTTTTTCACACAAAATGAAATAGTAATTGATAGGGATTATACAGGGTGTACGTATCAAAATTATTCCCTTTTCGCAGTCGTAACTCCTCAATATATCGAAATATCTATTTAGACGCAAGTAGCATTATCAGACAAGGATCAGTAAGAAGAAATTTCTAATTCCTCTATATATCTTTCTATACATTTTCAAATATTTTCTGAAAGAATAACCGACTTGTTTTATGTACTTTACAGGTGTTCGGTAATTACATCAGACTACTCAAATTCCTCTAAATTGTACGTTTATTATGGGACCTTGTAGGGGAACTAAAATCGACACAGCTTATTGGAACGATTGCAAAAATGTGTCTTAAATTATTGATACCTGGGGCATTTTAAAATGTTAAATTACATCTTTTGAAAATTCTCGAACAACTTATACTGGGTTCAAAAAGTGACTCACCCTCGTAAGTACCTATTTTGTTTCTTCTGTTAAATTATGCCAACTGTTGGAATTTGTTTTCAACGCAAATGAATTTATATTTACTTGAAGGTACTCATCATGTACATGTACGGTACATGTACGAGAGCCTTTATTATTTAACTTGGGTGGTAAAAAAATAAAAAAATTCATAGATCTTGCATCTTACGCAAATATCGCAGGCGTATTGAAAATACCAGACACAACCATTTTTGTTACGCACTTTATACATTTCATAGTCCATTATATTTATAATTTATACATAGTGTGATACCAAAACCTTTCATTTGACGTATCTAGAAAACTATATCTTCCAGTTTAGAGATTAATTATCCTTAATGATATACGGTGAGGACATAAAGTCCCCCCCCCCTCGAATTCTTGAACGATAATATATTACTAAATTCTGCATTTTTTGACACATCAATGACAGCTCTGAAAATAAAACTTTTATTTATGTCAGGAAGTTCAAGGTGGTCATTTCCATGATACAACTACACTGATATGCTCATAACTTGACCAAATTTCGTTTGTTCTGCGCACGACGTCATTCTTGATGCTAAAATGGCGAAAATTCAAATGCGTTACTGTCAACGTGACTGTCAGTGATATAATTATTTTCGTGTTTGTCAATTGTATTCCCGTATTATTATAATTGTGAGGTCCGAGGGATCAAGTTGTCATTTTTATATTATAGGGTGGTGTTTATTTACAGTAGTGCTTCTTATTATCTCTTCAAATTATAAAATTTAGGTTAGAATTATATTCGGTAGGTAGATCGGTACACAGAATGCGGTTTGAATTAAAATAAGAAAGATTGATATTAATCAACTATTATTTTAGTTTCCCTGTATGAATCGTGTATTATAATTCCATAATCGACGTTTCTTTTATATTGTTATCTTTGTTTACAAGTATTTTATTTAATTTTGTATCAAAACTGACGTCACGCTCATCGATAGACCACGCCCCCATGCGCATAGGCATATCAGTGTAGTTTTATCACGGTCAATTCCAACATATTTAGAGGTAACACGTGTTTTCTAAATTTGTTTCTGCCTCTACGTTTAATTTAAATTAGTTCATAATTTTTTAATTTAAGTTATTTTAGGTTAGGATTGGTTTATTGTTATTTGTTTACTTTTAAATTTTGTTTTGCTTTGAATAATTTACAATAAATTGTAATATGTATGTAAAAAAATTATATAACGTAGAAATCGATATTACTGCTTTTTATTTGGAAATTACTGAACCAATTGTTCTCAAAATTGGGGGATGTTTTGAGCATAAAAATAGCTTCAAAATGAGTTATTACTCGACCTCCATAACCATTTAAAAAATCTCCATGAGCACGTGACCTTGTCGAGGTCGCTCGTATTTGCATGTCGCTAAGCGTTAACATTTTAAGGACAGTTCCCATATACACGCGCCCAGAAGTATTTTCAATACTAAAAATTGAATTCTATTTGAAACAATTAACTGTTGGCAGTTTTTTCAATTTCATTTTTATTCTTCTTTCTTGAGCACCATGTGCTAATAATTATCAAAATATTATACGAAGTCTGTTAAAGTAGGGCCCTTTCTACATAGAAAGCACCCAAAAAGGCTCTCGTATAATCAAAATTGGTAATTATTTTTCGGTTTGCAACACAATTTTTTACATAAAATTTGAAATGTGTGAAAAACGGTTCGACTTGGGTGTAGGATATTATACATGGCATGTGTTTACAATTTTAGGTATAATCGAGAAATTAAATAATATACAGGGCGCCCTATTTCTTGACCCGTTGTATGGGTAACTTTTTTATTAGTAGAGATACAAAAACGCTTAAATAAGCAAATTAGTGCAGTTTCGTATTAGTAATTCTACGGTAAGGCGAAAAATTATATACGGGGGAAGGTTGAAAAGTTATTGACAAAAAACGAAAAATCCAACTTTTCTATTATCCCTCGTAGCTCGTTCATTTGAAGAGTTAGAGAAAAATGCTTCACATGTTTTTTGCAGTATTTTTCATGTAAAATGACATGCACTTGCTACTTTTTATATATCTCTTAAAATGGTTGAGAATCACAGTAAAATATATTTTTTTTAAATGTAATGGATAGGTGGCTGTGACATTAACCGAAAGTCCCCTTTTTTCTCTTTCAGATGATATAACATAGTCCATATTTTATCCTTACAAAAGTAATAATAATCGTTGTTTTTAAAGAAAGTTTATTGTCACATCAAGAATGCTATGGATTATGGAACAAAAGAATGTTTTGAGAACAGAAATTATTAATTAATTAATTATATTGAAGTAAATGTTCGAAATGACCACCATCCTGTTGGATACATAGTAAGCAACGTTTCTGGATACTTCTTAAAACATTATTTATTGTATGTCCATGTATGCTTCTAATTGCATCTTGAATCCTGACTTTTAGATCCTCTATATCTAGAGGAGCTGTCACATAAACTTTATCTTTCAATAACCCCCAAAGAAAGAAATCTAAGGGGGTCAAATCAGGTGTTCGCGCTGGCCAGTCGATATCCATTCTATTTCCTATAACATTATCAAACTGTTCATGTAAATATTGTTTTACCTCGCGGGAATTATGCGCAGGTGCTCCATCGTGTTGGAGCACGATTTAAGATATTTAAGATTTCTAAAAATATGAAGTGGTAATTCATTTAAATATTCCTCTGTTAGAGTATTCCTTAGAAAATGAAGGTAATTATTCGCATTCAAATTATCTTCGTAAAAATATGGGCCAATAATTTTGCCACAAAAAATTCCACACCACACATTTATCCCAAATTGACGTTGATTTCTTCTTTCAGAAACAAGATGTGGATTTTCTCGGCACCACATTATGTTATTATGGCGGTTAAAAATACCATTGTTGGTAAATCTACTTTCATCACTGAATAAAATCTTTTTCCAGAAGTCTAGATCCTCTTCGCATTTTGAAATGTACCATCGACAAAATGTCATCCTTCTTTGATTATCAGCTGTATATAAAGTATTGCATATGGAATAATGATAAGGCTTTAAATTGTTACCTTTTAAAATAGCTCTTACAGTTTCCTTGGAAGTGTTGCAGTGATGTGCAATTTCTGCAGTTGAAGAATCAGGTTTAAAATTTACATAAGCCAAAACATTTATTTCAGTGTCTTCATTGAAGTTTCTTTCATCCTTAGGCTTTGAAAAAGAACCGTATAATCGTATATTATTTTCCAGCTGTCTAAATATTCTATGATGGGGTTGTCTTCGTTCCATGTAAGTTTCCATGTAATAAACATTCGCTGCAGCTTGTGCATCTCGATTTTGGTTATAATAACAAAATAGCATATCATTTTTCTCTTCGTTGGTGTACATATTTGCAACACTATTATTTTGTATGCAGTATTAATAATAAACAATAAACTACTTAACAAAAACTAAAAATGTCACTTATGATCTGTCAATAATTAAATGCCAACTAGACGTTTTTAAAAATATCAGGAATCTTATTTTTTGTTTTATTTCCATAGCATTCTTGATGTGACAATAAACTTTCTTTAAAAACAACGATTATTATTACTTTTGTAAGGATAAAATATGGACTATGTTATATCATCTGAAAGAGAAAAAAGGGGACTTTCGGTTAATGTCACAGCCACCTATCCATTACATTTCAAAAAAATATATTTTACTGTGATTCTCAACCATTTTAAGAGATATATAAAAAGTAGCAAGTGCATGTCATTTTACATGAAAAATACTGCAAAAAACATGTGAAGCATTTTTCTCTAACTCTTCAAATGAACGAGCTACGAGGGATAATAGAAAAGTTGGATTTTTCGTTTTTTGTCAATAACTTTTCAACCTTCCCCCGTATATAATTTTTCGCCTTACCGTAGAATTACTAATACGAAACTGCACTAATTTGCTCATTTAAGCGTTTTTGTATCTCTACTAATAAAAAAGTTACCCATGCAACGGGTCAAGAAATAGGGCGCCCTGTATAGGGTGTTCTATTTAAAATAAGCGAGTTGACATCTTCTTCCAATATAACGAGAAGTGCCACCATTTTGAAAATATTTTAGCCGAGTTGCCCCCATCGACATTAGTATACTACCAAATTTTCAAAATTTTCCAACGGCTCCGTTTTGAGAGATCGATTGCCGTATTTCGTCTTGGGACACCCTGTACTAGTATAATATAAATATGAATTCTTCATAGGAAGTTATATCAAACAGAAAGCTCATTTAGACTGTGAATTAGTCGATGATTTTCTGCATGTCTACATTCAAATAGTATTACAACATCAATACCACTTTTCTATAAAAAGAAGTGTGGAATAAAAGTTGAGTCAGATTGTGAGTCAGCTGACGATTTTACACACGCAACCAGGGGTGAACTACACAATGTTCCGCTTACTAATTTCAGCGAATGCCCCATTAGGGGTAATGACACTCTACAGCTGTTTGTAAACATTTAAATAAATTAATACCATATGATGATGAAGTACATAAATTTATTCCTTTTAAAGTAACATTTTTATTACCAGAACTGCATGCAGGCCTATGCAAGTCACAATGCGAATAAAATATTAATAGCTGCGCTTTTCATTTAATGATTATTCTGTCAGATATGTGAAAAAATCAAATGATCCACACGACAAAAGATTTGGTTTGTATGTAGAGTATAGCAAAAAAAAAAGCCAATCAGAGATCCTACTTATTGTTTAAAACTTTTCAAAACCCTAACCCTATATTATTTTCTCTTTTATTCAAAACATATATCCGGCCAATTCTCGAATATGCTAACATAATATGGACACCGCACTTAATAAAAGATATAAAACTATTGGAAAACGTTCAACGGAAGTCTACTAGGCAAGTCCAGTGTCTGAGGAATCAATCCTATCAAGATCGGCTTCAAGCTCTAAACCTCCCACTTCTATCAGAACGAAGAAATAGAGGTGACATGATTTTCACATACAGGTTGTTACATGATCACTTTACGCAAGACATCAGAGAGCTATTAGAATTAAACACAGACGACCGACTCGGTGGCCACTCACTTAAACTCAAAAAAGAAAATTTCAGGACAACGATGAGACAGAACTTCTATTCCAACCGAATTTTTAACAACTGGAATCGGTTACCCAGTGATGTGGTGACTTCAGTGAGTGTAAACTCGTTCAAAAATAAACATGACTTATTTAAAAATGGTGAAATGCTTTGATGTAAAGACAAGACAATTAGTTGGGTATCCTGTATTGTGTCTGCAAATTAACTTCACAGAAAATATATTCTTGTTTGTATCTTTTTATACAGTTATATTATTTAAGTCGTACTTTGTACTTTTTATTCAATTACTTTTACTTATAAATATGTACATATACTGTTACCTATAAGGATTAGCTGTATCTACTGTAACAATTTACTATTGCCATTCTTGTCAATCTATTGTTTATTTTTAGGAGCATAATAGGTTTCGACCTCTGCTCTTCTCTTTAGTTTAATAATAATAATAATATATAAGAGGTAAAAGAGTCACTTGAAGGAAATTAAATTTTAAGCAGCCACATGAATCTTTCATTGAAATATGTTACCATTATGATGTTCATCTGAATATATTAGCAACCGTAATTTTTACCAACTGTAGATGTACGTAAATAACAGAGGTCCATACAGGGTGTAGGTACCAAGTAGACCTTCAATTAGCCGTTTCTACAATACTACGGATTTTGGTACGAGTTGACATCAACTTCCGGTGGGACAGGAAGTCGCACCTCAACGCTAATATTCTTAATCGATAGAAAACTGCGAGAAGCCCCGAATACAAATTTTCAGATTTCCAGTATGTGTAGTATTCTAGAAACGGCTAATTGAAGGCCTACGTGGTACACCCTGTATAGGTGCAATTTAATTAATATAGTAATAAATATCTTACAGGTGAATCTTAATCATGATCAGACTGTTTCAACAATCCTGGTAAGAGAACAAGAATGCAAGGTGCAGCTCTTCCGAGCAGAAACTTTGTTTGGTAATCCTCAAATTCACATTTATTTCACTACGTTATACAATCGGTGATATTAATAATAAACAGAGTACATCCTCTTAGCAGATGCTCAACAATGAGGTGGGTGCTAAAAAATTGAGCACATACTTATTTTTGGTATTAATAAAATTCTGAAATGAAAATGGAGCACCTTCTTCGGCTTTTTAAGTACGTGTTCAAATGATAACATTGTAGAAGTCGTTAATGTCTACTATGTCTATAAGACGACGAATTTTGCTCAAGAGTGATAGCATTTCATGGATTCGTGGAATCATAAGCCATAGAGTAAATCCATAACCTGAATCTCTAAGGAGAAGTGCACTAGCTGTATTCCACTGCATAATGTTAAAAATGTCGTAATTTCTCCATATACGGGTCGAGCGAGCGAGTCGCTAACGGTCTCCGGTCAAGACACATCGATACTTGTAAAGTACTCACAGACGTTGCACGTTGCACGTTGCAAAACGTTAAGCCTATAGAATGCTTTTCTGTTGACATTTTCATCTCCATGTACGGACCGGTTTAATGATAGGGATGTGAGTGAAAGATAGCAAAAGGATAGTTGTACTTTTCTTGCTATTTATTTATTTTTCTTGCTACAGTGCAATGGACGGAAACTTTATCCAAATACAGTTGATTTTCGTACTATAGCGTCCATTACTGCTCCATCTGTTGAAGATACTGTTATTTAGTGCACTCCAATGTCCTCACCTACGCCACTTTGGAATCCCGGGTCGCCGGACGTAACGAAGAAAAATTCTCATTTTCTCAGTAATTCTCAGAGAACCACATTTGCTATCAAACTCGTCTCCTAGGAAACTACTACTGAGCCAACCAATTCACGTTTGCTTAAATCTATATAAAATTCGATAGTCAACGTCCCGAGAGTCTCTCCTAACCTTATAATATTTTCTTGCACGAGCATAGGCATAGGTAAATTCAGCCATCATTTATGAAAGCACATTTATTATTGATATTAAGTAAGTTTTATCAACAAATAATTTTAAAATTATTATATTTGTTTGAGGTACAGGGCATTTTATTTAATATACATACCCCGGACATATGGAAGAGATATCGTTTATGTCCTATTTTTAAAAAAGGTGACAGGAACAATATTAATTGTTACCGACCTATTAGTATTATCTGTAATTTTGCTAAAGTTTTCGAATCCTGCATCCACGCACAGTTAGTTTATCCATTACAATCGCAAATATCAAATAATAAACCACTAATCAGCATGGATTTGTGACTGGTAGGTCATCTGAAACAAACTTGGTGGGCATCACTCCAATCACCTCGACAATGGCAGACAAGTAGACATCATTTATATGGATTTTGCAAAAGAGTTTGACCATTTGGACCACTAGAAGGTCGGATACTTTGTAGACCGGAAACAATTACAGATCTCGGTATTACCTTTGACTCTCAGATTAAAATTTTTATAAACATATAAATATCTTAGTAGCATCAGCCTATAAAACATTGGGTTTTATTATAAGGCACACTAAAGGCTTTACCGATACTACTGTTATACGGTTACTGGTAAGATCTAAGCTAGAGTACTGCTAGTGTGAAAATGATTCAACGTTGTCTTGTTAAATATATGTGTTATTTAGAAGATGTAGTTTACCCGGAAATAGGATATTGATTAATACAATAATTTAAAGAAATTCCTTAAGTAGTATAGAGCGGTGGCAGGTTTTTAATCATTCTCCGCGGTTGAGGGTGGTTCGAATCTCAGCGTAGTCAACTTTTTCTCATTGCTCCAACATTAATACTGTGTGCATAAGGCTGGTAGCGTTCTTAATATCCAACTAGTATACTGCAATATGACTGCATAAATAGCTAATAACCTACTGTATAGTTTAATTAATAAGGTTTTCCAGGTTTCCCTTATTCTCGTAATAAATGTTAATGTTAAAGTTATAACATCGTAAGTCGTTTCTGGGCGCACTCGCGGCCCGCAAAATTAATAATATTTATTTATTTATTTATTTTTATTTATTTAGAGTACAGCTGCCCAGACAGATCAAAATCCAATTACAGGGCAGGAAAATATGCAAAAAAGTGAGAATACAACAATATACATATACAATAAATTAGCAAACACAAATATAAAAACACTATATATAAAAAATATTAATAAATAAAACATTTACAAATAAATCAAAAGATCAAATAAAAAAATAGGTAACAAATAGCAAAGAGCATGAAATTATCAAAAAATACAACTAAACATACAAATGTGATAACAATTTAAAACAAGTTTTGTGCCTAACTTAAAATACATTGCCTGATGTTATGTACTGAACAATTAAAAATGTCTAAATTTAAATGAAAATTCATATAATTAGAACACATTCTATATAATGGGGAATATTTCAGTACATTTGTTCTTGTAGTTGCTAAATAAAATAATGCATATGTGCGAGTATATACATTGGGGACATTGAAATAAATATGCTGTAAGATGTCTGGACAATCAATTAAATTACACAGTAGTTTGAATAAAAAAAGGATGGAAAAATATACACGTCGCAAAGCTAGGTCCCTTAAACCAAATCTATTCAACAGATCAACCTGTGGCGTACCCTGCACGGGATAAATGCCGTCAATTCTAAAGCAAATATATTTGACGAATTTTCTGTGCACTCTCTCCAATTTGAGAATGTGAATATCATGTTGAGGATCCCAAACTATAGTTGCGTATTCCAATTTTGGCCTGACAAGTGCATTGAACAATAAAGTGAGCGTAGACACATCTGCAAAATGACTTGCATTTCTCATAATAAAACCCAAACTCTTGTAAGCGTTTGATATAATATAATTAATGTGAGCAACAATACTCAGCCTGCTATCAAAAATGACGCCCAAGTCCTTAAATTCTGTCGATCTATTTAAGTGAGTATCTTCTATACTATAAAAAAAATTTATCGGAACACTCCTCCTGGTAAAACTAATTGTGTTACATTTTGCAATATTTAAAGGCAAACTGTTATTTTGGCACCATATATAAATCTTTGTGAGATCACGTTGTAAACGATGACAATCCATAACAGTGTCAATAGATGCGAATAGCTTTAAGTCGTCAGCATAGAGGAGGACATTTGTTTCAAGGTTGCTACATATGTCGTTAATAAACAAGACAAATAGAAGAGGCCCGAGTACCGAGCCTTGTGGAACACCTGATGTTGCATTCACGTCAACCGATTTATAACCGCGGTATTGAACGCTTAAGACACGATTACTCAAATAAGAACTAAAAAACTTGATAAAGTCGAGTGTCAGACCAAAATTTGATAATTTATATAATAAAAGACCATGATCTAATTTATCAAAGGCTTTCGATAGGTCTGTGTATATAACGTCAGCCTGGCCGCCCTTATCCACTGTAGTAGCAAGAAAGTGTGTAATACTCACGAGATTAGTAGTTGTAGATCTTCCAGAAATAAATCCATGTTGAGAGTAAGAAATCAGTGACTTTGTATGAAAACACAGTATATTGTATAAAACTACCTCAAATAATTTACTAAAATTGCAAAGTATAACTATAGGCCTATAATTTTCGATAGTGGCTTTACTTCCTTTTTTGAAGATAGGACATATTTTTGATTTCCTCCAAACCTCAGAAAATGTTGCAGATTTAAGAGATAAATTAAAGATGATGGAAAGAGGTGAAGCAAATACAGGCGCACAGTCCTTCAGTAGAAAAGCTGGAATTCCATCGGGGCCAGATGTTAATTTATTTTTACATTTTTTTAGTGCGTTATATACGTCATTTATAATATGCCGCTCCCTCTCCATAAAAGTCTGTGACTTCCGGGCTCATCAGTAAGATGAGAATGAGGGATAGATATATTATTATTGAGATATTATTATTATATACTTTTCTCTACAGCAAACACAGAGCAATGGATACACTGGTTTAAATATTGTCAGATTTAAACTTTAATTTGCCAATCTATGAGATCATATTATATTCGTAAGAACTTGCGGAATGAACGTAATGAATTCTGGCGACCTAGTTTTAAACTTGTAGCATATTGAATTGGATAAGATATTACAGCTTATATATTTACAAGATGCCGAGCGAAACTGTTCTTCATTAATTTATTTCTATTCATTTCTTTCACTTGGAATCGCCTGCATTTTTCCAGCACATAAAATTGCTAAGGAATTTTAAAAGCCAAAGCTAAAGCTGAGTAACCAGACTGTAGTTGTATCTTTACATAAAGAAAGCATGTACAATTCTTTAAGACTCCTTTATACAGAAGAAAAAATTGAGGAATAGGTACTAAGATTTTTTCCACATTTACTTTCTACAAAATTAGAGTAAAAATGGTTCAATAACAATAATACACGGTGAGTCAGTAAGTTTTATGGTCAGTCAGTCGCATCTCTATATCGTTTTATATTCTTCATTTCAGAAAAACTATAAGGGCAAAATATTAACCTTCTGTATAGTATCTTGGCAGGTCCTACAGTTGACATCAGGGACCTCCACAGTCCACACTCATGAAAAGGCTTCGATAAACGAGGCTGTTATAGACACCATCCTGGCATGCCATTATGAATCCCTCGATCTTCAATTAAGGTTGACCTTAAAAAATAAAGGTCATCCTTTCGAATAAGCCATGGTCGTCAAGGCTCTTATAGAATACACCCTGCAATAGCCTATCCTTATGCAGCTGCAGAAGATTGCGATTTTCTGCATCTATAATTTGGGCTTTCAACTGAACGGATACCAACTGGTTGACAGAGTTTGGCTTTCTCCGTCCAGCAATATATTGCCATTATTATTATTATTTTATTTATTTATTTATTTTTTGTTGAAATCCAGTCGACCGATTCCCTGGCTCTGATTTTCAGGGTCGGCAGCTGGTGGTTAACAGTAGCTACTCCCCACGTCCGTGGGGTAAATAACGACGGACGGTGAGTCCGGGAATCGTGTGCCCTGAGCAGATGTAATGAGCCCAGAATGGCCGCCTTCTGCATTCTTCCGGCTAGAAGATCTACCGAATTTTGGAATACCGGTATGATCTTCCGTCCAGAAAGCAGTGTATCTCTTGCTTCAACGAGGCCTCCTATTATCAGCACCACAAGCTTCACGGTATGTCCTAGATGGAGTCTGCGGAGTTCGAAGAGAAGGTCTCGATATTTCGTCCGTTTCTCCTCCTCTTTCAAGACAATGTTGGTCTCGGTAGGAGACGAGAACTTGAAGACAAATATTGTCTTGAGCTGGTGGTCGAGGAGGCTTATTGGCTCGAATCTACCTGAGCGTGGAAAATGAGTAGTTCCAATAAATTCGGCAGCTATCATTCCCCACAATGGACTCAATAACTATTAATTATTATTATTATCATATTTAAAATTATGCTAGTTATTTATTGTGATAAATTTCAGTAAATAAATGTCAGTCTTTAAATTGTTCTTAAAAGCTTTAGAGCGAAGAATATATATTGTAGGATATGGAATATAATCAATAATATTCAAATTTATTACTGTTGTAGCACTGCTTGATAATATTTTTAATTATAGGCTTCAAGTTATTAATATTACTTTAATGGCAATGTAATTATTATGTTCTTTATTTTCCAAGGAAAATTATAAAAGCAATAATAATTACCGATATAATTAACCATGCTGTATTATTTTTTCATGCTGTTATTGCTTTTTATTTCAGGACTAGAATGATAGGTAGTAAATCAGTTGCTGTATGATTTCCATGAGTGCTAATGAATGTTTCAAATCAATATTATAATAAACCAATTTATATGTCAGCCTACGGCTTGATTGGCTAAACCCGTTTGACCCTTTTATTTATACACTTGACTGCAACAATTTATTCATACGGACAGCGGGAAATTTTGTTTATATAAAGACTTATTATGCGGATTATCACGATTAAACTCAATTCATTTTTTTCTGAGAGAAATTGCAATTATTCTTTTAAGATTTAAACAATACTTTAACTGAACAAGATGCAAGTTCAGTTTCAGATGGTAAAGTACGATAGGCGAGCGTATCGTATGCCTGAAAGAAGCTGAAGCCTTGCTCATCTGAGCAAGGCTTCAGATATAATACTGATAAGCAACTGTATTTTAGGTTAGGACGGTTTTAGAACTACTGCGCAGTGAACTTGTTTTGTAGCGTTTTGGTTAAGTATTCTGAACTGATTGGTTCCATGTTTTGCTTATTTATATACTTAGGCTGTTTACTACAAGAGCCGAGGGACGTCAAAACATCAAAATGAGCAAAGTTGACAGATTTATTTCCTATAAATGAATCCAGGGACAAAATTTGATACTCTGTGACATTAATATGGAAAAATATGATTTGTCTTTCGTAAAAGTGATTTAATTCATCAATAATGTTTAATCTACATAATAATACACACATATACACAAATTATAGAAATATAAATGAAATGCAAAGGGTAAACAAGAAAATGGACTGATAAGTGATAGAAGACAGAACAAAAATGACAATTGTAAACCATAAAGAAATATAAAATATTTCTATAGGAAAAGAGAATAATTCTCTAATATATAAGAATAATAATAATAATAAATAATAATAATAATAATAATAATAATAATAATGATAATAATAATAATAATTCTCTAATATAATAAGAATAGAGAATAATTCTCTAGACATAGAGAAATATAAAACGCTAAACTCATATACAATGTCCAATATACAGGGTGATTCAGCTAACCCATTCATTAAGATTTTAAGGACATAATAATAATAATAATAATATCATTAATATCTCTACCCCTCATTCTAATCACAAGGATTAGCCTGAAAGTCTGAGAATTGTGTGGGAGAGGGGCGGCATATTATTATTTGGCGGGCAGCATTTGCGCCTCAGGAACGACTTACGTTGGTAGGCCCTAACCACCATTCAGTGCTGGAATGAGGGAAACCTGGAAAACCTCATTAATTAGGGGGACAAGTCAAACATCAACTGATTTTAATCTCTCACATTAACGCCAAGTTGATATTCTTCCCATCCTAGGCCATCGCCAGGATGCTTGCCAAGCCATCCCTGCGAATAAGCCTTGATCTACGAGTAAACAATTTAATGAAAAATTGTTTGGCGGAATGGGGATTAGAACCCACGACCTCTGGGTTGAGCGATCGAGACGCTAAGCCCTGAGCCACCTGCTCGGTGGCTCACATCCTATTGGAATATTTTTTTGAAATTTTGGATGCGGAGGTTTTCGAGTAAGTTCTATTCATCTGAGTTATTTTCGTGTTTCTAGCATTTTGAAAAGTCGAGAAATTTCAAAGTGTCTCTTTAAATGTACGTTTCCAAATTACTTTATCCATTAAACTTACAGAATATCCATAACTCACAGCTCTATCCCTAATTAATGCTTTTTCTTTTTCAAACCTCTCGTTATTTAGGGGGAAGCTTAATAGGCTATGAATTAAAGAATTGAAACTCACTATTTTGTGTTGAGCACAATGGTGAGAGTCCTTAGGGATATATCTTAAAGTACTGGTATCTTTTCTGTATATGTCAAATTCTAACTTATTTTCACTATTTCTAATTATTAATACATCTAAGAATTGTAGTTGTCCAGAGTTTTCAATTTCATATGTAAATTTAACTGACGCGAAACGACTATTCAATTTAGAAACAAAGCTGTCAACATGAGATATGAAACAAACTTGTCAACATTTTTGTATCAAACACTGCAAAGATATCATCCACATATCTAAACCAAACTCTGGGGAAATACGCGAATTCTTCTTTTGCCTCCATTTCAATTCTGTTCATGAAGAGATTGGCAATGAATGGTGACAAAGAGTTACCCATTGCTGTACCCTCATGTACCTCATGGAAATCAAATAACAATATTAAACTAAACTTTCTACAAGATGTCAACTGTCAAATATGAAATCACAAGAACAACAAGATAAATAAGATATTATAATCTCGTGGCAGCCATCAACGTTCGCTGTGACTTTTCGTTAGAAGAAATTAGAAACTAAGTACTACTTAAGTACACGTAGACAACATCACCCGTTTTAAAGTTTGGAACAGACAGAGTTTATTATGGGAAACGTTTGAAAAAATGTGTTTACATTGCTACTTGGGAAATAGCCTTTATTTATCCCAAATTAAGAAAAAGATAATATATGTAAAAAGTATACCTACTCTACAGTCTATTATTTTATGTATCATATATTATTTTATTATTCATGGATTTGCTGATAGAGAAACGGTTATTTCATATCATATGCACGATTGGATTTTTAGTAAAGGTAATCTTACAACGCCACAACTTTAATATGATTTCTATTAGTGTAATAAAATTTTGTTACACTAATTTTGAAGAATTGCGCTACTTGATTACTAGGTATTAGAAACATGAAATTTATAAAAAAAATTGCACATACCTTGTTACAAAAGCTGTTCGAAATAATATTCCTGGACTTGTACACAATTTTGGACACGCCTTATCCAATTTTGCCGCACTAAACCGAATGTTCCTCCTGATTGCTGATCTTGTAAACGCAAATTATTAAGTAAATTGGGGATTTTCAGCATTTTGCTGCAACAACCACTCACAAAACCTAACTGTCGATGTGTCGATTGGGAAATCGTTCCGCATATAAGCGCGAAGCTGCCAATGAATTTTGTCCAACTTCGCCATAAATAAGAATCATGTCCATTAACTCAGCATTACTGTACACATGAGCCATTTTGAAAATTTTACAGTTTAACACTCGATAAATAAAACACCCGCACAGAGACAGCGACATAGAAAGACTGATGACTGCATAGACAATAAGATATATTATCCCCACTCCAACTGTATTCGCCAGGCGTTCGCCAGGTACAAAAACTGTTGTTTACTGTTTTTTGAAGGAATGTGATATATCATATGTGTTGAAGTACAGTTGCCCAGCTACGTAGACCGTTATAATGGTATAACTTTAAACATTGTTTACGGGAAATCCTAAGCCTTTTTTATTATAAATTTTTTTGGTGATATCGATTTCTTATTTAAGGATGCACATATCCTCAAAGTTTTAGAGATGAGTTCTGAATAACCCTGTATATCTAAACAAGAGGTGGATATACCGGTCCTTAATGGAAGATATTTTAAATAACAAATTATATTAACAGAACGTGTGCAGTTGCGAAACTCATGATATCAGCTAAAGTGGTATCTTGCGTGATCCAAGAGATGGCTGAACTGCACACCTATAAATTTGACTGCAAATAGGCAGGTCCTTTATTTGATTCTGTTTAGTGTTGTCATAACTGTCATCGAATAAAATGGATATCAGCGTTGCGATCGTATCGTTTACACCCTTAGCTGAGAGTAAAATAAAAATTTATGTGTCGCAGCCGACGCGAAAAGTAAATGTTTAATCAAGTCGTAATATGGGATGATTTAGTGGCAATAAGCTTTATTTTGGGCAGTATTTTATATTTCTACAAATAATGTCACAAGAAATAAAAAAGAACATAAATTAGTATTGGTAGCTGTACACTCATTTTCGATAGAAATGCGGATTATTTCATGACAGCCCGAACGGTTACCTGGTTTAAGTCATAAGTTTAACTGACATCAAACGGAGAAGTAGTAATATGATTTCCATTTAAAGTGTTAATAATTTGGTTAACAGAATTAACTACTTTATATCTTCTTGTTAATAGTTAATAGAATTAGATTAGTAACCGAGTTAACCAATATGGAATAAAATTTGCGCAATTTTCAATAATTGAATTGAAAACAGTGTTCTATTTAACAAATTAAATTTGGTTTCAAAACAAGTAAACGATTGATGGAAGAAAAAATGTAAACGAATTCTCCATTGATTTTTAAGTACCTAAAAAATAATGAAGTAAAAAACAGATACCGACAGAAATTTTATAAAATACCCTATATCTTTATAATACCTTTGGCCGACCAACAGTCAACGATAATACTGAAAAATACCTGTATTTTTCAGTATTAATGACAAATGCAATGCCCTGTCAAAAGTAGCCGTCACAGGTCAAACAGATCGGATAAATTTGTAATGCCTCCAAGTTTATTTACAAACATATTAAACATTTTAATTGCTTAAGGTAGGATACATCTTATAAATACATGAAAGTGCTTTTTACCTGTATATTCCAAGCTACTACTGTGTTTAAAACTTTTCCTATAAAATGAATCGCAAAGGAGACAGTCCACGCACTACTGGCTCACTCAGTTCACTTATCAATTGGGTAATTCGCTAACCAAATAGACAGAACCAATCCCTTCACTGTTACCAACTCAATTTATTACTCTGGCTGAGGGAAATTATCCAAGATTGATAGCTACTATAATCTTATTTAGCGATACTCTAGATTAGTGCAATTGTTACAGATTTTGATCGATAATATCCCAATATATGGGAGATCAATTAGGAGATAAAGCAGACCTGAAGCTCGAAACGGTTATTCACGGTGTAATTGACTTGATTGTGGATGTCACTGAACGCGGCTCTTTGTTTTTAGTGGTGTATTGTGCTTGTGATAGAGATTTGTTTTATCACCAAAAAATTAAAATCAGATATTCAGACAGTTTGATGATATACCGGGTCTTCAGGCAACTGATTCATTAGACGTTTGGAGTTTGGTGATCATTTCTTTCTGAAAATTTAGCTACCTATATTCACATAAACTTATACATTGGCTAGCTGTTAAGGGTCCATTCTCTGTAGATTTGACAGGCATGAATGTTGGGTCGGATTGAGAGGATGGGTGGCCGATGGGTGGAGACTTATATATTCCAACTATCGAATTATTAAGATTTCTGAGGTGCACGTAAAGCCGAAGTAAAAAGGCACATGGAAATAAAGTTAGCCCTCATTGCAAGGGTACCGGATTTGTCTTATAATTGCAACAAAATTTCTTTTTAATGTTATAAATTATATATCACCGGAAAGATCAAAATATAAACTAGGTCGCTATAGTAGCAAATTTTTGTTTAATACATGTATTTTAGAGAAAATAATTTTTGAAAATACGCTGTTTTAGTACAAGATTGTTTGCCTGGAATTTTAAAAATAAAAAGAAATACCAAAAATTACTACTATAGGGACTTAGATTAAAGTCTTATCTTTCAATACTTTTTTACTAAAAGTCGCTATCTTTTATAGTTTTTTTACAATTAGACACGAGCCGAACGCCGATTTAGGGCTTATTTCAACCTAGTGAATGGACTCTTAATGTTATTTCCTAATACATCATTTGGAATTTATTATGATTCATCGATGTACTTGCAAATTTGAACAAAAAATGTTGTTAAATGAAAAGTGTAATACTCCCCTAAAAATAAGGAAATTACGAGCTACTTCCGGTATAAGCTGACATGCAGCGACCTTGAAATATTTTGGCTAACAATTTTATAAGTAATAATCTAGATCTAAAATAATTTTCACCACATCTATACTTCTAATGAATCAGTTGTGCGGCAATCAAAAGTCTTACGAACCAGTTGCGTAAAAGACCCTGTATAACAAGTTTGTAATTGCTAATTATCCTTTACAAGACATTTGCAAGTATTATATTAAGATTACACGTCTTATTTACTTCTACAGTCAATGATAGAACATGATACTCAATTTTGATCATGTCTACTGAATTATGTAAATATACTCGTCAAAAATACTCAACCCCCATCTATAAATAGGATTTTCCATTTCAAATAACAATACAAACAATTATTTTTCAACTTTCCGATTTTAATTTATTAGATTGCTTCTTTTTATTAAATTTAATCGATAATCGGTTTCGGTTGCTAGTTCGTTAGATATATTTTATTGTTTATATTCATACTGAATGCATGAATCAAAAAACTTTTAACCTTCTGTAGATATGTATCTATTATGCCCATTACAACTGGAGCGCCATCTTACTGTATATTACATCAAAATAAGCGGAATTGAAAATAAAAATCGAGGATTTTAAACAGAATAGTCGGTCTTAACAAATAATAAATTTATCCGTTGTTTTTCTAACGCACTGTATACAACAAACAATGTATCTTGTCTTTATAAACTCTCTAAGTCCAATTAAGCTACACAATCAATAAACTTAATAAATAAATCTTAGTACATAGTTTGATATACTTTGAAACTTTTTAAAAGAAAAGTTTCCTAATACCTCATAAGATATAATTATATTACAATTTCAAAGTTGGTGGGTACATTAAAATATCATATATCATTGAAATTCACGCAGAGAGAAAAGTAAGAAAGAATAGTAAATATTTTATTACCTTACTATAGATCAAGTCTTTTATAATAATGATCTAAAGTTATGTATGCATTTAGCCTATGAAATTGTTCGAAAGCTTTTGTAGATTCGGTATCATAATTCAGAGTGGTGTATTTTTGTAACAATATTTTTATCGGTTTAGAAAGTTTAGCGAACTAGGGAATAAAATGTCGATAATAACCTGCAAGTTCTAAAAATGACTTAATAAATGACTTTTATAGTCGACTGTCATCATAATGCTGTCATTATGAATGTCAAAATCGTTAATAATCTGACACTTTCTAGCACCCGTGCTGTAATGTGAAAGAATCGTGCCATAAAATCCACTTTATGGCACAATGCTATAGTAACCATATGCGAACATTCTACGATTGCACAAATTTAAGTTTTTAAAACTTAAATTGTCTATTAAAACCACAGTTCGACTATAAAATAGCGTATGAAATTCGTTTATAATGCTCGATTATGGCATTCGTGAAGTGTTAGCGCATTCGCTTCGCTCATGCGCCAAAATTCACTCATGCCATAATCTGCTGCATTATAAACTAATTTCATAATATACTATTATAGTCGACTGTCATCATAATGCTGTCATTATGAATGTCACAATCGTTAATAATCTGACACTTTCTAGCACCCGTGCTGTAATGTGAAAGAATCGTGCCATAAAGTCCACTTTATGGCACAATGCTATAGTAACCATATGCGAACATTCTACGATTGCACAAATTTAAGTTTTTAAAACTTAAATTGTCTGTTAAAACCACAGTTCGACTATAAAATAGCGTATGAAATTCGTTTATAATGCTCGATTATGGCATTCGTGAAGTGTTAGCGCATTCGCTTCGCTCATGCGCCAAAATTCACTCATGCCATAATCTGCTGCATTATAAACTAATTTCATAATATACTATTATAGTCGACTGTCATCATAATGCTGTCATTATGAAAGTCAAAATCGTTAATAATCTGACACTTTCTAGCACCCGTGCTGTAATGTGAAAGAATCGTGCCATCAAATCCACTTTATGGCACAATGCTATAGTAACCATATGCGAACATTCTACGATTGCACAAATTTAAGTTTTTAAAACTTAAATTGTCTGTTAAAACCACAGTTCGACTATAAAATAGCGTATGAAATTCGTTTACAATGCTCGATTATGGCATTCGTGAAGTGTTAGCGCATTCGCTTCGCTCATGCGCCAAAATTCACTCATGCCATAATCTGCTGCATTATAAACTAATTTCATAATATACTATTATAGTCGACTGTCATCATAATGCTGTCATTATGAAAGTCAAAATCGTTAATAATCTGACACTTTCTAGCACCCGTGCTGTAATGTGAAAGAATCGTGCCATAAAGTCCACTTTATGGCACAATGCTATAGTAACCATATGCGAACATTCTACGATTGCACAAATTTAAGTTTTTAAAACTTAAATTGTCTGTTAAAACCACAGTTCGACTATAAAATAGCGTATGAAATTCGTTTATAATGCTCGATTATGGCATTCGTGAAGTGTTAGCGCATTCGCTTCGCTCATGCGCCAAAATTCACTCATGCCATAATCTGCTGCATTATAAACTAATTTCATAATATACTATTATAGTCGACTGTCATCATAATGCTGTCATTATGAAAGTCAAAATCGTTAATAATCTGACACTTTCTAGCACCCGTGCTGTAATGTGAAAGAATCGTGCCATAAAATCCACTTTATGGCACAATGCTATAGTAACCATATGCGAACATTCTACGATTGCACAAATTTAAGTTTTTAAAACTTAAATTGTCTGTTAAAACCACAGTTCGACTATAAAATAGCGTATGAAATTCGTTTATAATGCTCGATTATGGCATTCGTGAAGTGTTAGCGCATTCGCTTCGCTCATGCGCCAAAATTCACTCATGTCATAATCTGCTGCATTATAAACTAATTTCATAATATACTATTTGGTTCAGGAAATTTGCGCCACATTTAATTGTTGGGAGGTTTGGTTTTACTCGGTTAGTTGTATTAAGAGGATCAAGATAAGCGCCAATATCCATTGACCGTGGTCATGACCTGGGATGGTTTGGGGCCGAGCGGGATTATCGCTCTTTACCCTCCCCATCGCTGTAGACCTGGACTGCCTCGTAGAGGCGGACCCCATCCTTCAACACCGATCTACAAAAGTGAGTGTTTTCTCCTGAAAGGGAACTGCTCGTAGAGGATGATTTGTAGTTCGTCGGAGAACTCTTGGAGTCTGGCCAGTATTATCCTTTCCACCACTTTGCTTATTGCCGGAAGTAAGCTGATGGGGTTGTAACTTACGGGAAAATTTAGGTTCTTACGTGGTTTCCGGATCGGTTTCGGGCTTTTCTGAGAAACTCACATTTGTCGGCTTGGTTTGAGATTGGCCATTGTCATAATTCTTTTAAGAACTTGCTCATGTATTATCGGGAAATAGATTATAATGTCATCCATATAAACTAGGCAACATTCATTTTGTACCCTTTATAAGATGTTCTCCATAACGCGTTGGAAAGTCCACGGTGCATTTTTTAATCTAAAGGGCTTAAGCGCAAATTCGAAACATTTTCTATGGAAAATACGGTTTTGAAAATATCTTTTGGGTCTATCTCGATTTGGTGAAAAGCGGACGCATTCATATTTTTTTGAGATTACCTAGATCGGTGATTATTTATGGCCTGACAATCCCTTGATCTAACATTTTGGACACTTGATTGTCCATCTCTTCTTGATAAACGCGAGAGTAGCGATACGATTTTGTAAACATGGGTTCAAAACCCATGTTTATAAAAAGGTATCTATCGAATATCTATCGAATATTCGGTATTAACGGTATCTATCGAAGTATATTTTGAATTTCTAAACCATCTGTTAGCTTGTATGGACTATGTTGAAGGATATATTTCCCTAAATAATGAGTTTTCTAGGTTTCCCTCATTCCAGCACTGAATGGTGGTTAGGGCGTACCAATCTAAGTCGTTCCTGAGTCCCAAATGTGACCCGTGAATAATAATATGCCAGCCCTCCCCTGCACAAGTCTCAGACTTTCGGGCTAATCCTTGTGATTAGAATGAGGGATAGATATATTATTATTATTAATACTATTATTATTATTATTATTATTATTATAACAGTCACAGAGAACATTTTAAATGGTATATTGTTAGTTATTCTGGCTGTTAATATTAAAGCTTCTTTTTTATATAAACTGCTCTGCCACAAAGATTCAAATGTCCTTTAAAACATTAATTCTGTCACGTCTTCTCAAATGCACGCCACATGAGAAGACTCTCCAACTCTTTAAACACCTGAAGTAATAGTACACAATATAGAAACCATATTTAATAGCATCAATATTTGTTTTATATACGTAACCAAAGAATTTGTAAACAAACATTATTAGTTTCCATTAACGTTATTTTGCGTATTGGGGACGTCAAACAGTTGTTTGCTGCATCTGGGGGAGTATAAAAACACAGACACTTCGGAGCAAAGTAGTGAAGAATGAAATATCATATTCGTATAATTCGTAAAGTACAGAAAAAATAAATACAGGAATTTAGTTTTTTTGACTTCAGTTAATTGTACTATTTTTTATAGTATATTTTTAATATTATTTATTGGCTTATTTAACTGTTCATAACTTTTTTTATACAGGAATTAAGCTGCAAAGTTAACTAAGAGATAAATTATTAATGAAATTATCAAATATTATGGTATTTATTTGCAAAATATCAAATAATTCAATGTTGGGGGGTGCATATTGTACGCAAAGTAGTTGTTTTTGACATATCTTAATAGTTATTTATGCAACAAGTGCAAAAAATAAGTGTTTATTACACGCAACGCGAAATTGTCCAACGAGGCCGTCTGGCCGGGTTGGACAACACGAGATGTTTACAACAACTTATACTTATTAAATGGAACATCCCGTGTATTTTTGCAGATTTGGAGAGAACGTTCTCTCACGAATGCATTGATATAGCATGTTGTTGGATTTAGCTCTAATAGTCAGAGAGATATATGATGGTTAGAGATGGATGCAAGACTTTGTAGTATTTGTAGCGTAGGGTGTAGCCTCTCTAACTCATTAATAGACATAATGAGTTAGAGAATATCGATTCGTTGCTAGGCTACACCTCTTTTATGTACACCTCCCTTACTATTAGAGCTATATCCACCAAACCCTATCCCTATATCAATATGTTCGGGATAGGACGTTCTATTCAAATCTGGAAAAATACACAGGGAGTTCCATTTAAAAAATACAAGATGTGGTAAAAGTCTCTATTTTGGGGCACCCTGTATAATTGTCAATAATATAAAAATATGTCTCTTCAAATAAAAATCGAAATGTCCGAGTATTTTTCATGGAAACCAATCCTTTGACAGATAACCGAAGATGAAACAAATATAAAATTAAACTACATGTATAGAATCTGATTATTTTATCCTGAAAAAATATTCGAAACAGTTTTTGAGTTCCAGCTGAAAATTAATGGAGATGGTTATAGTCAGCGTTTATTTGAAGCACCCTATACGTCTATAATATGACCCACCCCAATTCGTTCTCAATGACGACGTTCTCGCCACCCCGCTCCTTCAGGTATGACGCCCTAAATGACTCACGTGTCGTTGCCGCTCGATGTCATAAAATGCATTATTTGAAATTAGTCACACTTGGGGTCCGTACCGGCTATATTATTTGAGGTCATAAATTAACATACATACATTAGGGGGAGGGTGTTTAACTGATAATTTACTCCAGGTAATAATTGCGATAAAACAATGGACGTCAAATCGAATACCAATTATTAGACTTTTTGCAGAACGCTTTTAAATACAGGATAAAAATATGTAGTTCTTCACAGCCGAAGGTCAAATGTATATGGTCAATGAAATTGTTCCTCGTGCATTATACAGGGTTGGACAAAAGTCTCGAACCGTACGATTACAGCTGAAGGAACGTCGTACTAATTCGGGTTTTCGTCAACGAAACTTTTAGAACTTTATTCACGTGCCTTTAAGGTTCGTGAGGTCAACATGTACGAAAGTAGGTAAATCCAGTGACTATATATAGTCACTGGTAAATCCCAGTTTCTTATGGAACACCCTATACATTTTTTTCATATTTGAATTACTTTAAGCAGTTCTGAGTTGAAGGATATAAGGTTTGTATGGATTGTGTCATGTAATTTGGTCATAATAAGGTAAAATCAAAATAAAAATGGAATGTTCATATCTAATGAAAGTATTTTTTTCCAACCATACGAATAAGACGCTATAACATTAAATTATTTTGCATAAAAAGAGGGCCATTTCGGGACTGTTTGAGATCGCCATAGCAACTGTACAAAAAAGAGATTATTGTACAGTTGTACAGTACCGAAAAAGTAATTTGACATTGACATTGCATGTCACATAATATATTGAAGTTTAATTAAATAGACAAATAGAAACAGATAGTGACTCCGATGAATCGGTAAACTGGAGGTGCTAACTGGAAGCGGTTGGAAAAAAAATATTATGTTAAACTTGTATAAAAAATACGTTTTCGAGACTCGTAAAATTGCCTTTCGGAACCCTTTCCCTCGTCCCGAAAACGTGTATTTTTTGTACTAGTTAAACAGATAACTATTATTTTTAAATTAAAATTAAATTAAATTTTAAATAAAATTTTTTAAATTAGACTTTTTGTCCACTTTTTGATAAATTCTTAACGTTTCCCATAATCTCAAATATGTGAAAAATCCGATAAGCTTTCGATTTGGAAATCGAATTTCGATTAGAGAGATACGGTGAAAAAGGTCACTTAATTCCTGAGAAGATCGACACCTGTCTCCGTATCCACTCCTGAGTAAAATAATTATCAATTCCATTTCATTCAGTTGCACCATTTTAAAGACAAATTTTTAGAAGCAAAAAACTACCGAATTATCGAGAAACTAACATTGAACTGTATACATCTGAATCAGAAGACGTCTGAATCATATTAAAAACCATAGAAACAAAAAATGAAGAAGTGAAGTAGTGATACAAAAAATTAAAATGAGGACATACCGACTAGCGCCGATTTTTAGCATTCAATTAGAAGATTACAAATAAAAGACCTACTCTCACTGATATGAAAATTCGATTTTACTCTCTCTTCAACTGAACTCTTCAAATGAACGTGCTACGAGAGACAATAGAAAAGTTGGATTTTTCGATTATCCTCAGTAATTTTTCAACCTTCCCTTGTATGTCATTTTTCGTCTTACCGTAGAATTACTAATAGAAAAATGCACGAATTTGCTCATTTAAGCATTTTTGTATTTCTACAAATAAAAAAAGTTAGACATGTAACGGGTCAGAAAATAGGGCGCTCTGTATATACTATGAAATAGTATATCGCCCTGTCGCCGGGCGCCCTGTTTAAAAAACATGTCGGTAATGTTATAATTCCGGCAAATATGGCCCAAAGAAATAGGAAATACCGGGTGTTAACGGATCTATTAGACAAGCCATAACTTCTAGAGTATTGGATGTATCAAAATGAGATTTGGTATAGGTAAATGGTAGAAGAAGAGGAAAGTTTTTGCATATTTTTCACATTTAGGTTACTTCCGGTTTCACCGGAAATGGCTTCAATTTTGAATTTTTAAATGGAACACCCTGTATATTTTTACATATGTATTATTATTATTATTATTATTATATTTGAATTTCTGAAACAATTTTGGACTAGAAAATGACATTTTAAAAAGTTTTTTTGCCTACTTGATTTTTTTAGAGCCATTTTTAATATTGCATATAGGTGGCCATGATTGAGCGCAAACTAATCTGAAGGTCTTAGATGATGTCAGAAAAATGTAATCGCAAAGTTTTAGTGATTAGTATGGTAGATAGGAATGAGACAAGTTGGCAAAATTACTTTTTTATATCTAACTATTTTTTTTTCAAATGGCAACACTTTTTAGACAAGCACTTTTCAAAAAGGGATTTTTTTTTGCGAATCCAACGATACTAAAATTCATTGTGATTGGATTAAAAATAAGCTCATAAAATACATTTACTTCAGTGAAGTTTTTAATAAATTCGTATACGAGTATTATACTTTAAAAGTTTTAATGTCATTTTCTAGTCCAAAATTGTCTCAGAAATTCAAATATGTAAAAATATACAGGGTGTTCCATTTAAAAATTCAAAATTGAAGCCGTTTCCGGTGAAACCGGAAGTAACCTAAACGTGAAAAATATGCAAAAACTTTCCTCTTCCTCTACCATTTACCTATACCAAATCTCATTTTGATACATCCAATACTCTAGAAGTTATGGCTTGTCTAATAGATCCGTTGACACCCGGTATTGCAGAAAAGTGTCAATTTCTCAATACTAATTGGCTTGTTTCAGCTTTCTTTTATCGCGACTAGAAAAAATATTAACTCTCATATTGGGACACACTATATAATTGTCAAGCAGCATAATGCAATTTCTATAATATTCAAATACTAGCGCAAACACGTATCAACAGTGACGATAAAAAGGCAGTCAAGCTGATGATCTCTCTATGCACATAATTGACTTGTACAATTGCGACACCAAAGGGCAATCAAGCATAGGCGACACAATCAACAAGTTGTCAGCCGTCAAACAGCCGATGCACAGCTCAGTGGCGAACTGCGTGACCCCGTCTCGTGTCGAGCTCCAGACGGGTCATCCTTAGTGCTCCACGGCCAATGGCGCGGTCATCTAATAAACACCCAATGCATTAATTCATAGTCGAGAGCAAAATGCGATTACTGCTAGTTTGACACAGAATTTGATTGCCGGTCCTAAAGGGGTTATATTAAATTTTCGATACAATTGCGATAAATGGATCTATGGGGTGCCTAATGCAGAAATAAGTACGGTGAATTGGAAGCGAGCTAAGCTTCCAGGGACATTATATTATAGCATAGATATATTTTATTTTTGTTATTTACCCATCCCTATTACTAATACTTTGTTTCAATTTTCTCTGAGTCTAACTCACAAGAGTATTGTAAATATATACAGGGTGCCTCATTCAGCTCGCTCAATATTGTAATCTCGGGGACTAAAAGCCATACAAAAAAGTTGAATCAGAAAAACTTGTGCTTGTATGGTACTTGCTTTTCAGAATTAAGTTCCATACTATAGTTCTTTTTACACATAAGAAATAATAATTTGGTTTTTGATACAAGAAAAGGACATAAAAAGTAAGCTTTTTTTATTTTTTTTTAAACATACAGTTATGCAAAAGTAAGTTTTGGTTAATATAATATAGGCACTGTAGGAGTTGGATTAAAATGTTTTGATATATTTGCCATTTATACAGTTTTTAAGAGAATTTTTGTAAAAATTACCATCAAGTAAGTCATGGATAAAAACAAACTTCTAGAAAAATAAACTGTCACAGTTGACTGTATAAAACCAATTTTTGTTTGTTTTATTTCCCATATTATAGAGGAGGTTGTCTAGAGAAAGTCCATTTTTAAATACTATCTACTTGTATTTTCATTAATACTGTAAGAACTTTACTCAACTTTTACCAAAGGCAAAAACGTGTATGGAGAAAAGAAGAAAAAACCAATTTTTTTTTGTTTTATTACCCATATAGAGGAGATTGTCTAGAGAAAGTCCATTTTTAAATACTATCTACTAGTAGTTTCATTTATGCTATAAGAACTTTACTCAACTTTTACCAAAGGCAAAAAACTGTATGGAGAAAATAAGAAAGAATATTCAGATCCACCTTGATCTATGCACCATACTTGCATACATTGTTCAAAAGAGTTCTTAACGTTTTGAAAAACTTCTAGAAGAATAATTTGGCAAATTCTCTGATTCTAGTTTTCAATGTTCTTCATATGGAGGTATTGTAATTTTTTTATCAGAAAGTAATTTAGTACTATTAGATCAGGCGGCCTAGCAGACCAAGCAATTAAATTTGTTATTATTACACGTTTTGTCTCCATCGATGGCTAACTTAATGTTATTTAAAAAAAAAAGTCCTTGAAAACTGAAGAAAACCGCCAATATTTAAAACAATATTAAGTTCAATCTTCGCAATTTCAATGTTATAGTAGGTTAGGTTAGGTTCAAAAATGAGTGGGCCGAAAACCAGACCCTCCACCGCGACCATGTGGTCTATTGTGGCTCAGACATACTTATATTTCACCCAACAGGTCCAGCTTCTTAATGTAGCTGATCACCTTATTGGGTGAGAACTTGTTCAGATCTTCTGGTAGAAGTTGTCCTTTGCCAAATAATGAGTATCTGATCCTTTCCCCTGCAGGGCAGGTGCACAATATGTGTTCTGCCGTTTCATCATCTTCTAAGCACAGACGCCACTCAGCATCTTCTGCTAAGCTGAATTTGCACAGATGATATTTTAAACGGCAGTGACCCGTATATAGGCCAACTAGAATTCGTAGGTGAAACCTGCTTAACTCTAGAAGCTTTTTAGTTCTTGTTTTTGAAGGGTTTATTATGAACACCTGCGAATGAACTAATCGTGGTAGTTCCTGCCAGTACTGGAGGATTTGCCCCTCAGCCCAGGTCAAGAGCGTTGCTTTGGTAGTACTCGAGGATATGCCAAGCATCGGTTCTGGTCCGACAAATTCAGAAGCAGCAGCCTCCCTAGCTAGAGAGTCGGCTGCCTCATCCCCTTCATGGCCAGAATGGCCTGGGACCCAGACCAGAGTTTTCTGCTCAATTGAACGAGCGCCTGCTGGCAACATACCGTTTTTAGTTGCAACGGTAGGAACCACGAGCTTTAAGAGCTGCTTGGCTGTCTGAGAAGATTTTTATCGATTTGCGCGTAAGTTGCGTTTGTTCTAGCCTCTGTACACACAATTCGATGGCATAAATTTCTGCCTGAAATATAGTTGCATAACTGCCAAGGGATGAGGATATTTTCACCGTTGAGTTGCAACTATATACTCCGGCTCCAACACCCATTGGTGTTTTGTTATAGTAAAGATAACTTAATTTAGCATAACTTTTATATTAAAAAATATATGGTGTTGCATTCTAAATTAAAAAAAATTAGCTGTTATAACGTGTGAAATGGAATACTTAGTACACTGTTTTTTAAATTTATACAATTCTGAAAAGCACACCTTAGATTCTTTTTTGTGCACAAAATGGAATGATCTTTTCTTATATGTAAAAAGTTATAAAAACTCATTTAAAATGCCAAATTAATGTTAAACCGAAACGATTGGTTTTAAGTGTATAGGATGTTATAAGCCCTTCGACTCGTAATTTTACACTGTTTCATAAAATGTAAAAATATATAGAGCAATTTATTTAAAAAATGTATCTCCACCTTACCACTATTAAATTAATCACCCTATAATCCCCAAACTAAAACAGATTTTTCGTACTTTTGTAACATTATTGACCCATTCTGCCTGTAATAATGTGTTTCTCTATTTTGCAATCATTAGATTTACCTAGGTAAATATAGAGAAAAAAAGAGAGAGAGCTTTAACGAGAAACTACATTTTTGTTAACGAACGAACACATATGTGTCACTAAGATATATCACTTTTTATAGTCCTCTCTACCCTGCTCTTTTACTAGTATTTGCCTCATTAAAACCTCGAATTTATATTCATTTACATAGGTCCTTAAATTTGGATGTGATTTCAAAAAAGCCAGTAAAAGGATCCCGCAATTGGTGGTCACCCTGTACATTTTTCGCTATTTCCAGTGGCCAGCCGTTAAAGAGTAAAACACTCCAAAATTAGCAGCCTCTCCACATTTTGTACAACACCCAGCTAAATTGGAATTAGGTGTCTATTAAATAACGGGATACGATAATTAAATTTAGCTGTGACGACTAACAGGGAATGTTAAAATTAGAGTTAAACGAACTGAATGTATTGAGAGAGTAAAGGAATGTTCATCAATGCGACGAAATTCTAAACTGTAGGATCGGTGCAATTGATTCGTTCGCAAGTAATGATTGGAGTAATTACATTTGGTGGAAACAAATATTGGATTTATAAACGTCAATGAAAAAAAGAATAAATAACTCGTTATGCCTTCAAAACGAGCAATTAAAATATGATTTATAATAAATTTATTCATTATATATAACAACAATATAACAATATAAAATTATTATTCTTATTTACTAAATAATATAACATTTCTGTTTTTGTTTTGTTTTGTTTTTTGAAAAAACATTGATCTCATTTAGATGTTCCAAGAAATATATAGAAAACAGTGTTTAGTAATAGACATTTAATCTATTGAAAAATGTATAACAAGCCGAAATACTAGTATATAGAGTGTTTTCTATATATTTCTTGGAACATCTAAATGAGATCAATGTTTTTTTCAAAACAATTATTTTCACGGTGTTTCATAAAGAACCATCCGCTTCGAGTATCCACTTTATTTCTGTTTTTATTTATTTATTTTTTTAAATCCTGTTAGCAGAAAATGCAATATTATTTAGCCGGTTGAATTTATCAATATTTTCTAGCAATATTCGATATTTCTTAGTAACATTCTCAAAAAGAACTCAGTGGAATCCAGACTTAGGATTAGTTAAAAAGTAACTAAATCTGCCAGATGCGGCTGTGAATTTACCTTTAAATGTAAATTCTATAATAATAAAATTTACATTTAAACCTTACACCTAGGAATACCTAACGTGTAACTCATTTGTTCTGCCTTGTGTCATTTTGATATCTAGGAGATTATCTGCAGATAAGGATAATAACATCTTCACATGATCATAATAATGATTCCGACCGTCAAGGAGGCGGCAATACCTCCAGCAATATTTTCAATTCAATTTTAAGCTGTAACTTTGTGCCACCGAACATATTCCACAGACATGGTAAGTAACACCTTCAAATGTTACAGCTTCAAATTTGATTGAAGATATTGTTAGAGGACAAACTATAACAACAGAGTTACAGCTCGAAATTCGGTTGAAAATATTGCTAGCGGCCGCCCTATGATGGCCAGAAAAATTACGGAAGATAATATATACGGAAGATACATACACTGTGTTGTTGCAAATTCCCCAACCCCCCTCCCCCAGTATTTTCCACCAATTTCTGCTCTAAGGGGGATATTTTTTTATGCATATAAAAGCATGATGGAATCATCCCTCATCCACTAAAGATGCCCAGACATCACAGAAGCCACTTCACCCCGGGGCAAGCGCTATAAAGCGGAGAGCCTCATTGGATTGGTACTCTGGTGCCAACCATCCATCGCCTTACCCTCATCCACTGAAACTGCATCCACTGAGCTTCCTGCAATATACTGGGATACCAAACATAGCTAGTATGTAGCACTTTTCCGATCCCGTACATGATAAACTGCTTTGGATTTAACGATGATTGGAACGCATCTCTTTGCAGTAGAATAGTACATGCTCACTGAGCTTACAGGTTGTAAATATATTAAGTAAGTACGTGCTCACCCATTCCTGTGTTATTCAGGAAATAATTGATGGGGCTTGTAAACTAGAGCGGGAATCTTTGATCTCTGCCAGTGGCAACTCTCAGATTAAAATAGTTTCACGATCAGTTTGAGCGAGATAATAAAAATAGATGCTCGAAATGTTTGCTTTGGATGTGCGGCTTCGAGCCCTTTTAGGTGGTTAGTCGATAAAAAGCGAATAGAATCAAAATTTAAACTGTGGGATTTATAGTTGAAGGGTAGTAAAATGGATTATTTACTTTGTTTCATTTTTCAGGATATACACTCGTGAAAGAGTTAACGTTGAGTTATATCACGGAAAGGAGACGCTTTGAATATTCTGATATATTTTCCATTGACAGAGAGGTTAGTAATTAGATTTTTGTAGTACGGATACCGGACACACATCGATTGATATTTATTGTTGTGTTTATAAGCATTGGATGTTTATATTAGGACAGTGAAATTTGATAAATCAACATTTGTCCTAGAAATTTATCAGAAGTGAAAAAGTAATGAACCAAAACGCTGTATCTCCATATGTACAGTATCATCGCATCGGTCACAAGAACAAAACAAATAACAAAACAGAAACTAAATTAATATAACTAAAAATATTAAAATAACTAAAAATATAAGTAACCAGGTAAATACTAAAACAAAAATAATTAGTTCAATTACTTATAATTGGCAACCAACCCTACACGAGTTGGGATGGAAAAATGCCTACTAGATGTAAGGTAAATAGTAAAAAAGTAGTTACGCCAGTCGCCAGTACCAACTACACATTAACCAGTTGTCTAACTTGTCAATTATTCTCGTACATAAATTAAGATATCAATTATATTATTAGTAAATAGCTATTAGTATTATTGACTAATTTTGGTAATAGGACTAGAAAAATATATAGGACTAAGAAAATAAGATGTAAGTTTCAAAAAATCTAAATTCAAAAGATTCAGTTTTAGAGAAGAGAACATTCTCCCTTTCCTTTTATATTAAATAATACACACCGACATAATTGTCGGTGTGTTCTCTGTTCTCATCTTTGTCATGAGGTAATTGTTTTGAAAACAAAGTTGACTCTCAAATACAAACCACAATGGATTCGCTGTAGGTACCTATTATTGAGGCTCGATAGTAATATGATCTAGAGGGTTTGTTCAGAAACTGATATGAATCGCTTCAGCCAAACCATCTCCTCTATTGTCTGATGAATTGTTGTTTATTGCAGTAACCAATACTCCTCCTATGGTAATATTTTCGTACTATGTAAATGTTGCAATAATTGTATATAATACGACTGCATATACGACTGGAAATAACAAAGATATATCCATTCATTGTCTAAAATATCTGGAATATCATTAGACAGTTAAAGCAAGAAAGATCTATGAATTTTCTCATATCTTTTGGTTTTTGTTAAATACACATTTTATATTACGCTACTGTCTAAAAATAAATAGTAAGAAGGTATTGTTTCAAAAGTTGCGTTACTTAAAAGTGATGTTTTAGTCAGTGTGATATAAATGTAGGTACATAAACTTATATATACTGAGATGGACTGATTTAGGACCAATTTTTTTAAAATTATTACTATATTATGATTATGATTATATTATGAATTATTCTTAAAATTAAATACATTCAGTCTTCCAAGTTGAATGGGAAAGCTATATTTTCTCTCTCATAGATTGGCAATCATACTGCAAACTGTTCCACCGCTTCCAAAAATATGATATTTTGTAAAATGAACTTAAGCAAAAAATACAATAAAAAAAATTGAGGCTGGCAGAAGGGCAATGAGTAGTTTCTTCTTGGAATCCGAAGTTGTAGGTACATTCCAGAGAGTCGACCGTTACACTATCTTCTATTGTTCCCATTCATGTTTTATTCAATAAAATGTCAGTTTTGGAATATGTTTCTATAGAATAAAATTCTCAAGCATGTCAACCAAGTACCACTACAGTGCTGCTGATTCATTATACAGGGTTATTCAGAACTTATCCATAATAAAATTTGGGGATGTTCAACATACATGTACAAATGTGGTAGTGCAAAAAAAAATTTTTTTGCCGGGGTCTTAAAACTATTTAAAAATTTTTCATTGCACGCCGCTGGATACTGGTCCACTGTAATGGAGTGACCTTGGGACTGACAATGCAAACTGGCTAGCACAAAAAAAACTGCGGAAGTTCTGAGAGTATACCGACACCGGCGCAAAAAAGATTTGCAGCGTTTTTATTCGGTCGGTTTTAACAAGGCGTTCCAGACAAAAACGTGTTTACTTTTTTTATCACATTCTTAGGAATGTGGTGGAAAAGTATCAGATGTGTTGAAGTACAGTTGCCCAGCTACGTAGTCCTTTATAATGGTATTACTTTAAACATTGTTTACGGGAAATCCTAAGCCTTTTATTATAAATTTTTTTGGTGATATCGATTTCTTATTTAAGGATGCACATATCCTCAAAGTTTTAGAGATGAGTTCTGAATAAGGCTGTATAATAATAATATAATAATTATTCTCAGACTGTTTTTAATAACGACTTAAAAGATATTCTAAATTTTGTATTATATTTTTTTATGTACTATGTGCTTTATTAAAATTGTTTTGTTCTTTTTATTGTATTATATATTGACACTGCCAATGTCTTGCACAAGATCAATGGCAATAAAGTATTATATTCTATTCTATTCTTTACCGTAATATTATCTCTATCTCTCATTCTCATCTTAATGATGAATGAGCCCGCGGGTCAGAAACTTGTGGGGGTGAGGGAGTGGCATATTATTATTTTGCGGACCGCGGTGCGCCCGCGTATATTTCTATACACATTAAATAGTTGTCCAAAGAAAAAAACAAATGAAAGTACTTTTGTTATTTGTTAGTGTGGTGTATGTAGCTTGCACATATGTTAACACGTGCCTTACAATGTTAACCTCATTTGTTCACTTTTAATATAAAGCGTAACCTGCCTGTAAAAAATCAGAGGCAGAAAAATATTAATCCGAGAGTGCTTTGCATCCCATTACAAAACGTATTTCCCCCCTGATTTAATTTTCGAATAATGCCGGAAAAGCAAAATATTAAAAACCGTGCGTACAGAAGAAAATACGCCACCATTGTGTAATAATGTAAAGATAATTAAGGCAAAAAGCAAATTAAGTAAAACTTTGGCCAAGTCTGGAAATATTCTAGATGAAAACGTTTTAATTATTACAGCTGGTATCCGGGAGTCGGAATCAGTCGGAATCTCTCAAGATTGAAATAAAATCGCGACGAGTGTCTAAGTTTAGAGTTGGCGTTGGCGCGAAGAGGCAGTGTAGTCGCACAATAAGTTGGACTCCTTAGAGAAGTCATTGACGATAAGAATTGCTTAAGCACCGCGCTTGGAAAGGGAGCATTTCATCAGAAATTTAGAATTGATTGAAACGTCTGTGTAAAGAAAGGGTAGAGGCTACATGTCCGTCTAGTGTGACAGAAAGGTTTAAATATTCATCTGGTTCCACAGAAAATATACAGATACCAGTAATTTCTATTTATTCATCATAGTGTATATATACTTTTAAATTAATTATTAAATTGAAAGACAACACATATTAGACCACTTCAAATGAAAAACTATAGAGAAATGCTGCCAAAACACACGAATTTTAGTTATATTCTTTTTAAATGTGGACACTGGTAAAAAAGAATTCTAATAAAAGACAATTTGGTATAGATTTTAAATAAAATCCATGCCAGAAGTATATATTTCTATAAGAAAAATAGATTTTCTTTGGAAAAACTTAGATGTCCAACTTGAAAAATACGTTCTTTTATTTTCATTATTTCGAAAATAATATAGAACGTAGTAATACATATTCAAAAAAATGACGTAGATTCCAAAAAAAAAATAATATTCAGGCTGTTTGTAGTGGCGAGATACAGTGAAATACACCGTAGTGCCCTCTTTGGGTCTTTGCTACTACCTGTCTGACAATTATTGTCTAATTGACAGACAGATAACGATCAGCTTTTATGCAGATGCCATTACAGCGACCTCTATTGTCTTTGAGGAAGACAATCCTACTTAATTATTGGTAGGAGATGCCGAAAACAACTACTCCACGGCCAATATGCCCCGACTGGCGTTGCATTATATCAACTGTAATGCAACGATTTAATGCCATTACAGGTCGCTGTAATGGGATCCGCATAAAAGCAGATCGTTATCTGTCTGTCAATTAGACAATAATTGTCAGACAGGTAGTAGCAAAGACCCAAAGAGGGCACTACGGTGTATTTCACTGTATCTCGCTACTACAAACATTCACATATGCCCCTTAGGCAATCATGTCGCCAGATTATTCATCGATTCCGATACCTATGGCAATCTGATGAGATCATAACAAGATCGAAACCGGTCATTGTCTGGTATTTGGTCTTGATGAAGGATGTGGCGACACCCATCGAGATGTTGATGTAATGCAACGCCAGTCGGGGCATATTGCCCGTGGAGTAGATGTTTTCGGCATTTCCTACCAATAAAATTCAGGCTATTCCACATAAAAACTGAAAGTCGATATTACTTCCGGTAAAACCGGATATGGCAAAAAGGTAACTTTTATGTCAAAAAGTGACCTTTAATAAGTACTTCGGCCATGTTAAATTTGAAAATTGTATCTAAAAAAATAAGGCGGGAGAGAGGGGTATATCAGGAATATGTGTCATACTGTATAAATCAGAGAAGGTATTGGACTGAATACTTATCTCTGTTGTACACCTCTTGTTGTTGTTGTTGTTGTTGTTGGAAGGCGGCGCGGTTACCCGCAGCACTCAGGTTTTTCGACCTATTGTGCCTGCCGCTAGTCGAGAGCTATTGGAAGAGACCCCGTGCTATGCGCATAGGCCAACACCCGTTCTAGGGGAAGCTCTCTAATGTCCTGGGGCAGGAGAAATGCTACGCCCAGATATTTGTGTCTCTTGACCATGAGGCAGGCACAGCGACAGTGGATGTGAATGGAGTCCTCGTCATCGTGTCCAAAAAACATGCACCTTCTTGTACTCCTCTTACTAAAGATAATGATACATATTCTAAGCCATTTATAAGAATTGTTAGTATGCATGCCACAGTTTTTTATACTTATGTGAACAATATTGACCTTGTCACTAATCAGAGTACATGAAGTAACATGTGTAGAAATCCCTACATTGAGACCTTCTACTACTTCATTTATTACGGATAATAAAGCTCTAATTGTGGAGAAATTTTCCCAAATATATTAGCACTAATTGAAACAATTCTAGTAATTTTTAGATAAAATAACTGGTTAGAGTCAATAATGTCTAAACAAACTCTAGTGATGCTTTTATCATGCTACTACTTTAATAATCCGGAATAACGAGATAATCAATATATATTAAAATTTTATATGATATTGGAAAAGTTGTTGGCTCTTAAAATAGAATTTATTTCTTCAATGAAAAACAAAAATTGTGTAAACTATCAAACCGATACAGAAAATCTAAGTAACATATATCGCAATCTTATTCAATAGTATTTTTTTAAACATCCTATATAGGTATGTACAAACAGTAAAACCTCCTCTCAACGGCTTTCTTGAGTCATGAGAATGTTTACAATAACTCTGTCATTTAGACCAGCCATATATATGCTATTAGTTCTTAATTACCTGCCCCTGAAAAGAAACACATCAACGGGGACACCAAATACTGATCACTCTCTGCTTAACTCACACGTATTGAATTCTTAAAAAATAAAAAAGACGAAAAGACAAAATAAACCCAACCCATGCAATAAAATTAAAATAGAAAATTGATTTTCTATTCTATTATATCTATTATATCTTTTCTATTATATCTGATATTAGGTAAGAAAACACTTTTTTGAATATTTATTCTGTCACTAATCTAATTTAATACTTATGTAAAACCATTATTTTTACCAATTAGGTAACCTTGAAAAAGTCCGAAAACTCGGACGAAACGTAGGATATTTGTCCATGTATCTGGCTGAAAGTCCCCTTTTTTGTTTTTTATTGAAGAAATAGATAGAAATTTTATGATGTACCTACAATAGTTTGCCGAACATAAGACTCAATGATATGTGATATGAGTGCAAATTTGCAAGATACTTTAAATAGGCTCCTGAATGACTTCAACGGGGTGTAGAAAAAGAGTTCTACAGCTTTTAACATATGGTTAATGTAAATAACAAACAACTACGAGTGTAGTAAGGATACCTTTTGTAAACACGCCTTATATTAAAAATAAAGATTGAAACAAATTAGGCCAAAACAGCTATGGTCCTGGCTAATGTCAAGCCGAGCGCTGCATTACAAAGCAAAGTTTGCCTTATTTTGTCTAACAACGTTAGAATAAAAATACAAGGTTTTGGATAGCAACGAAAACTACGAGGAAATACTTCCTCACATCGAAGGATGTCACTAATTGCAGACGGGTTTCGACCATTTTATGATCTCGTCAGTGGAATATAAGTGAGCATATTATTCTGTTTCATTAGTTATCGTTAATATTCAGGTATTAAGACTTAACTTTCTGATTCTACGACTATAACAATAGTTCCGGCGAGCCATTCCGCCTTCAATTTCTCGTCTTTATTTGATTTTCTTGAAGCAGCACATATCCGATAATTCATAAAATACCCCCCATTCTGCATTGTGCATTATCCACCCGATTCATATTATCAGTTGAGCTGTACGAACCTATTGTGGTTCGTTACCCATTTATAGAATTACAGTAACTAATAATCGATAGAGGAATATATATTATCCATCCCGAATTATGTACGATTTAGCAGGCCATTATATTTATCAATTTATCTTCGCTCCGGTAATACAAGAAAGACCATTTGCACCATCATTCATCATTTACAGCTTCTTGTAGTCTTCTCTTCTTTCAGAGGGTGTATTTCAATATCCTAAATAACATACAGCTTTCCGCCGATAGAATGAAACTGCCTTTAGTCACTACTACCTTCAAAATTACAAATAATTAAAAATATAATACGATAGGTCATAATAAATCATGACACACTTGGCACTCGTGGGACCCAAGTAGTAAATATTTTATTCCTAATTTGTAAACTTCAATTTATCAAAACACAGTTAATTAAGAAAGTTTATTTTTACATGCTACTAACTTGTAAAACTTTTGCAAGTTAACTGTCAGTTTTACAAGTTAGTACATTATTTACATTAGACAATTGTGTTTTATTTGTATCATATTATGTTAAAGATCATGGTACAACTGTTATTTCCGGTGATACAAAATCAATGAAATAGTTTGAATTAAACCACCTGCTGATGCGGAGACAGCTGATGCAGAGTATGGTGATGCAGAGACTGCTGATGCAGAGTCTGCTGATGCAGAGACTGCTGATGTAGAGACTGTAGAAGTAGAAGACAATGGCATACCATTTATAGACTCTTTACTAGAAAATAGTTTTTCCGACATTTCGATTTTATTATTAATGGAATTATCAACATAAGTTAAACTAGAAAAACTAGCTCGAGGATGTGTAAACGGTTTTGATGTGCATCTTGTAGTTTCCGAGATATCCTGAATTCCCATCACAAATGGACTGCTCTGTACACTAACAACTCTATAAAGATCTAAATTGATTAGATCTTTATGTCATACCTCGAGATTGCGGAATCTGATTGATTAAAATCTCTTCATTCAGCTAGGACAATTCGCTGTGTCTACTACTTCTTGTAATAGGAAAGTTACAATAATAAAGTGCTAGTTATTATTACAAAATATCACGTTTACCCAAATTTTGGATAGGTTACGGGGATCAATGATTGAGACTTCTAAATTCTAACTGAAAAAAAAAGTTTCTTATAGACATAGAAAGAATTGTCTTCCATGTCATTTATTTGTGTCGAAAATATCTCTTTTGGTTTTATTTAGCTAAAAATATTAGAGGACTATGCCCTATATTTTACATTAAGCGAACTGTGCACAACCAAACGGCTTTAATTATGATTACTAATCTTTCCTCTCGGTGCTTTTGTAGTCTGTAATATGTAGTCATAACTTTTTCATTTCACCTAAATAATTAAGCAATGAAAATGGATGCAGCTCTGAAAATTATTACCACGTCCTTCCTTTTAATTGTGTCTTCGGAAGTATCTTCTCAGGGCTGCAAAAAAGATTTATTTGAGTTGCAAATTTGCACTTTCTTTGTCCGCCAAACAGCAGTTATTTGCCTTTGTAGGCTCTGAGTTGAATGAAACAGAATTATCCAGTCATTTCGAAAGGCAAAAGTGTGAAAGTGATATGAAAGGGGACAGACAAAGCAGGGCATTCGGTATAATTAGGGCTCGGGACAGCCGCTAATAAAATCGTAAAGCCTAGGTCCAGTTACATTTCCTTACCACACAACGAAATGAAATGTGTAGGGCGTATGGCAAACAGAAGTTTAATTACGAATTCTTAATTTTTTTATTTAATAGTTGATATTCAACACTCCATTTCTGATTTGAGGGGGTTATTAGAGAACTATTGGATGCCCCCAATAAGGTTAACTAGTATTTAGGTTTCCCTTGTTTTGACATTTAATCAAGCGCAGATAAGTAATTATAGTATTATTGTAGTATTATCTAAGTAAAGATCTATTCTATCTGCTTGAGCTGTTTCTGGATGTTTATGGTAGGTAATTTTAATAATCATAATTACATACACAGATACATAATACAAAAATAACAGCAGAGGTTAAAAACCTATGCAACTCAATACAGAAAGAAATATACAATATACACACAAAATTAAACTTAAGCTAGTTATCAATTGGATTTCGTAAAATTGGATCCAAAATGTTTTTAAAGGAATGAATGGTGCTAGCACATACAATATCATCAGGCAATGAGTTCCACATGTGAAATACACGATTGCACAAAAAAATTTCCCTCGCAGTAAAGCGATAGTGTTCGTGACATAATTTATAAGAATGACCACGGAGACGAACATCAGTGTTTCTATTGAAGATGTCACTTAGATCAATAGAGTAGATATAATGTAAATCACATTATCACGCTTAAGTCCCATTTCTTCCGACACAATGCCAAAAATGTTTGGTCGGTCTTCATAAGATTGCCTAATAATTACATATGGAAGTCCAGTTGTCGCACGTCGAACAAATTCGATAAGCTGTCGATCGCGCACTTATTTAGGTGTCGACACAGATGATCCATATTCAAGTGCTGAGAAGTTACTGCCAATTTTTACTGTAAATTTATTATTAGTAAGAACATCAGAAATCAAGTTAAGAAGAGTGCCATTCGTTCCACAATGTTTAAGTTTTTTAATTAGAAGATACATAGGAACTTTATCGAATGGCTTGGGGTAATCCAAATATATGACATCAACAGGTTCATCTTTGTCTAACGCCTAAGTCCAATCACATAAACGAGACAAAAGGTTGGTGGTTGTTGATCTACCTGGAAGGAAGCCGTATTATTGATCTGCTATCATAGATATTGATGTGTGTCTTTCTGAATTTTATAGATACCAGAATAGAATTATTGATCTACGGTTTGCCATCAATCTTACAACATATTAATATCACGACTTATGTCCCCCGTATTTGATGTTCTGGTCGTAACCGTCCATAATATTTAGAATATTTTTTATGTATTAGAGTGACAAGGACAAAAATACATAAAACTTAATGTATATGAAAATGATGTAATGTATGCTAAAATTTTAAGTTAAGGAGTCAGTAAACAAATTTAATCAGCGTATAATCAGTAAAATTTAAGGTTCCATTTGGGCACAACATTATATACATAACAAATAAAAAATTGTATTCAAAATCTAGGAATATAATTTATAACAATTAGACAACTTTGCATGTTGATTAAAATTCACGTAATTGTATTATTAGTATCCCACTCCTGACCACTGCATGAATTCCCAATTACGTTATATTTCATTTCGAGAATAATTCCATGTACCCATTAGTGTTTCACAAAATACGAGGAATATGTTGTAATAATAATATATTTTCCAGTTCAATTTCATTAAATCTTCGTCGAAGAACACTACTGGAACTCCAACAACTACCACCTACACATTACCACATGTCTCTGGAAAGACATATGCATATTTATATTTTTTATTTTTGAATATTTTACCTCCATATGCAAACAAAGAACTCTGCATATTTGGCGTGGGAACTTTTCCGAATTGGTCAATGTTTAAGTTTAAAACTGTAGTAGGTGCACTCCGTTTACATGTATTTTAAGAAGCAGAAGAAGTTTACATGTGTCAGTTTTAAGAAGCATAATAGAGTAATGAAAAACGTATACAGGGTGCTTCAAATTCGATGCAATACATGGGGATCTCGGAAACGGTAAGAGATGCGAAGTCGGTTAAATGAAGGCAAAGTTGCGTATTCAGGGGGGCAACATAATGGCGAAAAGAAATCAAGGCCAACTTGATTAGTTTTCGAAATATTTTGAAAAAATCGAATATTTCGACTTTCGTTTTTATTTTTTTTGCGGGCCTATTTGATGAGGTATTAAAAAATAAAGAGCACTTTTCTATAGCAACTTTTTGCCCTTTATCGAATGGTGTTAGCGAATTTTCCGCAAAACGTTTCGTTTCTCGAAAACCAACATCAACTTAATTTTTTTAAATACGGACCTGGAATTTTTTGTAACTTGATAGAATGCCACCATAAAAGGAACCAGATTTAAATGTTTTCTCTAAGAAAAATCCATCATTATTATTTTTGTTTCGACTTTTGTTAATTCTAGATATTAAAAAAATCTAAATCACAACGTTTAAATCTAGTTCCTTTTATGGTGGCATTCTATCAAGTTACAAAAATGCTTCCAAAAAATTGAAAAAATAATCCAGGTCCGTATTTAAAAAAATTAAGGGTTTCCGGGAAACGAAACGTTTTGCGGAAAATTTGCTAACACCATTCGATAAAGGGCAAAAAGTTGCTATAGAAAAGTGCTCTTTATTTTTTAATACCTCATCAAATAGGCCCGCAAAAAAATAAAAACGAAAATCGAAATTTTCGTTTTTTTTTCAAAATATTTCGAAAACTAATCAAGTTAGCCTTGATTTCTTTTCACCATTATGTTGCTCCCCTGAATACGCAACTTTGCCTCCATTTAACCGATTTCGCATCTCTTACCGTTTCCGAGATCCCCATGTATTGCATCGAATTTGAAGCACCCTGTATAGGTTTTGAAAATAACTTTGAATAAGCAGAATTATTTTAATATATTTGTGGAATTAAACTATCATATAGGGTCATATACCACGAATACAACGCATTATGATTATTAATATACCTATGTAACTTATTTATGGTGTAGTTATATGATCCATCGTAATTTCTTTTACGATTACACCGCCTTTGAATTAATAAAAATAGGAAACCAGAAGTATTCAAATCACATATTCAGAGTATATGAGTATCAAAAAACATTGTATATCTACCTCGCGTTCCGTAATTCCCAATCAGTAGACACTGTCAGTAGCATCCCCTCTGTTCCGAAATTACTGTTCAGTGCTATAACTTACTGTTGTAATGTTCTTGCCCTTTAGATGGAGGATCCTGTTTTAAAGCTAAAAAGCTACTGACACTACTGGGCAAAAAAAGGTCCTGCAGTATCAGTAAAAGTAAGCACAACCAAACTTTTGACTGATTTGATGATTTCAATGTTCAGCATTATGGATCATCATCCCAGAGAACAATTGTTAAGTTGTCTATAATCAATATTTTTTAAAATAAATTCCATACATTAAAAATGAGTGACAAGTTGAACAGTTGTCCCGAAATTGCCAGTTACTGTTGATAACCCTATACTGGCCTATTCCTGCTAACGCCGTTCCATAATTCACCTACAAGTATTCAGTACTGCTGGGAGTTTCGGAACTAGAGGATAATATATAGCAAAAATAAATACAGTGTAGTCCAGCGAATAATTTGGCCCAGCGAATATTGTTACACTGCAAAAATACATGAGTATTGCACTCGTTTTTGTCAATACGTTTCACTCTTGAAAGAGTGGAAAGCTTAATCAATTTTGAGGAAGTTTTTACACAGTATAACTAAACTATAAAATTGAAACGTGTTAAATACTGATCTTTAATTTTTAATCTATATATATAAAAACGAGTCGATTCTGTCTCGCTCTAAATTCCGTCGCCGAATCCACAAAGTTTCAAAGCTATTTCCTCCGAGGGGGGAGATAGCCCCCCGCCTCCGGCCTTTCTCCAATGCGTAGGGATATTTTCGTCCCGTTTCCTACGCGTTTTCCCAATTTAAACACATTTTCAAAAAACCTCTGCAAAATTTTCGTCCATCGCCGTTCGGCGAGAGAGATACGGCTAGCACCGGCGTTTGTTCTCGCGCCTAATGGTCCCGTCACGCCTGCCGAAATCTCGATTTTTCGCGGGACTCCCTAGACCCTTTCTCTAATTTTACGGCTTCGGGAACTGCTTCACGCGAAAGTTTCGTCCTTTCTCTAATCCTTTGAGATTTTTTTTCGAGGCCATACGTCGACTCCTTCTACGTCTATTTCGTCTTCGAAAATCTCGTGTCGCGTCCGTTTCAACTTCTTTCTCATTTTATCTACCGATGTGAGATTGCACTAACGAGACAAGCACCTCCCACGAAAACTGTCAAATTAATTAAACTTCAGATAGGTTATTTTCTTACGAGAAATATTGCTAACGGAATCAATAGTACTGACTGCCAAACACTTCTGATTACCAAATACTGAAGCGAAATGCTTTTCCATTTAGAAAATCGGTAAAAATTATTTTTCAGGTTAACACTTACAGTTTACATACTTAAGCGTCTCAAGGTGAACATTTCACAACAGGCGTGGTAGCGCAACGGGAAAGTCGTAGGGTTGAAAACTTGATAATGCTGATTTCGCGAGTTCGTGTCAGGCTGGAGGCAATTTTTTTTTACTTTTTAATTCCGATTATTTATTAGTATTAGTATTTAGTTATTCTGTTTCATTATCCGTAGCTTTTATTCTTTCTGCACGTAAAGTTTAGAAATAATTCGTTCATTAAGGCAGTCTGCTAAATTCATCATTTTACCTTACAAAAGTAAATATCTACAATATTTTTGGTCCCATTGATAAAATTGGTAATAATGTTTACTTCAAAATAAATTCTACTTTTAGTACTTAAAAAATTATGATGTTTTACCATTAAGAATAGAGTACCCTTACAATTCATCAAAATATTAAGAAAAATCGTTTAGTATAATTACATCATCATTCCAGATACAAAATTTCTTTAATATGTATTTTCTTAAAAATAATATTATTTTAGATGCATTTGTCACCCGAAGGGTGACCCTAGGCCGCAGGCCTGGACCCCCGGTAGGGCTAGAAATGGGAACGAAAATCGCTGGAGAGATTTTCTACCATTTCTAGTAATATTTTTATTTGTCCAATGATTTATTAAATTAGTAACTCATTAACTTTTCCAAAGGAGATGACAAATACAATATATATTTTATTTATATGCATAAATATATGCTTTATCCGCCTTTTTTTCTTTTATAATTGTCTACTTAACTTATGAGTCAATAATAATAAATTTGAGTGCTCTTGTTTTGTTACATTCATTTGCTTAACCACCCCACAGAATAAAATATAACTTCGAGGCAAGTTGCTAATAGCACCCTATAGTGTAGTTTTGCTTTTGATAATTGGATAAAGGAAATTCTCGCAAAGATAGAACACCTGCAGTTTGCTGAATATTACTTCCAACAGAATTAAATTTAATGGAACAAGGCACACACACACATGTGATTTTTACCATTTTCTTCCTTATATTGCTGCATAAACTTGATAAAGTTGGTATTAGTTTAGTAATTCAAGAGTTACGTAATATTTTTTTAACGGTTAAAGACACAATTTGTCCCATTAATTTGTGGTTGATTATTAAAACCTATTATAACAAATTTAGAAATCTGTGTATAGGTATTTTGAGAGAAAAGTTGAACCGAGAGATATACATACAATTAATGAATTAACCGCATATATAACCCACTAATTTTAATTTTTGCTATTATCCTAGACCAGCGATCTCCAAACCTTTTTGATTCCGTACTTCTGTGCCATTCTGCAAGTACCCCGTACTTGCACTGAGTGGCCAAGACGTGAAACAAAGCACAGCTACCAATGAGAAGGGATGATTCCGCAAAAATAGAAAAATATTAAAATTTCCTTAACTAGATTTTGCCCGACAACAGGATCGGTGTAGATCTGTTAAGAATAACAAAATAAACAAGCCCAGCCCCTCACTTCATTTGTCAGACAGGGATGACTGGTCAAAAAGGGATGATTCCACAAAAATAGAGAAATATTATAATTTCCTAAACTAGATTTTGCCCGACAACAGGATCGGTGTAGATCTGTTAAGAATAACAAAATAAACAAACCCAGCCCCTCACTTCATTTGTCAAACGGGGGTGACTGATGTTATAATTTCCTAAACTAGATTTTGCCCGACAACAGGATCGGTGTAGATCTGTTAAGAGTAACAAAATAAGCAATCCCAGCCGCTCTCTTCATTTGTCAGACAAGGATGACTGGTCAAAAAGGGATGATTCCGCAAAAATAGAAAAATATTATAATTTCCTAAACTAGATTTTGCCCGACAACAGGATCGGTGTAGATCTGTTAAGAATAACAAAATAAACAATCCCAGCCCCTGACTTTATTTGTCAGACGGGGGTGACTGGTCAAAAAGGGATGATTCCGCAAAAATATAAAAATGTTATAATTTCCTAAACTAGATTTTGCCCGACAACAGGATCGGTGTAGATCTGTTAAGAATAACAAAATAAACAATCCCAGCCCCTCACTTCATTTGTCAGACATGGATGACATGTCAAAAAGGGATGATTCCGCAAAAATAGAAAAATATTAAAATTTCCTTAACTAGATTTTGCCCGACAACCGGATCGGTGTAGATCTGTTAAGAATAACAAAATAAACAAGCCCAGCCCCTCACTTCATTTGTCAGACTGGGATGACTGGTCAAAAAGGGATGATAAATAGAAAAATATTTAAATTTACTAAACTAGATTTTGCTCGACAACAGGATCGGTGTAGATCTGTTAAGAATAACAAAATAAGCAATCCCAGCCCCTCTCTTCATTTGTCAGACAGGGATGACTGGTCAAAAAGGGATGATTCCACAAAAATAGAAAAATATTATAATTTCCTAAACTAGATTTTGCCCGACAACAGGATCGGTGTAATGATTCCGCAAAAATAGAAAAATGTTATAATTTCCTAAACTAGATTTTGCTCGACAACAGGATCGGTGTAGATCTGTTAAGAATAACAAAATAAACAATCCCAGCCCCTCACTTCATTTGTCAGACAGGGATGACTTGTCAAAAAGGGGTGATTCCGCAAAAATAGAAAAATATTATAATTTCCTAAACTAGATTTTGCCCGACAACAGGATCGGTGTAATGATTCCGCAAAAATAGAAAAATGTTATAATTTCCTAAACTAGATTTTGCTCGACAACAGGATCGGTGTAGATCTGTTAAGAATAACAAAATAAACAATCCCAGCCCCTCACTTAATTTGTCAGACAGGGATGACTTGTCAAAAAGGGGTGATTCCGCAAAAATAGAAAAATATTAAAACTTCCTAAACTAGATTTTGCCCGACAACAGGATCGGTGTAGATCTGTTAAGAATAACAAAATAAACAATCCCAGCCCCTCACTTCATTTGTCAGACATGGATGACATGTCAAAAAGGGATGATTCCGCAAAAATAGAAAAATATTAAAATTTCCTTAACTAGATTTTGCCCGACAACCGGATCGGTGTAGATCTGTTAAGAATAACAAAATAAACAAGCCCAGCCCCTCACTTCATTTGTCAGACTGGGATGACTGGTCAAAAAGGGATGATAAATAGAAAAATATTTAAATTTACTAAACTAGATTTTGCTCGACAACAGGATCGGTGTAGATCTGTTAAGAATAACAAAATAAGCAATCCCAGCCCCTCTCTTCATTTGTCAGACAGGGATGACTGGTCAAAAAGGGATGATTCCACAAAAAGAGAAAAATATTATAATTTCCTAAACTAGATTTTGCCCGACAACAGGATCGGTGTAATGATTCCGCAAAAATAGAAAAATGTTATAATTTCCTAAACTAGATTTTGCTCGACAACAGGATCGGTGTAGATCTGTTAAGAATAACAAAATAAACAATCCCAGCCCCTCACTTCATTTGTCAGACAGGGATGACTTGTCAAAAAGGGGTGATTCCGCAAAAATAGAAAAATATTATAATTTCCTAAACTAGATTTTGCCCGACAACAGGATCGGTGTAATGATTCCGCAAAAATAGAAAAATGTTATAATTTCCTAAACTAGATTTTGCTCGACAACAGGATCGGTGTAGATCTGTTAAGAATAACAAAATAAACAATCCCAGCCCCTCACTTCATTTGTCAGACAGGAATGACTTGTCAAAAAGGGGTGATTCCGCAAAAATAGAAAAATATTAAAACTTCCTAAACTAGATTTTGCCCGACAACAGGATCGGTGTAGATCTGTTAAGAATAACGAAATAAACAATCCCAGCCCCTCACTTCATTTGTCAGACATGGATGACATGTCAAAAAGGGATGATTCCGCAAAAATAGAAAAATATTAAAATTTCCTTAACTAGATTTTGCCCGACAACCGGATCGGTGTAGATCTGTTAAGAATAACAAAATAAACAAGCCCAGCCCCTCACTTCATTTGTCAGACAGGGATGACTGGTCAAAAAGGGATGATTCCACAAAAATAGAGAAATATTATAATTTCCTAAACTAGATTTTGCCCGACAACAGGATCGGTGTAGATCTGTTAAGAATAACAAAATAAACAAACCCAGCCCCTCACTTCATTTGTCAAACGGGGGTGACTGATGTTATAATTTCCTAAACTAGATTTTGCCCGACAACAGGATCGGTGTAGATCTGTTAAGAGTAACAAAATAAGCAATCCCAGCCGCTCTCTTCATTTGTCAGACAAGGATGACTGGTCAAAAAGGGATGATTCCGCAAAAATAGAAAAATATTATAATTTCCTAAACTAGATTTTGCCCGACAACAGGATCGGTGTAGATCTGTTAAGAATAACAAAATAAACAATCCCAGCCCCTGACTTTATTTGTCAGACGGGGGTGACTGGTCAAAAAGGGATGATTCCGCAAAAATATAAAAATGTTATAATTTCCTAAACTAGATTTTGCCCGACAACAGGATCGGTGTAGATCTGTTAAGAATAACAAAATAAACAATCCCAGCCCCTCACTTCATTTGTCAGACATGGATGACATGTCAAAAAGGGATGATTCCGCAAAAATAGAAAAATATTAAAATTTCCTTAACTAGATTTTGCCCGACAACCGGATCGGTGTAAATCTGTTAAGAATAACAAAATAAACAAGCCCAGCCCCTCACTTCATTTGTCAGACTGGGATGACTGGTCAAAAAGGGATGATAAATAGAAAAATATTTAAATTTAGTAAACTAGATTTTGCTCGACAACAGGATCGGTGTAGATCTGTTAAGAATAACAAAATAAGCAATCCCAGCCCCTCTCTTCATTTGTCAGACAGGGATGACTGGTCAAAAAGGGATGATTCCACAAAAATAGAAAAATATTATAATTTCCTAAACTAGATTTTGCCCGACAACAGGATCGGTGTAATGATTCCGCAAAAATAGAAAAATGTTATAATTTCCTAAACTAGATTTTGCTCGACAACAGGATCGGTGTAGATCTGTTAAGAATAACAAAATAAACAATCCCAGCCCCTCACTTCATTTGTCAGACAGGGATGACTTGTCAAAAAGGGGTGATTCCGCAAAAATAGAAAAATATTATAATTTCCTAAACTAGATTTTGCCCGACAACAGGATCGGTGTAATGATTCCGCAAAAATAGAAAAATGTTATAATTTCCTAAACTAGATTTTGCTCGACAACAGGATCGGTGTAGATCTGTTAAGAATAACAAAATAAACAATCCCAGCCCCTCACTTCATTTGTCAGACAGGGATGACTTGTCAAAAAGGGGTGATTCCGCAAAAATAGAAAAATATTATAATTTCCTAAACTAGATTTTGCCCGACAACAGGATCGGTGTAATGATTCCGCAAAAATAGAAAAATGTTATAATTTCCTAAACTAGATTTTGCTCGACAACAGGATCGGTGTAGATCTGTTAAGAATAACAAAATAAACAATCCCAGCCCCTCACTTCATTTGTCAGACAGGGATGACTTGTCAAAAAGGGGTGATTCCGCAAAAATAGAAAAATATTAAAACTTCCTAAACTAGATTTTGCCCGACAACAGGATCGGTGTAGATCTGTTAAGAATAACAAAATAAACAATCCCAGCCCCTCACTTCATTTGTCAGACATGGATGACATGTCAAAAAGGGATGATTCCGCAAAAATAGAAAAATATTAAAATTTCCTTAACTAGATTTTGCCCGACAACCGGATCGGTGTAGATCTGTTAAGAATAACAAAATAAACAAGCCCAGCCCCTCACTTCATTTGTCAGACTGGGATGACTGGTCAAAAAGGGATGATAAATAGAAAAATATTTAAATTTACTAAACTAGATTTTGCCCGTCAACGGGACCCGACTTGAGTGTCTTTCTTCTCTCTCTCAATCTTTGGCGTACCTCCAAATATCACCGTGTACCCCCTAGGGTACGCCTACCCTAAGAATTTTTCGCCTACCCCACGTTGGAGACCACTGACCTAGATAGGCAAAGAAATAACTGCATTATTTAAAATAATATGTGGTAAACAACTATTGCCCATGATATGTGTTTATAATATCTTAATATTGTTAACCTTAATATCTATATTACTCCTATTGCTCGCTATTTTGGTCATACCTCTCTTATTATTCGAAGACAGACAGAAAAATCCCTATAGTAATGGAATTCACGCTAACTTGTATATTAAGTAAAAATCGAAAAACTGCTCTACAGGGTGTTCCACGTAGACCTTCCATTAGACGTTTCTAGAATAATAACCTACTGGAATTCTGAAAATTTATATACGGGGGTTTCTCACAATTTTCTATCGATTAAAAATATTGTTGATGACGTCACACTTCCGGTTCTAACGGAAGTAGTGCTTCTTTAAAATGGAATGAGCAATTTTTAATTTCATTTTTGGATTCTACGTCAAATTTAAAGGTAAGTTTCATAAGAATACCCTATCCCTAAACTCAATCGTTTCTGAGATATTTCGACTTTTTCAATAATTTTGGGAAAAACATACTTACGCTTAATCGGTTCTATCTCTTCTAGTTTTTAATCTAGAGGGCTAAAATTTTACACGAGAACTACTAAAAGGTATCCAAACATCTGTAGCATTCGAAAATTGATGCAAGTTGCACAGGGCGTCGAAAAAACACCGACCAATTGTGTCAAATTGAAAATTCAATAACTCACTTATTTTAAATACAACACCCTATGTTTTATAATGCTAATGAATGTAGCTTTTAATTCTCTTTCGATTGGTATTAGCATTCTCTATACCTAAATTCCACCTATTTGAACATATTTGGATATTATCCAAGGATAGTATTGGATAATAATATTTGGATTTATTATATTTATTATCTAGAAACGTCTAATGGAAGGTCTACGTGGAACACCCTGTCTATCGATATAGAATATATTTATTTTTTGAAATAAGTATGTAACATATCTCGATGCAATTTGTTGCATTGATATTGCATACGAATTTTAAGATATTCAGTTCATAAAAAATATTTCCGTTATTAGAACAAAATATAAAAAGAAACAGCAGTAATCTAATTATTTCATAGTTAACATTTATCAGCCCCGCATTTGTAAAAATGATCCCCATTGTCAGCTTCCTACGTCTCTGTTATATACCGCAGCAAATTAACAAACCCATAACATCTGCTCTCTGTAAACTGCCACTGATGGCAAAAAGTTGCGTACTCTTGATTGAACGGGTTTCTTGCATACTCCCCCTATTACTATGTATAACACGACACTAACAAATCGTGTGAAATTCATTGGGCCTTTATTTAGCACAGCCTGACACTGAATGTTAATGGGGATATGTACTGGCCGTACCCGCAAAAACTTTATGGGGGAATGCAAGGTAATATCTGCAAACGAGAAATAGAAATAGGAATCACTGCAATGAAAGTTTTTATGTTACTGTTTTATGTATCTGAATATAGCAAAACAGATAGACAAGTTAACGCCTAAGTTCATGCACTAAAATTTTCCTGTGGGCCAGATGCCAAGGGTATATCTCGCTGCTTTTGCGGTGTTTCAACAAACACCCGAAATAGAGGTCAAAGATGACTGTATCAAGTAATTTTTTTATGAGGAAAATTGACTGTTCTAGTTATTGTGTATCGTGCTACATTACAAAAATCTTTTCCCCACTACTACTGCGGTTTAGTTACATTTTTTTGTACCTGGTGTCCCCAGGTACAAAAGGAGGTATAATCCAGGTATAATCCAGGAGACCCAGAAAGCGCTTTCCGTTCTATGACAGTGTTTTTATTTCGACACTCTTGGCGATTTAATCATTTTCGGAATCGTTAGCTGTACCATAAATACTTACTGCAACAATATATCAACATGTGAAAAACCACAGATATGTATAACTATAAAAGTAATTAAATCGTTGAATACAAAGATACAGATGAACTCATAACCTCTAATAAGTAACATAAGTCTTCTATCTCCTAAACACAAAGACAAATGCACAATACAATATTCTGATTTTAATTTGGACAAGTAATAGTTAATAGTATAAATATAAGTTATTTTGTTAATGGTACATTATGTACCACAAATTGATGGTAATACAATGTACCTTAAGTGAGGTTAAGTTGAATCCACTTTTATGTGCAATTATGAGCATATACCGTGAAGCTGAGAGTGGTGTGAGATTTGATTCACTAAGATTCTGCAGATATTGATGTAAGTATGAACCTACTGTGAGGTTACATTTACTTCAAATGAGGTATAAGTTGAATCCACTATGGGATTCTAAGCCTCCTATGAAGCTGTATCATTTTGTAAGATAGAGTAAATCCACTGTGGGATTCTCAGCCTACTGTGAAGGTGTATATATCATTTTATAGTATCGAGTAAATCTTCTGTGAGATTTTGAGCTTACTGTGAAGCTGTATCTATTATTTTGTTAAATAGGATTCTAAGCCTACCTTGAATCTGTATATCTATAATTTTATAAGATCAACTGAAAAATGCACTATGGGACCTTAAGTCTACCGTGAGGATGTATCTAAGTCATTGACATCCATTGATGAATTTCTTTTTCTAAATTAAATGTGTGAGATCATGTCTATTTTTCTTTGCCATTGACATACTTTTAGAAGTATAAACTTATAAATCGAAAAAACTATATCGTTTTCATTGGCCTCTTCCTCTTGTTACCTACTTCGTCATTATCTACTACCTATATACCTATATATACCACGTTCCACGTTATTTCTAACGGACAGTGCAGAAGGATCTTACCGCATTGTCATCCATACTCTTTTGACCTGTTTTCATAACTTTTCCAAGTTTCTTTCTAGTTCTCCATTTTTCATAGAACTAATTAAAAGGTTTGACTTCTTTTGTGGTATTTTATCATCTTTTGCTCTCTAAAAAAGCCAATATAATTTTACACTGAAACTTTTACGTGTTGCTAGATCCCACGTAAAGAAAGCAATGACTGAAGTAGTGAAGGTAGGTTAAGAAGGAAATCTTTATAACTTAAACATAACGTGCTAAATCTTAGGAAGAGTAGACTTACAACAATTAAACAACCAACAGGAAATGGCGTGAAACATAATTAAAGCCAACAGACCCGGTCAGCCTAATTTTGTATGTTGTCCCTGAATGACAGTGCAATCCATTCCCATTCAATATAACCAGCCACACTGTATATAAGCATTTAAAAAATCAGTAAGACACTAACCGACAAGTAACGATTTTATATAAAATTTATATCCAGCGAAAAGGCAAAATGTGAAGGAGCTATCTTAAACACATTACTGACTGGCGTATAATTATTATGCAATATAAAGAACGCTGCTAAGCGAGACTACTGTGTAATATTCATTTTATCGTGAGAAAATAATATGTGGAAGCTTTCTCTATAAACAACTAACTTTGTTGGTTATGCCAAGAATTTTAACTAAGAATATTTTTCCTTCAAGAAGGAAAAAGCTGAAACTTTGCTGAAGGGAAGGAATTTAAATAAACAGAATCCTCTGCTGCTAAAGTCAGGTTTAATTATTTTTAATGAGGTAATTAACAGTGATAATGATTTACTTTTGTCGACGCCCTTGAAGAATATTAACGGTATTTAATTTTTACTTCCCTTCTTAGATAAAAGTGTACTCAAAAATCAGCAGAAATGTATTAAATCTATAGATACTTTCAAATATGGCAAACGCCAGGGCAAAATATATCCTCTGAAAGGCATACTGACTAAAATCACAACCAAAAATCTGTCAGTAACTCCCGGTCTATTAGGTTTATTCAATCATCTTTCTAGATTTATAATGTTATCATTACTTTGTACAAGGTGGCCCGTTTAATATGGGACCTTATCTCAGAAACTACAAGTCCCATGGAAAAAAATTATATGAAATTGTTTTTTTCAAAGTTATCTTCATTTTTTTAATATATTCCAATTTATAACCTGTTTATATACAGGGCGATGAACTAAAGTTCCTTTATTTTAAATAGCACACCCTATATATTATTACATTTTCAGAAAGCCCTTCTAAAGACAAGTTCAATGATATATGACATGATGGGTCTGACGCCCACCGTTTCGGAGTTATTGAGAATTATCTTCAGGAAATAGCCAATATTAAAATCGTGCTAGAGAAGTTAATAATTAAGTTTTTGAGCATCAACTTGCGCCAAGAGAATTCTAATTTTATTTGCTTTATTATGTAATTACTCAATATTCAGTTTATAAAAAAATTTTTACCGTGTTGCCACATTTTGAAAACCATAAATTCTCACGATTTTTTCAAATGGAGCACCCTCTATATTGTTGCATTTCTAGAAAGCCCTTCTGTCGACAAATTCAGAGATATATGATATGATGGGTTTGTATCCCATCGTTTCTGAATGATTATCCTCAGAGTAGGGGATTGTAATACTGGCTATTTCCCGAGGGCCACCTTGTACATACCTGATGCAGCCATTAATTGAACCATCAGAAAGGAATCCACTTAAATAGGATTTAACGTTTAGAGTCAGGAAAACGAAAATGAGTTTGTTAATGTAAATAAAATAAAGATTTTTATTTAATAACCGCAAAACTCCCCAATAAATTCACCAAACTCAGTTATAAGCGAATATACGATAATATTCTATTAACAAATTTAATTTATATAGGGAAATAAACAATTATATAACACTGGATTACGATTTTATCAAATAAAATGAAAACAGACAATCGAATTAAAAATGCAGCACCTTCAAACGTTTAAATAATGTTTAAAATAGGCAAATCACTTGCTTTATTAATTATGAAAACCCGAAAACCAGTTTTAATTAAACAATACTTATTTTTAAATAAGCGCACGGTACTTAGATTTTTTATCAATGTGTCATAAGCCACAATTTCAACACATAGGGATCTTGAAAAAAGTTCACTACATCATTATGCAACCTTGCCCCCACTGAAGCTTCTTCGTATTTCTTAGAGTTTCCGAGATCCCAATGGTGAGAAGCGAATTTAGCCTGTATATGAAAAAGCTTTATTCTCAAATAATTAAAATTGGCTAAATTATTATTTCATAAAACATTTTAATATATATGATAATATGAAAGCATCATATTCTACTAATAATTCAGCCTACAAAATAAATTAACGTTAATTACGGTTGAAAATTATTGTTAAATGAGGTATTTAACTCAAAAGGACTAAATCCACTAAATCAAATAAACAGTGTATTATCAGATATAATATTAAAATAATGTTTTTCGTACTCAACGAGTAATTTTGTACTTAACTAAGCAGTGGTTGCCACGGAAATATGTAATTGGCGTTAATCAAAATATCTACCTACCTTCTAAATTGAAGGTACCGAGTTCCTCTGTGCTATTATCTTCAATTTGTCAAAGCATTCGACGATATACGAGTACACAACAGTTAAGTTGCTTTATACCTGTCTGTTAATATAATGGGAATCAGAATTGTAATGAACATTTCTATTTGCATGTGGTCCAATGAATTGAATATTATTGAGGTAAAAATAGTTACCCAAACTTGTAATTAATTTTCTCAGATGTCATAAGAGCGATGTGTTGGAGAAAGACTGTGCCTAGCAACGAATCGGTATTCTCTATCTAGCACATTGCTCTTATGACACACTTTTTGACATAATATCCTCCTTATTATTACAGATAAATCCATAAAATCTTATATGACTATATTAGTAAAAAAGGGTTCTTCCAAGTATGTACTGGGTGTTCCATTTAAAATATTAAAGTTTATATCGAAGTAGCTTCATTGAGTCGCCCTGTAATAAATGTAATATATTGTAAAAGAAGTGCAAAAATAAAATAAAATCGACGTTTCCGAGCGCTTTTTCAAAAATTTTTTAAAATAATGAATTTATGATAGACTTTATGGACTCATTCTGTATATATATAAATAGATATGCTATAGGGGAACAGGGCCAAAAACTCCATGCAAAAACCCATAAGAGCAAAATTGGGTAAAATTTGATCAATTTTACCCCTCCACTTTCCATTTGAATGCCGCGCAGCCTTCAGACCACACCTTAAGTCTTATCAATCTTATCAATTTTAAGGAATCAAGCTAGTAGCAAAAAGTAAATGGAATTTAGTTGCTTCAATAACTGGATTTTACTGTATCTATGGAAAACAAAAGAGTTGTCGTGTCAACTGCTGATACAAGTCTCAAAGGTAATCATTGCGATTTAGAGAATTGTTCTCAAAATAAAACTCACGTAAACGTAAGTTGAAACGATTTAAACTATTTTAACATGGATCTACAAACAAGAATTGGTTTAGTACAATGTTATTACGAATGCGGCAGAAATTACACTGCTGCATTATGAAGATTTCATACGAAAATGGGTTTGAGAGCAGGGCCCCGTCAAATGAAAGCGTACCTTAATCTACCGAAATCAGAAAGACCAAGGATTAATGATGTCCAAGTTGCAGAAGTTCTTCGGGAAAATCAAAACATAGTCAACACTAATTCGTTAGCAATCAGTAGTGTGAATTCGATATCAAAATGATTACAAATGCCATACACCACGGTTTGGAACATGTATCCCTATAAACTTAAATTTCTGTTTGAATTAAATTATGTAGATTTTCCTATCAGGTATGATTTTTCTTTACAAATATTGGCTCAGATGGAAATTGAATTCAAATGGTTATCCCGTATTTTGTGGACAGATGAGGCCAGTTTCTCTCTAAATGGTGGAGTCAATACTCAAAACTGCGGTTGGTGCGGTTTCATATCTAATTTTATTATTCGACCATACTTTTTTGAGGAGATATAGCATGGAGAGGCCGTATCTGTAACTGTTACTGGTGAACGATACCTTCACATGTTACGAGATTATGCAATTCCACGGATACAAAACGAGCACGAAGGAATTGAAAACATGATTTTTATGCAGGATGGAACACCCTCGCATATTTACTGATCAGTTAAAGAATTTTTAACTGATATTTTTCAAAATTATGTTATAAGCAGGCATTTTGTAAATTCATGGCCTCCAAGATCGCCTGATCTTAACCCAGCGGATTACTAGCTAAGGGGCTATTTAAAAAATTTTTTGATTAGAACACGACCAACAACGCTGGAAGAATTAAAAGAGTATTAGGGAGCACATTGCTGAAATTCAACCAGAAATGCTGAATAATAATGCTGTCTACAATTTGGAATAACGGTTGGTAATTGTACAGCAGAAAAATGAACGACATACCGAACATTTTCGTTAACCACTATTGGACATGAGAAATCCCATTGTTTAAGCAACGAATTTCTTTCACATCCTGTTATTAACTTGATTTGTTAAAAATACATACTTAATAAGCTAAAATATATCCCTTACTTTATGATAACCTATTATAGCAATATTTGAGTATGGTTTATGTTCAAAACACATAATCCTTACTTGTTATTTCAAAGTGATTGCATTCCTTGTTATATGCATTAGTCATGCAATTCTAAACATGAACGTATTTAAGTTTCAAAATTACTTAATTACTGAAATATCAAATTTAATGTTGAAAAGCAGTCCTGAAACAGATACCTACTAATTTCAATTTCAACTGGATTTTCAAACTGTGAGCAGAATAAACTTGAATCAAGTTTGCAGCACTGTGTAAATCATAGCATGCTTGATGTTGACTACAAATTTAACTTTATCACAAAATGAGTTAATAAAATGGGACTGTCAGGAACGACCTCCTATTGCACAGCATTAACACACCTTAATATAGCGTTGTACATGATATAATTATTTCTTGCAATTTGCACAGTAAATGTGCATAAATAAGATAAACTTTATAATTATTGTAAATTAAATTATAACATTTTGCAACCAGTTTGATTTTTTTAATATTATGACTTGTAACGAAAATTTTATAAATTCCAATATGAACACTAGTCACTACTTTAAATCACCCATAGGTAATTCTGGTCCTCTAATAACTGATTAAATTTCATCATGTTAGTTTTATAGTAATGTAGTAGGAAAACATCGATATATGGAACAGACACGTTAGAATCTAGGCTTTTCTATGTGTGACTTAAAATGAACCCAGAATGGCCGCTTTCTGCATTCTTTCGGCTAGAAGATCTGCCGAATTTCGGCATGCCGGTATGATCTTCAATTCCGAAAGCAGAGTATCTGTTACTCCACCGAGTTCATTTATAATCAGTACCACAAGCTTCATCATTATTATAATAATTATTATTATTAGCGTGTTTTTGCATATTATCCATGTCTCAGTTTTTCACTGGTTTATTAAATGTGTTAGTACCAAGTCTAACAAGAAAGAATTTTTGGTTTAGAAACGATCTTACCATATTTCTCACAAAATATATTGCAATTCTTTGGCTCGTACTTGGCTAACCGTAAACAATATGTGGATTGGGCTGGTCGCCAGTCTGTTCAGGTCTTAGCAACTTCTGGTGTCCCACAGGGATCCAACCTGGGTCGCCTACTGTTCGACATTTTCATAAATGATATAGTATGTAACTTTAGAGGAAACACTCTGCTCTATGCCGATAACGTGAAAATATAATTATAACATTCACAATATTGACGGCTGCATATTGCTGCAGAACGATATCCTCACAATTAATGACTGATGCATCACCAACAAATTACCACTCAATGCAGCGAAATGTAATGTGATGACGTTTACCAAAAAGTCTCACCCAGTTGTATTCCACTACTCATTGAATGGCTCTCATCTAAATAAACCTATAGAAATCTCGTTTGTAGAGCATATAAAGAATTTGACCTCGGACTGTTATAGAGCATTGGGATTTATTGTTAGAAGCTCGAAAGGGTTCAACAGCATCGCCACGTTAAAATTGCTGTTTGCTACATTCGTCAGATCTCGAATAGAGTATGCTTCAATTATATGGTCTCCTTTCTACAACACTCATATTGAGAGTTTAGAAAATATTCAACGGAGGTTTTTAAAGCACTGCTACTACAGAGAGGTGGGAATTTATCCACAAATCGGTATACCTAATACTGCTCTTCAAGACAGGTTTACAATGCTAAGTCTGAAGGCTAGGAGAGAGATGGCTCAGATGATATTTCTACATAAGCCCCTACACAATGCCATTGACTGTCCCCAGATTCTGTCACTTTTGAACTTTCATGTCCCCAGAGCTTGTTCAAGAGATTGTCCCACCTTTCACTTAGAGTCAACACTAATGTAAAGATATTCTCAATTGTAGCGTGGCATCTATTAAGAAACTGCCACTGCTGACATGACACCTGAAACAACACTTTTGTGTAAACGCTGTCGCAGATTTCATTATAAAATACCTATCTTTCTTCTCACGTAGTCCTGTTTATGCCTTCTTCCGCACCTTCACTGCACTTTTACTGTACATATACATAATATATACATGTATCTCACTTTGTTACGTTATCATTATCTATTACATATTATATAATTAGACTAAGTACCCATTCTGTAAATGGATTTTGTAATCTGTCGAATGGCTGTAAGATTAAATAAATAAATAAATATTGCACTATTATTATTTTTATAGTCGACTGTCATCATAATGCTGTCATTATGAACGTCAAAATCGTTAATAATCTGACACTTTCTAGCACCCGTGCTGTAATGTGAAAGAATCGTGCCATAAAATCCACTTTATGGCACAATGCTATAGTAACCATATGCGAACATTCTACGATTGCACAAATTTAAGTTTTTAAAACTTAAATTGTCTGTTAAAACCACAGTTCGACTATAAAATAGCGTATGAAATTCGTTTATAATGCTCGATTATGGCATTCGTGAAGTGTTAGCGCATTCGCTTCGCTCATGCGCCAAAATTCACTCATGCCATAATCTGCTGCATTATAAACTAATTTCATAATATACTATTATAGTCGACTGCCATCATAATGCTATCATTATGAACGTCAAAATCGTCAATAATCTGCCACCTTCTAGCACCCATGCCGTAATGTGACATAACCGTGCCATAATTTTCTCTTACGGCACGATAATAAATAGTAGGTTTTTATTAAACTTGAAATACTATTTATTTATATTAATTCTCCAATTTCCATATTACTAACTCGCATCCATTTACAAAACCTCTCCCATTCTTTTTTATAAAGATCTTCTGACTTTTTTGGAATAAGGCTTAATTCAGCTTCTTCGGCTTTTTTTAGAATATCTTCACGTGAACACATATTTTTAAAAAAATATTTGCTTGTATACACAACACCATAGCAACCACAACATGCCAACATTCAACGATTGCTCGAATAATAATTTCATAGTTTGAACAAATTTAATATTTTCAAAACTTAAATAATTGTACGTTAAAACCGCAGTTCGACTATAAAATAGCGTATGAAATTCGTTTATAATGCTCGATTATGGCATTCGTGAAGTGTTAGCGCATTCGCTTCGCTCATGCGCCAAAATTCACTCATGCCATAATCTGCTGCATTATAAACTAATTTCATAATATACTATTATAGTCGACTGTCATCATAATGCTGTTATTATGAAAGTCAAAATCGTTAATAATCTGACACTTTCTAGCACCCGTGCTGTAATGTGAAAGAATCGTGCCATAAAATCCACTTTATGGCACAATGCTATAGTAACCATATGCGAACATTCTACGATTGCACAAATTTAAGTTTTTAAAACTTAAATTGTCTGTTAAAACCACAGTTCGACTATAAAATAGCGTATGAAATTCGTTTATAATGCTCGATTATGGCATTCGTGAAGTGTTAGCGCATTCGCTTCGCTCATGCGCCAAAATTCACTCATGCCATAATCTGCTGCATTATAAACTAATTTCATAATATACTATTATAGTCGACTGCCATCATAATGCTATCATTATGAACGTCAAAATCGTCAATAATCTGCCACTTTCTAGCACCCATGCCGTAATGTGACATAACCGTGCCATAATTTTCTCTTACGGCACGATAATAAATAGTAGGTTTTTATTAAACTTGAAATACTATTTATTTATATTAATGGTAATACTACAGTTTGAATTTCCAGATATAGAAAGTCCTGAACTAGTTTCAAGAACACTTGAGCATGTACTCGTAGATGATGAAATACAAATTTGATTCACGTTTTCTAGGTCATTTCATAGTTTGAACAAATTTAATATTTTCAAAACTTAAATAATTGTACGTTAAAACCGCAGTTCGACTATAAAATAGCGTATGAAATTCGTTTATAATGCTCGATTATGGCATTCGTGAAGTGTTAGCGCATTCGCTTCGCTCATGCGCCAAAATTCACTCATGCCATAATCTGCTGCATTATAAACTAATTTCATAATATACTATTATTATATTTTGCTGCAACCCAATAAGGTGGTCAACAAAGTCACCAGTCATTAAGTTTTTCGCCAATTAATATAATACTAAAAAGTTTATAATCAACAAAGGAAAATATAAAGGCATTCTAATGGTTAATATTATTGATTAAAGCTATATTTATTTTTCATTGAATTAAACGCTTTATAAAAATACACGGAGTAATGATATACTATTTTTTAATGTACTCGTATGAATGTGTTACTCTGTAACTGCATAATTGAATACAAAGAATAAAAGTAGTCCGCCCACATACATCAAATAATTATATTTTAATTACCTTGCTGTAATTGATCCATAGTAGTTGTAGATTTTTATCATTTACATTGAAATAAATCATTCGCGCATGAGTTCAACAAAGAGTGGTGAATATAATTCGCGGAAAATTTATACATGATAATTGGAACATCACATTTTGAGATTTCCCAGGAAGCTCCGTTTTTCATGGATATTTCTATGGAAATAAAAAAAATGTGTAGGTATGTGAATGATTTCCCGACCAACATTTTCTATTTGCGAATTAATTTGAAAACGATATTACTAAACGAATGAACCTATACAATGGTGTTCTTATAACTTTCGCATTGGAAAATTTAAAGAAGATATCGCATATTTATATTCAAATTCTACTACATTCTTGGCCCTATTATTAAAGGTATAATGCTATGAAGATACCTACCATTAATCGATGATGAATTATTTTTGTATTGTTAAAGCCCACCATCATGAAATAAATACTTTACAACTGAAAAATTTCTGTTACAGTCTCCAAATGGAAACAAATGCAACTACAGACATTGATGTTTTAGAAAGATGCATAACAGATACTCCATGTGACTCAATGGTTGTGTCACCCAGAACGAGAGAAAATGGAATATGGAGTACTAACTTCTTCTTATTTCAATGGAGTTTGTTTCACTTCTTTCATCCTTTGCTTATGCTGAGTCCACCTGAATCATGTAGCTATAGCACAGGTGTAGCCCCAAATTCCACCCTGTTATACCTGGCAATACATTAATATGCAATTACGAGTTTGATGTTTAAGTTTTATTCTAAAATTAATCAATCAACTTCATTATGATAAAACTAAGTAGTTTATAATGTAATTGACTGACCTAACTGAGCGAAATAATTGACGATTATGAATCAAATACATGGTACTTCAAATTCGCTTTCCATTACCATAATCTCAACATCGAGTAGGTATCCGGAATTAATTGGAGGAAATGCTGCGCAGTTTTGTATAGGTGCAGTAATATGCCACAGACAAATCTGAAATATAATTTAATTTTGGAAATAATAATTGGAAGTAGGCAACTTGCTTTTATTTATATTTATTATTATTATTTGAATCTTTTTATTATTTAGGTCGTTTCTAAAATATTTAATAGAATCGCGGTGGTTTCTAATTTTTCTCTCTAATTGTGCATATTGGGTTGTGGCAAGTGAAAACTGAAGATCTCAGTACAGAATGCGCGACTTGCCATAAGCAGGTACTTCAGTGGTTTCAATTTAAATTTTCCTGATTTTTTTTTTTGGTAAGCCTCTTTTATGTTATATATAAAGATTCTACGGCACAGAAAAACAATGTAAAATTAAAAGACAGAACCCAGAAAATAATCTACAGACAACAGATATTAACTGTAATATAACATCAGCCTCATTGCATTATTAACATAGCATTCGAGAGTACAAGTGCAGCATAATATTGGTTGGTATATAGACATAAAAACACACCACAGAAATGGACAACCTCCCATCTGAAAGCCTCAGGCTTGTGTAGAGGGAGGGTATACATGAAAAAAACGCAGACACACAACCATTCCCTGTGAGAGGTGCCATTTTTCCCCTGGCGAGATTCGAACTCGCGTCGCGATATACCATTCTGTTAGTCACAAGCTACCACCAAGCACATAACAGACTGAGCTATCGCCACGGTCATCACATCATCACATGACATCATCAAGCACATTAACTACTAAACTCTAAGCAGGAACACTACTAGACGAGGCTGATAAAAGGATTATTAACTGGACATTGTGCTTTATGATATCATCTATATAATATGTATATATTTAAGAAGAATATATCTATGAGTGTAAGAACTTGCTGAAGATACAATCTTTTGAGAAATACAAACTCCAAGGAGGCTTCTTCTCATACATGGAAGGGAGGGAGTGAAAACTTGCTGTGTTAATTTATTGCATCCACAGACAGAACATAGACAGGAACGTTGACACATCTGAAGTCTCTCTACCAGTTAAACCTAGCCAATTAAATCATTTGATTCTGACGTCTTAATAACTATCATTTTCTAAAATTTATTTTATTTTTGGTATTTTATCCCACTAAAATCACTCGTAGAAGAAACGAGAAGAAACAAGAATTACATGAGGCGGATAATAAACGCGGCACATATAATAATAAAATACCACACCTTCTCCCACATAGTCTCATGTTTTCCTTTCCTATTAATAATCTTCCTGATAAGAAGAAGAGGTGGAGGTATTATTTTTATATGGTCTATAAGAAGAAAATCGATAATCGGAAATGCCGGATAGAGATAAAGGCTCACTTTCCTTTAAGTGAGCAAATTTAAATAATAAAACTTTTCTAGTCCTTTTGAGTAAATACGGATCTGCCCATATTACATTAACTGATGTAAATTTCGTTTTGTTAATGAATAAGAGACCCCACATACATTATAACCGGAATTTTTCTGCTTTATATGAAAGGTTTTAATTGAAAAAAATACTTCAAAGGACTTCAACAAAGCATACATAAATAGGTAATTTGAAATAAAAAGCGGTTTGCCAACCTCACACTTCTCTCAGATGAAATGTGCTGAAATATTTTTCAGTATTCAGAAAAACACAAATAAGCTGAAATAAAGTAAGGCGCATTTATTTGAATGTAAACTTTGTAGACATGGCGCAAACATTATAGATTTTATTCCTTTTTAAGCGGTGGAAGAAAACTTAGAATATTGGACTATCCACTCGTAGGTAGATTATTTTACTAATCAATTATATTAAAGATATCTGCTTTCACCAGATTATGGTTGCTATACCGTCACAGTATAGTGCAGTTTATAATATGTAAGCTGTTTCCTAATGGCTGCAGGAAAATTAGGGGCGTATTCAATATTTTGTAAATTTTATAGTGAAACTAATAAAGAAACATTATTATTATTTTTTTGTTCAAACTCAGTCTGGTTCCGATTCTCAGACTCGGCCGCTGGTGGTTATTAGTAGCTATTTCCCACGTCCGTGTAAATAACTACTCCAGGTCCGGGATTCGTGTGCCCTGAGTAGACGTAATGAGCCCAGAATGACCACCTTCTGTATTCTTCCGGCTAGAAGATCTGCTGCTTACTAGCCGAGGATTTTCGAAATTAGCTGTAAAGACTACAGTCAAAAGTATGTTGGACAAACTAGAAGGTTAATTCAAACTAGATTCAAGGAACATGTGGCTTATCTCAAATATGGTAGAACAGATAAGTCTAGTGTCTCCCAACATGCATATGAGAACAACCATAAAAGAGATAATAGCAATCTGACTAATTAGGAATATAACAAATTCCAGACAGCTGGATGATTTTGAGGGTCTGAAAATTGCTAAATATAAAAATAGTATGAATGGTGACAGAGGGCCAATCCCATACATCCCGCTTTATTTGTTAGTAAATCACGGTTCACTGATCAGTCGCGATGGGTCACTGAGCGGTCACGGCAGTTCACTGACCGTAGAAATAGTTTAGGTATAAATAGGGCATAGTATTAGCATAGGTTTAGTTTTAATCATCTCCAGATGATGACAACTTGGTTGGCGGAACGCGCGTAGATTGCAGTATAGTGTTATGTGGAAAACTACGTCACGTCAGTTTTATCTTCACACCAAAGGTTCCAACCCCTTTCAAGATTTATAGCTTAGTCTAGTATTTGCCTTTATATATAATAATTTGGTTACTTTGTTGTTTTTAATATTAACATGTTTTATCATCATTAAGTGTATATTTGTGTACCTACATATTGTGTATTATTGTACCTTATGCCTTCATGTTCAAAGAACTTTTGTTTGTATCTTATAACACGTATAATAAAAGCTAAATATTTGATTACAGAGCGCGACTGACTTGGTATTTTCGCGCTACACAGACAAATAAAACAATTCTCATTCGACGTAAAGATAAATACGCCAATTAATTATTTTTGACACTGGCTGTTGCCTGGACCAAAACCAAACGCCGCCCTCGTTATATTTTTAAATTTCATCCACTTAATTACGAGGTTGAGAAAACCAGCATACACTTCTCCTGAAGCTTTGAGCACAAGTGGTGATGTTTCAGGTTTTACAGCAACACATCGTCGTCATACCTGCTGAAATTGATGATTAAAGTAGTTTTCAGGTGAGATCAGACCGTTGTCGGAAGAACCCGTCGCCGCTCGCGTTTTCCCGGCTCGGGGTTTCCTCCCTCGAACTGCTAGAATGTGTGGCGTCAGTACTCGATTTGGAATCTTGTGGGGTGGGCATTTTTACCCTCTGAAAATACGCGCGGCCGGTCCGAAGTTCACTGAAAGTTCGCGCTTGCTGAAAAACTGAAATAAATATAATTACGCCCATGTAAATATTTACATAATTATTTGGTGTTAGTTGTATAAGAATATTTCTGTGAATCTGTGTGCATAAAACTGTGCTGCCTGAGTGAAACAATTAAAATGATGTATTTTAAAATAGTGCTGATTTTTTTCACGTTTCCCTTCATCTCTGCTCAAACTATACTTCCTGAAGAGGACGAATCTGAAACAGGTTAGAATACACTTAATTTATTAATTAAGGAATTGTGGTAAGATTCCGAAGCAATTCTATAGAAGGCTTTATAAATGAAAGGATTAAATGTTAAACTCCTGGTTTTACGTTTTCAACGAGATTCTGGTGTTTGGTTGCGTGAAAGTTCTGTTTAAATTACGGCTGCTCAGAATCGGCTTTGTGCTTTAGAGACGTATCCATTCAGAGTGAACTTTATATTCTACGAAGTTTATTCTAAGGGAAATATGGCCTTAATAGGGCACTTAAGTTTTCCGTCGTCGGTTTTTTCAATTACGATTTGTTTGTCGATTTATTCTGAGACACAAATTTATACAGATTTTTATATAACGTTCGAGGCACATTTTAAATAAGAGATGAGACAACTTCTCCTGTTTATATGAAGCAAATATAGCATGAAATATATATAAATCATTAAAAGGCGCAATTCGAAATGATAAATACTGAAGTGCAATAATAGAGCCAAAAAATAAAAAGTACTTTCTTAGCTTTAAATTATTAGAGTTCTTGAAGACTCGTTAATCTTCTGATACCATTTAAAAATTGATGGGGCAATAATTTTATTAACTAACTTCTAGCATTTTTCTTTTGGGCAAACTTATTCTCCACATGTGAGTAATATTATAAGGATTATTGTTTGCTATTTTTTTTTAATTCAAAATACCACATAGAATCAAAAACTCTACATCTTTTCTTCAGCAGATGATTTTAGGTAACTAGCTCGGTAACTAGTATATGGTAGAATGTCTGTAGTAGATATATGTATAATAGAAAGACCTCAATACAGAAGAAATTTAGATATTTTTATACCTATAGATTTTACTTAAAAGGGGTTGGAACCTTTGGTGTGAAAATAACACTGACGTAGTTTCCGACATAATACCAAAGTACTATCCTGCACTCGACGCGCGTTTTGCTAACCAAGTTGGCGTCCTCTGGAGATGATTAAAGTATAGTGTTTTGGTGTGATGTGGAAAACTACGTTAATGTTAGATTTTACTTATCCTTGATATCATCAACAAAAGCCAAGAGCTAAAAGACATTTGATAAACAACTTAACCCTATATTTATAATTTTACATTACTAGGTATATCGAAATAATTTTTAAAGCTACTTGCACATGTCACAGTTTATAAATAAATAAATTAAGAAGAATTAACCTCACTAGCAATATTTAATGAAAATTTCCATAAATAATAATAACTATGTTTGTATAGTATTTGAAATTTACATCGATGGATCCAGGATATCCAATAATTATAAAATCCTGTCCAAGAGATTTATTAAAACTAAAATTTTTCTATCCTGTTCAACATATAGAGCAGACGTATTTGAAAAATTTTGTTAATTGATTCATAAGTGGTTCATTCATTCGTAAGTGGTTTGACATTTTCATTTTTATAGAGCAAGGTATAACCTTTCACATCAAATAAAAGTGATGTAAAATTGTAACCAAATTAAGAAAATTGTTAATTTAATTAAATAGGTACCACTGAATGACGAAGGTGTATCTTTCAGCAAGATTACGAAATGTGATTTCAATATTATTGCATTATTATTTAATTAAAAACAATGGATTTTTATTTATCATTATTATTATGACTAATTAGTAATAATTAAGAAATACTTATAATAATAATAACTACAATATAAATATAATAACTACCTAAATAATTTACCAATCACTTAAAGCACTTGTTGGTAAACTTTCAATATCATCTTTAAAAACATAAAATACAGTCATCAATACAAACAAAAAAAATACCTACCCAATAATAATGATCAACAAAGAATTTGGTTCATCGAATTCTATATAAATGTTTATATACTAAGCTACAAAGAATATATTAGTCAGTCATCTAGTCAGTAAAATCAGTGCACGCAAAAATGGTGTTTGAAATCACGAATTTACGAAGGAATAATGACCGACGGAAACATCATTCATAAATCGAACAGGGTTTTCTCTACTTCAAAATTACAGGACTAGCGATAAATAAAAAATAAAATAAAAAAAATAACAAAATTATAAAGTTGATTCTGAATCAATTAATAAATTATTTTATAAACGTTTCTGTGACTAATATATAAAACATTTAAGCTTACTAAATCAAACTATTTTATAATACGTATTTAGTAATATGCTGTGGCATTTTTAGAACTGTCATAAAAACATAGGTATTAAAATTATATTGTAACTGTTCCCTATTAGCCTACAAAATAATTATATTAGAGAATTGTTTGTGACAATTTTGCCTTTCAGAGTAAATTGTAATTTCTGAATCGGTTATATCCGAATAATTATCATGTGATATTAGGTATAATTTGCTGCAATATGGAAATGATAACAAAGTGGTTAATAAACCAAAGTCTATTTAACAGTAAAAATGCTTAATTTATTCATATTTTCCTTTCGAATTTACTTTCGGGTTTGTCTCGAAACTGTAATAATACAATTACGAGACTATTTTATTTTATTGATGTGGACTCCATGAAGAATTTCTTTAACAATGGCTTCTTAAGAATCACACTCTTATCAATCCAGTTTATAGTGCCGAGAATGAAGTTTTTTTAAAGCCTGAGGAAATATTTATGTAACTGTTTTATAATGATTCCAACAAGCTTTATAAAATACCAACAGCGAGTAAATAATTTGACTAGATGGTGCAAATTTTCTATTTATCGCTGCTAAAAAAACGTTTTAAAAGTGTTCTTGAGAGTAGTGTAACATTTGTTTCGGAAACATTTTTGAAGTTCCTATACGAAATTGCTAGTTAGATTATCTATCACACAAATCAGAGCTCATATTTTGGTAAGCGTGGCAGAGGATTCGCTAAAAGGCTTTTTGTAATGCTTATAATAAACGTGGTGGAGATTGTTGATTTCTGTCACAGCTAGCTATTTTATTCTATGAATTCTGTTTCTTCTAGTTTATTTGAATAACAACCATCTTCCTGTCTAGTTATCCTTGACAAATTAAAACTACTCCGCTTGAACCTATTCGTGTTTAGCTGCTAAAAACTTGTAATGCTCAGCACTTCTCTCTTAAGGAAGTAAAAATGGGATAACGTAGAAAACGTCTTCTGCTTTAAATAAACTTCTGCCTCCTTCAATCTACAATGGAGAAAGAACGTGAATAAAGTATACAGAAACTCTTCCAAAACTTTCGGGTCCCAAAGAACTTAAAGGCATATATTTTTCATGACAGATTTAAACGTAATAAAAGCCGTCAGTTCAAATCACAATGTCTTTTGTATATCTTGTCAAGTGGATTATCATGCGGGGTTAAGTATGTTATTCCCAATAAGTTATTGTGGAACATGCATTATATCTAAACAAATAATAAAACGCTTTGGGTGTTCGGGATACGTATATGGGGCATTACTAAATCACGCTATTTCCTCTACAGAGTAAACTTCTTATTGCCTTCATTTTTCACTCACAACTGTTTGTCAGACTGCATAACCTTTGCGCGTATTTTTAGCACAAGCCCTTTAGAAATATTATGTTCTCCTCGACCATTTCCTTAGTTAAAGTTTATTTTAGTAATTTAGTAACGGAAATTGTGTTTTATTGCATTGAGAAAAATTAGTAAGTAATTTTATGTGATATTGACACATTTTCTTATAGATATAGTGCTGAGTTTGTTAGGGTTGATATAAAGGTATAACCGTAGACTAACTTTTAAGACTGCTCTATCTTGTGTTAAAATTTATTACCAACCTAAAACCCAGTCATACTCATAGAATCGTTTATCGGTAAATAAAAACAATAGAAGAGAAGAAAATAAATTATGCATTAACAAAAAATATAAATTTTGTAAATAAAAAACAAAATCCAATATATGTATTATCAATTATGCAGAAAAGTTAAAATAGAGTCGATAAAACAATAACACAAAAATATTTTTATACAAAGGTGTGTATACAGTATTTATTATACTCCCGTAATACTCCCAGCAAATCGACAGATCATCTTCATTCAAATCCTTGATAAATTCAGATCCAGCCAGTATCCCATTATCAAAGCATAGTTAAGAGAAATATACTCCATTTTCCGTGTATCCATATCAGATTACATCTACTTGCATGTAGAGATACTTATTTGCTCTACTTGATCTTTGTAACAATCTTAATTAAAATCGTCCGTTACAGTAGATAATTATTATGAATCAAGTCTGTAGTAATGTCATCTATATAGATGATCAATAAAACTGGGCCTAAAGTTGAATCCTGTGGTACACATACAAAAATCTACTAGACTAATACGGATAAAATACTTTCGCAGTGAATCTGATATCCTTAAAGATCAACACCCATATTAATAATAATCACAATAACATGAAGTTAACTAATGACAACTAACCGTATTCTTAAATCAATCTAAGTAGTTCATATTAATAATTAAATATTTATAGACAAATAACTAACAGCATGCTAAATAAGAAGTTTATGTGACAACATCTCATTCTATACATAGAGCTAATTTCACTGCAATAAATCTAATCTGCAATCTGCCTGCATTTACAAACATTTACGCAAAGTGACAAGACTGACAAGTGTCTTGTGTCAAGACTGTTTTGTGTTAAAAAGCAATCAAGGGCGGATTTAGCTTTTCAACATGGGGGAGTATCTCAAAGAATCATATTTTTAAAAAATGTTGTGAAATTAGAAATTATCTATGTATTTAGATAGGTATGTTTTTCTTTGGACAAACATGAAATAGCAAATAGAAGTGTTTAATAAAATATCCTTAAGTGAAGTACGTTTATATTTTTTTAACTAATTACGTTTTTGCTTTTTGCTAATGTAAAATTTGAATTCATGGTAAATCCGCTCTTGATAAGCATTAACTTTGCCTTTTATAATATGGAGATTCGTAGCCCACGTTAACTCGGGGGTTACGGGAGATTTAGAACACCTCAAATTTTTATAATTTTCAAATTTTATAATAATTATTGAGGTTACTGACATATAAATACGGAAAATTTCGCATTAAATTAGGTATTTATTATTTCAGAAAAACGTTCTTGATCTGTTAATTGGGAGGGAAAAGAAAAACTGCTGCCATTTTTGTCAAACTTTTAGGTTAACTTTAACTTATTGTAAAACATACCCAAACTGATAACTAGTGATTTAGCATCATTCTAGCGTTAACATGCATTTAAATGGCATTATTAATGCAGTTTTCACTAATTACATTCTAGTTACGTCTTAGAACATTCTAAGTTTTATTATTAATAAGGCTGCAAGTATTTTGACATCAATTTTATTGAATGCCTTAAAGATGTCAGAAGTTGCATACTAAATGCCAGGTTTGAAACAGTGAAGTTCTGGCAACAAAGCCATGCTGAGCGTTTGAAATAATATGTATTAAATTACGTGTGATATGACTGAGTGAAACTAAAGTGTCATTCGTGACTTCCTGGAAGTCTCTCTTCCTTACGCAGAGTTTGTAATATAATATGCAAGAGGAGAGACGCGACTTTTGTTGGCCACCGCGTTTGTTATGAAATTTCAAAGATGATAATTCCTCCCGCACAATATTTATAAGGTCATACTAAAATTTTACTGTAACGTAACCTTGATGTCACTCAAATTGACTTTAGTTTGTATTTTATGTATTTATCTTAACTACGCTTTAAAAGTTATTGCAAGAGGTGTGTATTTTATGTACCTATGTGTTGAAGAAACAAATTACACGAAATCATTAAAATAATTATACTTATCATGACAATAAAATTAAGATTAAGTGGACGTTTGCGTCATTTTTATACAATTAATAAGCATTTCAAATTGTTCCTTCTGTTTATTAGACAGGGTAACTTTTAACGCTTGATTTGTTATCAACAGAGACACCAACCTTCACAGTAGGTTATGTTAGGTTAGGTTCAAAAGTGAGTGGGCCGAAAACCAGACCCTCCACCGCGACCATGTGGTCTATTGTAGCTTACACCTACTTATATTTCACCCAACAGGTCCAGCTTCTTAATGTAGCTGATCACCTTATTGGGTGAGAACTTATTCAGATCCTCTGGCAGAAGTTGTCCTTTGCCAAATAATGAGTATCTGATATGTGTTCTGCCGTTTCATCATCTTCGAAGCACAAGCGGCACTCAGCATCTTCTACTAGGACGAATTTACAGAGATGATATTTTAAACGGCAGTGACCCGTGTATAGGCCAATTAAAGTTCGTAGGTGAAACCTACTTAACTCTAGAAGTTTTTTAGTTCTTGTTCTGAATTTGTCGGACCAGAACCGGTACTTGGTATATCCTCGAGTATTTCCAAAGCAACGCTCCTGACCTGGGCTGAGGGGCAAATCCTCCAGTACTAGCAGGAACCACCACGATTACTTCATTCGAAGGCGTTTATAATAAACCCTTCAAAAACAAGAACCTTCACAGTAACATGTAAATTAATTACCAGAAGAATATTACCTAACAAAAGTGAATTTATTTTGCGTATAAGAATTCTGTGTCAGATATTTAATTTTTCACTTATGTAACCAGAAAAAAATTGTCAAGGAAAGAAATATATGCTTTCATTTTACTGTCTGGGTCTGCTATTGTTCTCCCATTCCAAGCGATGTATCACAGTAACATTTTAGTTGAAATTAATTGCAAGAATTGGCAAAATTCACAAAAATTATACATGTAGATACCATCCGGTATATTTTGAAATTTGAACCATATCAGTAATACAACAATATCAATATTGAATATATCAAAAATATGGTTTCCTTTGTTTCTATAGTCTACAGTAATTATTGCCATAATGACATATTAGCTCAATTTTCCCCACTATTTCGAAAACAAACCACTATTTTATCTATTTTTCAAGTTTAAGTAAAACTCATATATATCCTGCTTTAAATAATGCCATGATGTCGCCATTTTTACACAAGAGTTTGTGTAATAAATAAGTCATACATTACACGTATGATATGTAATATAGTCATGCACGCAGTAGGCATTCGTTCTATATATAACATGATCTGTTATATATAGCACGATATATAAATATGTAAATACGAATAATATGCCAAAATAGGTTAGAAGTGAACAGTAAACTTAACAACAGAAATTGGAAATTGTTTTTGCAAATATTATCAATTAATATGTAGTTAATTTGATTAATAAATCACGGTTCATTGAACCGTAGCAATAGTTTAGGTGTAAATAGGACACAGTGTTAGCATAGGTTTAGCTTTAATCATCTCCAGATGATGGCAACTTGGTTGGCGAAACGCGCGTCGAGTGCACTATAGTGTTTTGGTGTTAACTTGAAAGGGATTGGAACCTTTGGTGTGAAGATAACATTGACGTAGTTTTCCACATAATTACGTCAGTGTTATCTTCACACAAAGGTTCCAACCCTTCCCAGTTAATTTGAAATAAAATACACAAGATATCTACATCCTGCCAAATAAAAAATGCAAACGGCTGTTTAAAGAATAATAAATGTCAAAAGAAGTGATTTGTAAATAAGTTAGTGAGTTATCATAATTATAAAGCATCCTACAGAATCGTTCCTATAAATTAGAAAATCATAAGTGAAAGAACAAATAGCAGGTTTATTATCTTCTTCCGTCGACACCCTGTCTAGCATTCCCAATTGATATTGCTTATAAATATTCATTAAATTTAATTTTTACTTAATATCTAATGATTTAATAAAAACGGTATTAATATCTCTTTCAAGACTTGCAACAGCGAAGTTAAAAGCAATTATTGATACTTATAATAGCTAGAAAATATTTGGCTGACGTCTTTCACTTTTAATAGTTTCAGGATTGTGGCCAAATTCACAGTGAGAAAAGTAAGTAGAGGTATGACGAAATATCCCAGAATGCAATCAATTCTAACAGCGGTTACGAATTTTTTATCGGCCACTTGCGCGCATTGAAATTCAGCGTACAACCTCGTTCACCCCCTAACAAGCGGAGGGTGTGTTTTAGAAGTCTTAATAAAGATAATGCATGGCGTACGTTAAAAACGGCTAATTCCAGACATTATATGCCGCAAGCAACAATCCAACCCTTTTTATGTTGACTGCCACTGATTTATGCTATCATTTCCCGCGAAACACTTGTTTTGTAATTCTAATGCGCCTCACAAGGGAAATTTACACAAAATTAAAACGCCATTAGGGGGGAATTTTTCCACAAAAAATATTGCTTTGCTCAGCGGGGTCGTTGCAAGGTGCCTAATAATATTATTCCATCATATTCCAGCTTCGCATTTCAATATTTCTCTTGCTTTTAAATTATTTTTAATCTGTCTGCTAAAATTTGTAAGAATTGATACACTGATACACTGATATAAAAAGATTAAAAAACAAATTATTGTAAGGGTAATAGATGGATATGGAACAATACCCACGCCCTGAGATGAGGTATAATTGTTGTTAACAATGTCTATAAGTAGGTAGCAAGTTAGACATCGACAGAATCTAATTGAAATGCTCTTCTGTTGCACAAGAAACTTTGACATGCACAATGTTAAACCTTGCATAGAAACTTGTACTTCACAATTATGCCTGAAAACTAATTTTGGAATTCTTAGTCATATTTAACCGAGTACGTAACTTCCTTCAACTTGTTTCCCGTATCTAAAGTTCGATTAGATAATAGGTACTTTTATATTCTTGTCCAAGACCCATTGCTGAGTTTTTTTTATTATCATTTTATTCAGAATTAAATCAAACGATATCATGCACTAGTAAGAGCTGTCTGTTACAACACAAATTCTGGCCTAAAATAGTTATATGTCCAGGCACTGTGTTCTTAAACATTTGTTGCATGTGCTCTTAAACAGGTATCTAATTTTAAGGATACTTGAATGAATTCAAATCGAAATAAAAAAAATAATGTTACGTGCGTTTATCGTCAACCTATACCTCAATTTTATTGGCTTGAAATCAACATTTGTTTGCAATACTGAAACTTCCTGTAATAATGTAATAAATCGTTTTGTTTAATTACTTCTAATAATGTACAGGGTATTTGCGTATATTTTGACCCCTACCTACAGGAGTTATTAAGAAAGTTATAAAAAACATTTAAATATAAAAGTTGTTTGGGTTTTCACGTATTATCTTTTAGTTAGGTCGAAAAAAAAATTGCATGTCATTAACTTGGGAAAGCCAATTGAACATAATATTTTTAAATGGGACACCCTCTATAAGTTTACACGCTTGGAGAAAATTTTTTTTCCTAATTTCAAAAATATGTATTTTGTTGACATTTGCACTGACAGTTTTCGAAATATTCGACAGCGAGTACCATAAAAAAATACAAAAAATACAAAGAGCTAAACATATTTAACACTAAAAACCAACAGTAATAAAAAATATTTAACGATTTTCGATTTAACCTCCTTACTTATTTAAATATTTTCTAATATTTTCATTTTTTAATATTTTTTTTTATAATTTATTGTAAACATTAAATATTAAATATTTCGAAAACTGTTAGTGCAAATGTCAACAAAATATATATTTTTGAAATCAGAGAAATTTTTTTCCCAAGCGTTTAAAATTATACAGGGTGTCCCATTAAAAAATATTATGTTCAATTGGTTTCCTCAAATTTACATCTAATTTTTTTTTCGACCTAACCAGAAGATAATACGTGAAAAACCAAACAACTTTTGTATTTACATTTTTTTCTAACTTCCTTAATAACCCTTGTAGGTTGGGGTTAAAATATACGCGAATACCCTGTACCTGAAAATAGTTATCGTTTCACTCAATTTTTTAAAATGTGAAACATTGCGCTTGTCTTTATAGAAATATTTTATTTCAACTGTAATTTCTATGTGATTTATGGTCTTCATTGACTTTTATTTTAGCCCTGCCCAGAAAAGTTATGAGAATCAACCAGAATTCTATTGCGTTATAAGTTTTTCATAATTCAGTATAAAATTAATCCTGTGCTTGTAAGCACATCAGACATCCGCAGTGACCTCCGCATGAACATAGACTAGATCTCGAGTGAACCGGGAATCTGAATAGATCAATTAATAACACTTTGGGGAACATTAAGAATTTCAGCTATTTTCCTCGCAGAAAGAGCCTCCCCCGGTAAACGCTCCGCATTCTCGATTCATTGTCGTTTAATCGGTGGTTTCACATTCTCAAGGTGATAATAGACTCCCCTGTCTGACATCGCGAGGGGCAAACCACTATTGTGTAGTGGCGTGGGATTAGATGACAACACAAAATCGTTACGGTACTTACTAGCTGTGCGGTTATTTTTGTAATCATGGGTTGTATCAATTACTGAAACCTGCAGCGCCAGTCTTCTTTAGTTGCCAATCGAACTGCTACCAAATTACGTAGCGTTGACAACTGATACTTACGTAATAAAAAGTATGAAGTCGCAAGCGTCTTGACAAAAGTTTATAGACGAAACGCCAAGTAGAACACTCGATGATTCCAACTAAATGCCATTCATCCATTCGGGACTACTTTTAATGAGAGTGCTAAAATTATTCAACTATCTGGTTGACGCTAGCGTTAATTATAGGGGTTTTAACTTTCCTGCAGACGTCTCTAATTGTTTCTGGGTAATGTAGAAGTTTATCTGGATGCCGCCAATCATCAATAAAAACTTATCATCTAGAATTTTAACATTGACGTAGTTTGCATCTTCAGATGATGCCAACTTGGTTGGCGAAACGTGCGTCTAGTACAGTTCCAGTTACTTTAAGATCTAGAGCTTTTATGACAAATTTGTGAATAATACAACTATTTAAAACATTTATATTTAATCGTTCATTCACATTCAACAAATTTTTTTTACAAATACTACTAAATTGTATTGGCAAAAATTTATTAAAAAAAACCTGGAGGGACCTAAGTAGACCACATCGAGGAAGCCGTATAAATGATTACTTCTTCTAGATATAGGTAAGCAGTACTTTCCGTATAATTCTATAATTCTGTCACAGCTTTACTGCAGTGTTCTAAATAAAAATGAACTCTGATGAAAATATATTTATGTTGCTATCTAGGATTTCGTTTATTTAAATTTAAATAATTTAATTTTATTTTTAAGAAAATTAATGTTCTTATTAAAGTCAGATTTTAAGTCACGTTTCCTCAAAAATATATATATTATTTTACATTGTATTATTTATCGTGTATAAATGACTATATCTAACAAATATTTCATGCTAGATTAAAAATGTAACCATCATTAATTTTGTGATTTAATGGTTTGGATAATCAACTTTTAGACCACAGAAGCCAAAGCTATACGTAATAATTTATTTACAGATATATTAAACGGCTATTATACCTTTATTATTTTACATATAGGGGCATTAAACTGATTAAATGAGGACTGTCAAAATTAAATATTTTATTTCATATAAAACTATAAAATGGCGACAAATTTTATCAAGTCATAATGTATTAAATAATAAAAATATAAATGTAAAAATAATATACAGGGTTATTCAGAACTTATCCATAATAAAATTTGGGGATGGTCAAAATACATGTACAAATGTGGTAGTGCAAAAAAAAATTTTTTGACGGGGTCTTACAACTATTTAAAAATTTTTCATGCACGCCGCTGGATACTGGTCCACTGTAATGGAGTGACCTTGGGACTGACAATGCAAACTGGCTAGCACAAAAAAAACTTCGGAAGTTCTGAGAGTATACAGACACCGGCGCAAAAAAGATTTGCAGCGTTTTTATTCGGTCGGTTTTAACCAGGCGTTCCAGACAAAAACGTGTTTACTTTTTTTATCACATTCTTAGGAATGTGGTAGAAAAGTATCAGATGTGTTGAAGTACAGTTGCCCAGCTACGTAGTCCTTTATAATGGTATAACTTTAAACATTGTTTACGGGAAATCCTAAGCCTTTTATTATAAATTTTTTTGGTGATATTGATTTCTTATTGAAGGATGCACATATCCTCAAAGTTTTAGAGATAAGTTCTGAATAATGCTGTATAATAATGAATAGATATAATTAAAAGTAATCTTGATATCAATCAGAATTAGTTTTGACTTAGCTGAATGACATCAATGATTACAAAATTAGATACTAATATATCATTTTTATATTTCTAAAGATTTGGTCAAGAGAAAGATACCAAAACAAAATGTTTCCCATAAGACAGACATTTTTACAAATATTAAAATGATTCTTCTTCGTGAATATATTACTGCAGAAATAGATGTATTAGTATCGATGTAATGTATCATTTTACGTACAAATATCTATTCATATGGATAGATACACTTTTTAGTAGACAGTTCTCTTAGTATAATTATTAAATGTAAATGCAATTTTAACATATTTGTGAGACTATTTTCCGTAAAAACTGCGAAAAATGTACATGGTGCTCCTTTAAGTAGGTGCGGATGATATGACGTCGCTGACTGGTATCGGGTGAACTTTAAAATGTTTAGTTCGCTAAATCATCAATAGACCTAGACGTCAAAGTCAAAAATAATAAAATACCATACTTGAATTAATTAACGAATCCACTATAAAAAAATTATATTATGACTGCTGTACATATTAAAGTATATTAAATACGAAATTGGGTACAAAAAATATCTACTATGCAAACTATTATTATTGTTATTCCATATAATAAAAAAATAACAGTGCATAAAGAATGCCTACAAAAAATAATCTCACTTGCTCTGGAAGACCAAAGGGTACGTGATATGTAAGAGCAACTATCCGAATTATTAAGACATTAAATAAATTGTTAAAAACATATTTCTCTCAGTGTTAATGCAGTGTGTGACTGCAAACAGTTTAGCTTCGACATAATATCATCACTATAAAACCTACCATGTTCTTCAGTACGTCGCAGCTGCATTATTAGTAACCAGAATTGAAGTATTATTATTGCTCAACTGTATGATTACCATGAGTCATACCCTAAAATAAAATATAATAATCAGAGTACATAAGAAACCTGTTACCTGTTGATTTGTAGACGAAGAAAGAATGCTAATTTTTACATCGTCTCTTAATTTAAGGCGTAGTTTAATAACATATATATAATACTACTATATTGAGCTATTCGAGCTTTTCTTGACGCCGGTTTATGAGATGGAGTTATATATTTCGTTCTCTTTCACGGACAAATGTTCCTGTGCACATGCCCACGTGTTGTCCAATCCAATCCAAGAATTTCAATGTGCCGCGAAAGTAAAGAAAGACCGGGCTTTTGTTTTGTCATATACAGGGTGTCCCAGTATGAGCGTACAAAAATTTACCAGTGGGTAGGCCAGACCAAAATAAGAATAAAATTCTTATAAAAAAATTTCTCTGATGCACGCCTAACGAGTTACAGGGTGTTATTTTGTAAAAAAAACAACAATTTTCCGTAATAACTTAACTTAAATAACTTTAACAACTTAAAAACCGTTTCGTAGATTTAGGTAATTTTTGGGTAACGTGTAAATCTATTAAAGGCCATTAAAACTATATGGTGTTTGTTTAACTTTGACACTTGTGGTGGCCTAGGTCTACTCTTCCTTATGGTTTTGTCTTCATAACTCTTGTATATCCTACTTTTTCGTGAATTAACTAAGTTTTCCTTAATCGGCTATCAATTCTGAACAAAAAAGGTGCTCTTGTTACACAGCTCTAAAATCAACCATTTTCGAGTAAATTGAGTGTAAAGTACCGACTGTATTCCTTTATGCAGAAAAATGTATGTAATGATTTTAAAGTTTAGAGTTAAACAAACACCATATAGTTTTAATGACCTTTAATAGATGTACACGTCATCCAAATATTACCTAAATCTACGAAACGAGTTTTTAAGTTATCTCGAAAAATTGTTTTTTTTCTTACAAAATAACACCCTGGAACTCGTTAGGCGTGCAGCGAAGAATTTTTTTTATAAGAATTTTATTCTTATTTTGGTCTGGCCTACACACTGGTAAATTTTTGTTCGCTCACACTGGGACACCCTGTATGTGTTTTGTCATATATGTGTTTTGTGGTGTGGTTATGTCACAGTTTATCTTTTGTATTTCAGGTATGGTTGTGTTTCACAGAAAATAAATTTGTGTTTTTCGTAGAGCCGGCAGTTTTAGAAGTGTTTTATTTATGTGTAACTTGTAGTTTTAGTTTTGTTCATACCTATGACTTATTAGTGATTAGAGACATTTGCTCATCAAATTATTTCGACGGTATTTTTACAGTCGCAACTGCAAGTTTAGGTATATAAGAACATTTTGTAAATTTAAATATGTAGTGAATTAGGTATATACATATATAGAATTATACTGTACCGATTGTACGGATATCGTAAAATGCCGAAACGAAAAACTCAGTCGAGGTTTTGTCTTTTGTGCGAAGGAAATATTCCATATGAAGTCGCATAGGTACCTACCTGAAGTATGTATTTTTAAAATTTTCTTTTCAAATACAAACTGCATCCACTCTTTTGGTAAACTTGATAAATACGGGAACATCCCAATAACAAGATTGAAAAACCGTTATATGTAGATAAAATACAATATAAAATAAAGTTAATTTATTGTATTCTACAGTATATGGAGCAAAATTCCCGCGGTTTGCTGCGCATGAGTATTTGGTATTTTCTCCGTGAAAGAGACAATAGATATGATTCTGGACTACTGTAATTTGGCTTCACTTGAGAAACATGGTAAAGATTACATAGGCTCCATATAGTAGTATTATATATATGTTTAATAACCATTTACGTACTATTTTGACCTACTATCGTTATAATAATGTTTTGTTAAGCTTAGTCCACTCATTAAATAGGGTTTAGGTTACTAGTGCTGCCATGGTAACCAGAAGTGTGAGATCCTTAAAGTTCCCAGAAGTTTAAATATAATCCAGGCAAAGCTTCACCTTCAAATCTGGGATATATATTATTTGCCTGGTACGTTTCCCTCAGGATAAACTCCGGACATTGTGTTGACTGTATCGATTTTATATTTACTGTTATATTTAACAGAGAAGCAAAGAAGGATCAAGTAAAGGATTTGGTCCGATTGCGTCTCTCCATTCACACTTGTTGAGCGAAGCGTCACCAAAAGCAATATTTATATTTTAATCCGCTGCACGCTGCACTGATGGTAAGAGGGGGTCAGATTTTGGAGGTGTCAAATCCGCAAGGAACCCTTGCACATTGAGGTGCTGGAAGTTTATAATTATAAGGATTAGCAGACGTATTAGTTTAGTTTAAAATTTAAAATGTTCTAATACTGTGTTTTTCTATTTTTTTTATTATTAAGGATACACCACCAATGCCAGTGCCAAATAATGAGTGGGAGTAGCGTAAAAATTACAAAAAGATATAATAATATACAATAAAATAAGAAGGAATAAAAATATACAATATTCATAAAAAAATGTGCATAGATGCAGAGACAACAAATAAAATTTACATAGACACTAAACAACATAACTACAGAGTAAAACATTTAACAATAAAATTATTAAATTCTAAAATATTAGTAGAATTTTTTTCTTAATAGACGGAATACTGTCATGGAAAATATTAATCAAATTCTGCATCTTACAATGATAATAATCATCATGTACAGCAGAGAGAACTTTAATAGGTTGATCTTGGCTATCGGATGATAAAACAATGTTGAAGGCAGAGTAGTAAGGTGGGGAACATGAAGACATAGAGAGTACAACAAATCCGGACCGTCAGTTTTATTAGTTACAATTTTGTGAAGAGTCACCGACGAATTACACGTAATTACAACGAGTGGGCAGATCATTGAGTTAAAATCGTTGGAGTAAATTTCTTGAGGAATACCTAGGGGTGAATAAATGTGGTCAGATCTGAACCACAACTGTTTAACATATTATTTTCTATGTATATTTTCCAATTTGCTGATATGAATTTGATAATCTGGGTCCCATACAAGAGAGGCATATTCTAATTTTAAAGGACCAATGGATTAACAAGGACACCGTTTTAATTTCTGTAAATTGTCTTGAGTTCCTCAAGGCAAAACATATACATATCTAAAAGCTTCCTCCAGGATATTATTGATGTGTTCCACAAAACAGAACTATTATATCAAGTGTTATTCCAGTATCTTTAATGTTGGCTCATTTCTTAATCATGTTAATCTCAATACCTACTATAATTAAAATCGATGGGTACCGATTTTTTCTTCTAGGTAAATGTCATTACTTTATGGTCCAAGGACTGAGCCTTGGGGAACGTAAGACGTTGCCTTAAATAGAATCCACTGTACACCACGATATCCCACGGTAAGTCTCCACTGAGATAGTAGGAAGTGAAAAAGTGAACAATGCCTATTTTATATAGTTTTAGTAGTACTATACCATGGTTCAGTCGATCGAAAGCTTTGGAAAAGTCTGTAAAGAATCTGTCTACTTTAGTAAACTATGTGTTTAGTTTTCTAAACAAATCGAATGCTTTGAATTTGGTGTACTTATATTACTATTTTGGAATAATACTAATAATATTAATAGTTTAGAACTAATAATATAATAGTATATGCTCTAGATATGTTGTAACTACCATGCAACTATGTGGGTTTATAAACAGAGAACTATGGAAAGAAATAGATATTTATTAATGTTAGGATGAAAGGAGGAGTAACATTTTGTTACATTCATTGAAATGTTTTCAAAGAGAAATCCAGATGTATATAAATAGAAATATATAAGTAAATTATAAGTGCTTCGTTGCCAAATAAGTAGCCTAAAGGGAAAAGGTATTTTCTCTTCTCGTATTTGTTGATTTTAATAATAAGCTACCATTCAAAATACTATTTCTGTAAGGGTAATGCTCTTACTCCGATTTAAGTAGTAGATAATACTGACATATTTATAGAACGAAGATACCATAAACAAGAGTAAATTGTGCAAACGGGAAACCTTCAGTGTTATTTTACTTTTGACCTAATGTCAGTGTAAGTCTTGACTAATCCGTACATAAATATATTTCAATCTTCATTCACTGGAAACTGCCTGAAATAACCAGAATACAAACTTCTCTCAACTCAGTCAAAGAGAATTCAGGAAAATAATCTGTAGAAGCAAATAACAGCATACGTTTATTTGGTGATAAATGCATAAAAGTGTGTCCCAGGATGATGGAACAAAATTCATATTTTTTGTAGTTGAGATTAAAAAACCGCTGAAATAGGTCAATAATTAGTGTATAGAAATTGACATTTTTCTGTAATATTTCCTATTTTTTTTTAGCCATGTTTGACAGAGCTAACATTACCGACATTTTTAAATAAGCAGCTCTATGTTTTATAGCACAAATATATAGCCCTTCCAAATACGAATTCAGCTATATATATATATATATACCTACTTTTTTACGTCCGTTAAAAAATGCAAAATATTATGTAAGAAGGAATGAACTGAAAACAATAGTTTTTGTACTAGTAATATTTTTTATTATATTATAGCAAATGTTCAAAGTGCGATTAACCATTGCACAATGCCCAATTCGGTGTAAAGAGAGTCGCTTGAATGGCCACCACGGTCCCCTGACTTAACTCCACTAGATGTTTTTGTGAGCTTTTCTTAAAACCAACGTTTTTGTAAACAAACCAGACACTATCGAAGGATTGAAAGACCGTATCAGAAAAGAAGTTCGAAACATAACACTAGATATAATTCAAAATGTAATTGATAAATCTGAACATAGAACTGGGCATTGTGCAATGATTAATGGGGGCCACTTTGACAATTTACTGTCATAAAATAAAAAGTTGTACTAGCACGAAAACTATTGTTATTATAATACCTTCTTAAACAATTTTTTTACATTTTGTAAACGCTATAACCAAAAGAAGGTAGGTACAACCTTATATCATTGAATTCGTCTTTAGAAGAGCTATCTATTTGTACTATAGATCTATACAGCATTTTTTTAATATCAACTAGAAAAAAATATATGAATTTTGTTGCATCATTTTGCTAGCTAGCTTTGCTTTGCTTTGCTAGCTTACATCATGTTCTTTAGCTTTCTACATTATACCCACTGCATTGTTTTAGTCTCTCTTCTTCGGAGAGAAGATATTTTCGGTTGGAATATCAATTTACTAAGTAAATAATTACTCAACGTTTGAAGTCGGTAATTCCTTATCTAACAAAGTCTGAACTTAAAACAATATTTGTCTGTTGAATACAAAACCACAGGGGAATAAAACAATACGATAACTTACGCAATACGTATATTATGTCTTAACTTGAAAATAGCAGAACATCAGTATCTAATATAGCGACCAAGCTTTATTAAAGGTATTTAGTGAAATATAGATGACGAGAAAACAAAATTAATAAATGCTATTTATTTTTTTATTATATTGAATTCACTGAATTAATTCTTGCCATTAATATAACAATTTAGTAAACATTTAGTAAACACCCTATATTTTATTAATGGCTTTAAAGAGGTTTCTAGAGTGAAGTAGTTTCAATCGCTCCTTATTAGTATTATTGTTATTGTTATATCCTATAAATTTGGTACTTAATTGTAAAGACAACAAAATACCATACTACCTCAATTACAAAAACATATAGGTACCTCTAACAGTTTAAAAATTCTAATTAATCTAACTTTTATTTTTGCTTTACCCAAGGTAAAATCGATGTAACAATAAATTTAAAGAAACAAATTGATTATTTTCTTGATAACTTGTTTCTATACATAATTTATTTTCATTTCACAAATAACAAAAAGACAATTGCGTATAAAGTAAATATGCCACAAACAAATAAAATTCAACATGCAGTACCTACATTGTTGACTATAAATTAATCAATGTAGATAATAAAACTAAAATGGACTAAAATATCTTTGGTTTTATTTGCATTTTATTAATTTTAAGTTCAGTTCTATGCCCACCCTTTTTTACGGCAAAAAAATACGCGTAAGCTACTGCATTTTATAGCACTGTAGTCACCATGGCGTTTCGTGACTCCAAGAGTGTTGTTTTAGGTGAGTGAATTGCTGTCTGACACGAAACCGTTCATGTTACCGAAACGGACGAACAGATGTTGCAACTAATAACAGGACGACTGAATTTTAATATATAGCCTATCAGATATATACCGTCCTCATCCTGGCAGGGCCGGATTAATGTATCTAAAATATGGGAATTATACAGGGAGAAACTAATTTGTTTCTTAAATAGAATCACTTGCATTGGGGTCTGCTTAACTGAGAAGAATGCAATACCTAATAGGTTTGCCAAGACTGCTGCTAACTCCACTTAATAGTACCTATAAATCTAGACTAGTAACTAAATATCTTTTATGCTTGAAATGCAGTTGGTGCAGGCAATAAAAGGCAAAAATATAAAATTTAATGTTTTTAATTCTCACGGTATATTCGTTCATTATACTTACTTCTAAATATCCTATATTTGAGCTCTAAAATATGCAAATATGTCGTAATTTAGTATTATACAGGGTGTTAGTTAAACATGCAGCAAAAATTCAAGAGGTTAGTCCTTGAACTATTCTAAAGATATTTTATCCTTTGATGATTTTTGAAAAAGCGCTTTGTTGCGAAGATATAGGGCGAAAAATATTTTCAACAAATAACAATTTATTACTAAAAATTACATGTAACATTTCTGAACCTACAAGAATTTTTCAAAATGGCTATCTCCGGCTCGGATGCAACAATTCAATATTCTCATAGACTCCCGAACTCTTTCAAAAACACCAGGGTCGTTTCTTATTGAGTTACACCCAGCAATTATCCGTTCCCTTAAATCGTTCACATCTTCCACTGGCCTAGTATAAACTAATGACTTTAGATGCCCCATAGGAAATAATCCAGAGGGTTTAAATCCAGGGATCGAGCAGGCCATACGTGAGGTCCACCTCGACCAATCCAGCGATCTCCGTATGTTGCTGTTAAAAACTCTCGACCAACTACACTAACAAGAGGTGTAACACCATCATGCATAAACCACATTGCCTGTCTTGTAGCCAATGGTACATCCTCCAAAAACTGAGGTAGCGTTTGTTACAAAAAGTTGCGGTATACTTCGCCGGTAAGTCTTCCTGGTAGAAATACCGGTCCAATTAGCCAGTCACCCACAATTCCAACCCAAGCGTTCAACGAGAACTGATGTTGAAACCGATCTTCACAAATCTCATGTGGATTTTCGTCAGCCCACACATGGTTATTGTGGAAATTCCTTATTGCATTTCGCGAGAAACTGGCTTCATCGGTAAAAAGAATCAGCGTAAAAAGTTGAGGGATTTCAACCAGTGTGTGCAAAAGCCATTGATAAAATGCAATACATGAAGCAAAATCCGCAGGAAGAAGTGCCTGAACGCGTTGAATGTGGTATGGGTACAACAAATTATCTCTCAGAATTTTTCAAACAGTCCAATTACTTACATTCAAAGTATTTGCAATTCTTCGCGTAGAAGTACCTGGATCTTTGAAAACTATTTGTTCCACCTTGTACCCTGCTATTTTATAAATATTTACCCAATCACCATATACCTATTACAATATTAAGGAATAAAGAAAAGAGTGTAACAGCACAACTATAGTATATATTACAGTTTCGTATATGTTATAGTTATAGGTATACTCCTGTATCTTTGAATATGAATGAACTACCTCATGTTTTTAGTCGTTTTATTTGTTTGGCCGTTTTTCTTTAACTGCTAATATATTCATAACGTGAAATACAAATAGAGGATACCCTTAATAACATCGACATAGACCTTTAAGGACAGTTTAAAACGGAATTAGATATAGGCAAAGTTATAATGTCTGGATCAGAAAAACTGAACAACCTGTACACAAGACAGTAATAATGTAAAAAAATCTAATTTTTTTCTATACCTCTTATATATTCTGTGATAAGCGAATAGAGGATCTTATTTTGGACACCTAGTATACTTGCAAAATAATTTATTGCTTAACATATTCCTTTTTGCAACATCAGCTCGGGCCTTGCAATGTCAAATAGCCCTTAAGCCGTTACTGTATCCACACAGTCCCTTTCAGAATATATTAAACTATATATCTAATACTTAAACCGAAATATATGCATGCCTTTATATGCGTTTTTAATATATGGCAGTTTTACGGAACAGCGCAACTAACCCAACGCTTCAATTTGGCTGCCAAATTGAAGCCAAATCAATGACGCCAAATCAATTGTTCGATTATTTATTTGGGGCTTATAGGTACATATTTTATCTTCACGGTGTCACTTTTACCGATATCGGTATAATTAATGAGTTTTAATCAATTTTTTGTTGCATTTTTTAGTACATTTATAACATAATATAATGAGCGAGATACAGATGACGCTCCTGTGGCTCTGTGGGGATACACTTCCTTTATAGCAGCGAATCGGAACGCATTTATCATTTAAATTCATTTTAGGGAGTATTAAGCAGACGTGAACATCATAATGAAGAATATATTAAATAAAAATTGTGAGAGATACAGTTTTTCCATTTCATTCCAGCATTTTTAAAACACTTCGTAACATGGGGTGTTAAAAGAGAGAGACAGGAATAGATATATTTCAGTGCTACACAGTACGGTCCAAAGAAAGTAATAACAAAGTCTACATATATTCTAATTATATGTAGACTTGGTAATAAGTTCTATCGATTCTGAGTATCGCTGGAATTGACTTAAAAACAGATTTATGCTATCCAGAAAACTGGTGCAATATATTCCGCAATTAATTGTGCAACTTTTTTATGGTGATCAATTTGTAATTTCAATAATAATACCATCCTATTATAATATAATAATAATATGTGTCCTTCACCTATTGTGTTATAAATAAAAAATAATGAAATAAATAAACAACACTTAAATTAATAAAAATTAAATTTACTTTTACGTAATCTGCTCTAAAACACGCTTAAATTTGTACGAAAGATATGAACAAGATACCTGTAACTGTAATTATTAAAACGCAACAATTTATGCCACCGTTTGTGTGTTCTGTTAAAACAAATTATATTCCTAACTGCGCATCAGCTTATGATGCAATTGCACCTTACTTATTTAAATATATTGAGATTATAGCTATGATAATAAAAAAATTGTATAATCTATCCGCAACTTCTTGCATCGTCCAAAGCTGCTTCATAAATGATTTATACAAAATAGTAGGTATATCATCATTATACACATCCTGAACCCTTGACATGCTGGCTGAAGGTAACATCCGACAGAATATGACATTGCGACAAAAACTTGCAAGCTTATTCTGCCGTTTACAGTTCTTGTCGTCCTGAATAAATTATATTTCAGCAAAAACATGCTCGACCGGTTTCTTTCTGCATCAGCAGAACTAACACGTTAGTTACTCCCTCGCGTCGTTTGTCTCACTTTATCGGCCCATAAACGATTAATTGTGTTACGCAGGATACTTAGGGCCTTAACAACTCCCCTTTGAGGAAATCTAGCTTATAACTTGCTCCTTGTTGGTCTGGTGAAGTATAAACCTGATATAAAACGCGTTTTATTGGGCACCATAAAGAATTCCGAAGAATGTTTCATTATGGCTGGTGGCTTATTAGCCTTTGGACATAATGTCTTGGTCAAAACTTTTTTATTATTTGCCGTCTCCATAATATATCAAAGTAGTAAATAGGTATTATAGTTGATGTTTGACTTGCTATCACGTCCTGAAAAAGATAATTTTGTGGACTTGGACACAAAAACAAACTGACTATTCTAGAAAACACTTGACTTGATATTTGTTTTGCTTCTAATTACAAGTTATACAACCGTTATTAGAAAGAGAAAAAATAGTTACGATAACTTATCGATAAAGTTAAGAAAGTGGTATAATGTGTAGTGTTTTTTTTTACTTATCTTGTGTTATTATTATTTATTTCGTTTTATTTCAGATATTTATGCAAAAAAAAGTAAAAAACATGTTTAATTCGATGATTCAAATTAATAGACCTGCTCAATCTGCATATGAAAATGTAGTAGGTACATTTTTAATTGAGACCGTCATAATCTGGGTGGAAATTTATCACAGATGTTCTGATAGGAATTATGGACCTCGTAGAATCGGATTTCATGGAGTAGATAACATGGTGGAACTGAGAAATCTACAGATTTCTTATGTAAAATTTTATATTTATGAAGAAATGTTATCTCATCTTATATACTTTGTTCTCGTTAACTGAATAATAAAATCTTTAAAACTATCCAGTCCTATGGTAATAAAAATATATCGCCGTATAGATGCCGCTTGTCCGCAAATATCCCTTGCAGACAGTAAATGAACGCGCAAACCCAGATTGTAAATAATTTCCTAGAATCGATTGTTTAACTCCATGGGTTGTATTCTGTAAATTACATATATAAATAAATAAATGAAGTTCGTCCATCGCGTCCGCACCAACACATTCTAAAATTTTATACAAGTGACAGTGGTTGACTCATCTACGAGTATAAGTTAAGTTTACTGTAAATACTGGAGACAATACCTATTAATCGCAAATAATCTATTCTCATATATAACCATTATAATTTTCAAAATGTATGCAAAATTAGGATTGAAAGTGTATTATTACGGCAAACTTCTAAAGATTCACCCCCCCCCCCCCTTGTAATTTTTATCGTAGAATCTTATGGTCTAATATGGTATATTGATTACTGAACTTATAACTAAAAAGTAAATTCAATCTGAATTGTCTAAAAAGCCAAAACATCAATATAGCATTGGAAACTCAAAAATAAATGATGTTCAGTCAAAATATTTTATTTGACAGATGAATTTACCATGAAAATCGAGTTGGAGATCGTTTTATTCTTTTTTTGCAATGTGTATAGTTTGTAAGATACCCTGAAGTCTCATTGAAAATAGGGAAGTCTGTATATTTGCCGCAAGGACTACTACTATACTTCAACTAATTCCCTTGTCTCTTGTCTCTTTCTCTATTGTCTTCTCTTGTCTAAATTTACAACAAAAATTTCTGATGCCATTCTATACAACCAAATTGCATTTCCTTGTAAGCACTTAAAATTATATTTTATAACAGGTATGACTTGGGGAAAATTGACTCATATTATAGTTATTAGGATCCAATGCCAACTGAAAGTAAGTCACATAAATAATAAATAATGTTTGTGAAGTAAATCGTCAATAACCAGCAAGAAATTGTACCTACCACCATTGTTGCTATTACCAAGTAGCTTGTTATCGTATATACCCTTTCCAAAATATTTTAAAATTTGAAAAACATTATGTCACGTAACTATTTAATTGCATAATTACATAGAGGTTGTCCCATTTAGAACGGAACATCTTAAATATCTCGAAAACAAATGGATATATCAGTAACAGATCAGTTTTTGATTCTGGGGGGACAAATTTTGGAGCATAAGAGAAGGTTGGGCCCTTCTCCTTTCTCCCCTCTCCCCCTGGCCCAAGGACACACAAAATTTCAAATGAGAATAAGGTCGAGTCGCACCTCATTTGAAAGGCAATTTTCATTCTCAACTCGCATTTATTTATTCTCTATTCAACGGTGTGCTTAGTTTTATAATCAATGATTCGTTATCGAGTAATTGACGTTTGAAATTTGAAGTTTCATAAAGAGAAGAATAAGAAAAGACAAAATTCTATTTTGTACTCAAAATTAACAATGTAAAAACGAAATTAAATGCTCAAAGCGTGCACCATCAACTTCCATGCAGTAATATAAAGTTGCTGGAAGTTATTCTTAGTCTGGGATTAAGCTATCTAATGATTATACCCTTCAAAATGTAGTTTGGTCATGATACAATAAAATAACAAACAAATAGCGGTTTGGTCATAGTTAACAAATGAAAAAATTTAAATATTATAATACACAGTAAAAAAAGACAAATGGTAAAATTACTAAATGGTAATCGTAATTTGCTGCAGTGTTATTTTTAACACGAACTGGGTAGTATAATAACTAAACCTTTAAAACTCATATTACACGAACGATATACCCGCCTAGTTTGTAGAAGTACTCATAAATTGTAGTAAAATTTACAAAACCCTGTGTTAAAAATAAATCAATTCGCCATAAATACGGAATAATTACACGGTGAATAATTAACTATTACACATTACCTTGTAAAATTTACTGTGTTAAATTACTTTTAATGTAATGTAATAATACACCGATATGTCTAACACTGCCAAGTGTGGACTATAAACACACTGCCAAGTGTGGACTATAAACACACTGATGAGTGTGGATTCAGTGTTAAAATCAGTCGGATTTTTTTACTGTGTAGGTACTTTGTTTATAATAGAGAAATAACAACATTATAACAGTCAAAGTGGGTAAACAAACTATACAGGTGATTCAACTAGATATTTATATTCCTGTTTTCAGATTTACCATTTGGTAAAATAAACCAAATTCTAGATATGATTACCAAACCTTTCCTTGACTGTAGGCACTTTAAAAATAAAGTTTATAATATATTGCATTATATAGTGAACTTACTCTAGTATAATCGATTCTGTATTATTGAAATTACATAAAAACAAAATCCAACCTTTATAAGGTACTCTACAATATTAATACAAAAAAAGTACTTAGTTATGAAACTCTTTTCAAGCTGGAGTGGTGAATTTGATAGACTTCTCTGCTTAACCTGAATACAGGGCACCACTGGTTTGATTTAATGCCACACAAATAAACCAGAAAAAACTTATATTTTTACTTTCAACAAAACAGTTACAAGTAACAGGGTAAGAAAAGAATACTTTGCATTTATTACGTTAAGCATAGCATATAAATGAACAAATGTAGTACATATTCATAAAAGAAATGGTACATTACAAAATATTTTAATACAAAGACTAGTCATCTACATTAAATTAATCAGAGATTAAGGAAATTTATATATTAATACACTTAACCAATGTAAAAAATTCTATAAATATAAGTACAAGAAACCATATACCAAAAGATACCAAACGAAATAGAGTTAATCACGTACGAAAACACTAGAAATTATTTAGTTTAACATCCGCAACTCTAGTCAATGGAGGAGGATGTTGAAATTTACACGAAACACTATAATTGCCTCAAAGACAATATTTTAGTAAGTAATAGAGAAGAAATACATACTGTGGACAAAATCCGTGCTTATTAAACAACATACCAAATATGTTACCATATGAAGATACTGCATTCAAGTGAAAATACTTGTTGGCGCCTTTACAGATAGCTGCTTTCGAGTCTTGCCATTTTATTTTTCTTGTATATCGGCAGACTCTATTAATAAATTATAATTTTATTCTCGACCTTGATGATTACACAAATATCAATGGATGAAGTGAAGGGCTATAACTATACCAGGTTTCCCATTTCATTTGACTAATAGCAATTAACATGGGCTATTACATTTCATTGAATTTTATATTCCCAGGGCACACTATGAGAAATATTACCAATATTTCTCACATTGGGAAATATTGGTAACGGAATCGATAGTACTGATTCTCAAACACTTCTGATTACCAAAATACTAAAGCGAAATGCTTTTTCAATTAAAATATCAATAAAAATTCCTTTTAAGTTAATAGGTGTAGTTTACATAACTGTTTTGAGAGACATTATTAAACGTCATCCGGTGGACTATTTGGTTGAGCGGCTGCGTTTCAAACTTAACCGCAAAATTTTGCAGGTTCGAATCCCGCCAGAGACAACTTTTTTTTTTTACTTTTTCATTAATTACAAATTATTAGTGTTTACTTATTCCAATAAATATGGTTCATTGTCAGTACCTAGTTATTATTTTTGAAAGTCACAATATTTGTTTAAAACAGTTATGTAAACTACACCTATTAACTTAAAACGAATTTTTATTGATATTTTAATTAAAAAGGCAATTCGCTTTAGTATTTTGGTAATCAGAAGTGTTTGACTGTAAGTACTATCGATTCCGTTAGCAATATTTCTCATAGCCCATGTTAATTGCCATTAGTCAAATGAAATGGGAAACCTGGTATAGACAATTCGCAAACAGTTAGGTATTTTTAGTAAATTCTTCAACCATATAATTTAACTATCTTCACAATGTCGAAATCTTGGCGTGATGACTACCGTTTCATCATCTCTCGCCTCTCCTTTTCGATTGTGGGGCGTGCATTCTATAACTAGTTTCTGTTTAACCATAATTGCACACACTAATAATCAAGACAACGAGGATTACAGATAGTATGTACGAAATATAGTATAACCACACACTGCATTAATACAATATAGAAACAAGTATATAGTATAAATAACCCCTGTGTATAAATAATACCTGTGAAGGTAATTTAGTTGAGTGACATGGTTATAGACATCGTAGTTGTCTGGGAGGGGACTTGATCTACTTTTAATACTTCCATGTAAACATAGTACTTTAACGTTTGATAAATTGTTTTAAAATCTATACCATCAGCAACGCAGATTTAGTCGCGTATTCTCAACAAAAATTATATTTAATATCAGACGCATTATCCTTTATACCACTTTTAAAAGATATCTCCTTCTTGTAAATAAATTGAGGCACACATACGTTATGCTATCTTCCTAGCATACATACAAGTACATAATTATATTATGCAGCGGAAGATGCCGGCAACATCGGCAGTCTAAAACCATACCAAATATTAATATCTGTACCTAACTTTGTAATACATACGACGTACAAAGCGTCTGAGTGACGTATAGCAAGCAAAAACTTTTTATTGTGGAATTGCATTACAGCGTCACATCAAAAGAAGTAGATTTAAAAGTACGTACTTCAGGCTAGAGCCTGGCAAACGAGTCGACTCTTAATATAGCGTATATGGCCGCAGTGCTTTATATCTTTGTTATTCAAAACCATAGCAGTTAAATGGGACTGTCGGAGTACGTCGGAACATCTCTTGGTTTGGATAAATTATTGCCAGAAACTTAAGATGGTGTGTCTGGAAAAGGGTTTGGTGAGTAAAATGATGATATTTGGGAATAATATAGCTTTTTGAGTTTGAAAGATCAAAACATACTCATTCACTCTTCTTAAACATACAGGGTATAAGTCCATGTTATAAATTTAAGGGGTGATCATTTTAAGCCCAAAAATCCTAGACCTTCCTAACCCTGTTAGGCGTTTCTCAATAGAGTAAAATGATATATTTTACTCTGTTGAGTGTAACAAACCGAAATACTAGTATATAGAGTGTTTTGTATATTTCTTGAAACATCTAAATAAGAACTGTAGTATTTCAAAATAATTATTTTCACGATGTTTAATAAAAAACCATCCGCTAACCATCTACTATATTAAAAGTATTAACTACATCGAGGATTCAGCACAAGCTGAATCAAGGCTTGGTCAAGGGTGGTTGTGGAATGTAAAACGTGTGTCTTACTTTAAATTTGATATAATTATGTCACTGTCACACTGACATCATCAATAACCCACAAATTTCATACCTATTTATTTCAGTTGTAAAACAATAATGAACTACAAATTATGAAATAACGGTTTTAGTAACAAGAAAAACTAAATTACAGTAATTGTTGGAAATGTCCCCCGTTTTGTTTGATGCACAAGTTGACGCGCCTCCTCATGCTGTGAAAAGAGTTTTGCAGCATTTCTGGCGTTATGGTTGCACATTGCTGAAGAATTCTTTGTTGCAGTTATTGCAAATTATTTACCCGAGTTACGAAAATCTTGTTTCTTAAGTAAGGAAATACAAAATAGTCCATAATTGTCAAACAAGGTGATCTCGGAGGAAACTCAATTTATGTTTCAAAGGTTTGCAGACTCCTCTTCCATTCGTTGACGAACGTCATTGACAACTTCTTCTGTACGAACTCTTGGTCTACCAGCACCTTTTTTATGAATCGCACAACCAGTTTCGCGAAACACTTCAACACAATTTGTAAGGCACGCACAAAAATTGTCCGGTAATATTGCCACGTTTGGGAAGTGCTCTCGAAAATGGTCCAAACACAAACGTTGACTATATTGCCAATTTCCATTAACTAGCGCACCCGTTCGAAAATAGGCTTCAATCATGAAAATTTCGTGCTGTGTGGTAAGAGGCATGATTCAAAAGCTGGATTAGAAAATTTCAGCACAATGACTTGACAGATTCTGACACAACAAAACATATTCAAAAATTTAAAGTAAGACACACGTTTTACATTCCACAACCACCCTTGACCAAGATAATTTGTGATATCCCGGTACTAAATAACATTATTTCTGATTTAGCGAGAATCCAAATATAACTTCTTAACAATTTTCTGACTTAGTCATGCATCTTTCATTTGGTTGACCTACATTTTGCTCACGCAATGTTTCTGAATTTTTACGTCGCTCATTATGTGTTTATTTCGTCTATAAGCTTTTATATATAAGAAGTTATAAGACTGGAAACATATATTCAAACCTTGTCGTAAAGAATTTAAATCCATTGAGTATACAGAATCATTTTATACAGTCCTCTCATAATTACCATGGTCCACGTGATCAGTTTACTTTAATGAGCTAGTAATTGTGTTTTTCTTAAGTTCAATTAGGTTTGTTAGAACCGGCTTTTAGGACTTGTTCAGCCTCTGGTAATTAATAAGGTCATATCATTAAAATCAATATGCATTGCAAAACTGGTATCATGTCTGCAACTGCAACACGTCATCAAGTCATCATCGAACGATATATTTGACGTCGAGAGTTGCTGATTGGTGCAAGTTCTGTCAAGCAACAGAACAGTTAATCAGTGCGCATAAACGCAAGGTCTCTATAAACATTTATTGTTCAAGCTATGAATATATAACAGTGGAGTTTTCCACATAACACCAAAACACTATACTGCACTCGACGCGCGTTTCTTCAACCCAGTTGGCATCATCTTCCAGAAGATTCCAACTATGATGATGAGATGATTAAAAATGAATATATGCTTAACACTGTGTCCTATTTACACCTAAACTATCGCTACTGTTCAGTTAACCGTCTCGAACCGGAATTGGCCCTTTGTCACCATTCATACTATGTTTGCAATTAGCTATTTCCAAACTCAAAAGCATCTAGCTGTGTGGAATTCGTTATATTCCTAATTAGTCTTTAATTGCTACTATCTGTTTTATGGTTCTTCGCAAACGCGTCTTGGGCATTACTAGACTTATCTGTTCTACCATATTTTGAGATGAGCCATATGTTCCTTGAATCTAGTTTGAATTGACCTTCTAGTTTGTCCAACATACTTTTGATTGCACTCTTGGCAGCTAATTTCGTAAATCCCCCACTTGTTCTTAGTTTCTATTTTGCCTTTTTAATTGCCTAAAAGTTGTAGTTTATTTACCGATGAATAAACGACTGACATACCTATCTTTAAAAACCTTTCCGAAATTTCGGGTAAAACGAGGTAAAACTCTTCCAAATTTGACGTCACGTTGGTGCCATGCAATGCTATGTAAAGTTCAATTGGACAACTCAAACCAGTTTTTGGCTAAACTGTTGTTTTAAGTGTATAATACCGGGATATCAAAAATTATCTTGGTCAAGGGTGGTTGTGGAATGTAAAACGTGTGTCTTACTTTAAATTTTTGAATATGTTTTGTTGTGTCAGAATCTGTCAAGTCATTGTGCTGAAATTTTCTAATCCAGTTTTTGAATCATGCCTCTTTCCACACAGCATAAAATTTTCATGATTGAAGCCTATTTTCGAACGGGTGCGCTAGTTAATGGAAATTGGCAATACAGTCAACGTTTGTGTTTGGACAATTTTCGAGAGCACTTCCCAAACGTGGCAATATTACCGGACAATTTTTATGCGTGCCTTACAAATTGTGTTGAAGTGTTTCGCGAAACTGGTTGTGTGACTCATAAAAAAAGTGCTGGTAGACCAAGAGTTCGTACAGAAGAAGTTCTTATGGAAGAGGAGCCTGCAAAACCTTTGAAACGTCTTTCTCAGGAAATTGGACTTTCTTATGGAACATGTCATAAGATTTTAAAGAAAGACTTGAACATGCATCCATGCATGTTCATTATTGTTTTACAACTGAAATAAATAGGTATGAAATTTGTAGGTTATTGATGATGTCAGTGTGACAGTGACATAATTATTTCAAATTTAAAGTAACACACACGTTTTACATTCCACAACCACCCTTGACCAAGATAATTTTTGATATCCCGGTATTTGTACCGTTTCTATTTTGACAAAAGTAAATATATCTTCCTGAAGAGGAAGGAAGTAATTCCACTGGTATCAAAAATTCTAATATAATACGTGCTGAAGTTACTACCGGTAATTTTAGCATGAATTATTCAGACATCTTTTAGGAATCAAATACTGCAATTGGTACAGGCGCAGCGTATTCATTTAAAAAATTATGTATACTTTCAGGTGTTGTGATTTGATTAAATTTTACATTATTGTAGCCGGTAATGCTACAAGACACGCAAGCTGGGACGATACTAAAGTCACGAGTTACGAGTTGCTTTTGGCTCTGGAATTACTCACCATTTATGGATATAGCCATGGAGTATAAAGAGAAGGAGTCCGAACTTAATAGGGTTTGCTTGATAAAATATGTACTGAAAAAACGTACACGGTATTGAGTGATTCATTTGTTTCAGTCGCGCTGTCGGCATGATGGTTCGTATATTTCTTCCAGGTTGTTAACTGTTTGTTTCCACAATTGACAACTGACGTTTGTTTTTATAAGCATTTGGCATTTATCGTTCTGCAACTATGTCAAACCACTTTGTTAAAATTTGGACCATATATTACTGTATTGTTTGCTAAAATTTCAGTTAGTTTAGTTATCCAATTTTTAGTTGTTAATGAAAATGTAGAAAAAATTACGGTTTTCTGCGTATAAAATTGATACCTGTCGTTTTAACTCGTCGTAATTTTTTTATAAAATTATAAAAAAACTTCCAAATTTTTACTGACAATAAGTCAAACTATTGTCTTTAGTATTGCAAAGGTCATTTGTCTCAGAAGCTCTTCATTTTTTCTATTTTTAAGCAAAACAGAAAACAATTTTTTCTACATATTCATTAATAACTAAAAAATGGGATAACGAAACTAACTGAAATTTTAGCTAACTAACTTAATATCGGTTTGCAAACTCAGGGTCTATTTCATTTATGTCGATAGTAGTTGCATATTAAGACTGCTACCAGTTTTGTCCACACAGATTTAATATAGGAGCAATTAGAAAAAGTTGACCGGTGGTGAGATTCGAACCGTCGTCAACCGCAGAGAATGATTAACAACTTAACATCTTTAACCGCTCGGCTACGGAGCTCCATGCCGGATGCTGTCTTAGAGATAGAAAGTTTTAATGAATTATGAAAAAATATAAAGAGGTTTCATTGCAAAAATTATTTGATTTTAATTATATCGTTATTAAAAAAAATAAGTGGTGTATCACAATATGAGGAAAACTATACAAAAAAGACTAATTAGAACGTAAAAATACAGCTAAGTGATAAAGGTACTTAATACTATCCATACACCCCATACAATATATAAAAGAATATTATTTGTTATCGATCGTTGTCTAACGTTTTAATGAAGAAGTATTTATAGAATTCTAATTCAGGTAACTCGAGTTTATAAATATGAATAGCACGTACAGTTGGAAAAAAATTATAATTATCCAGAAAATGTTTAAGTCCGCTACGAAACTTTATAAGCATTGTTTTAGAGTGTAGATGAAAAAGAAAATGTGTATTTTTATTTGCTTAAGTTTACTAAAGTAATCTACTAATGATTATCTTGGCTAATCATTAGTAATTATTTTATATATTTTAAATAATTATTTTAAAATGTTACACGTGTTCCCGTGTTTAAAGTGTCAGTAGTAGGTACTAAGGTATGTCATTATTTTAAGTTTCAGTGTAATATATAAAGTCAGAGACACACAACTTTCATTGTTCTGCACTTTTATAAATTAATGTTATACTGTGTAAAAATGTCATATTTATAATCTGAAATCATTTAACAACAAAAAGGTTACTCAATATCTAATAAAATATAACAATCAAGATGAAAACAGACAACAATATTTTAAATAATTTTGAGGAATGGCTACAAGTAATTTTAATATTTATATTTTTCAAATACTTGCAATTATAATTACAACTGCAGAAAATGGAGCCTTTGTCGATTTTTTTTTTTGAGAGATTCTCTACTTAATTTTTTATACTACATTTAAAAATGAAACATGTTTTATTCGTTACTGAACGCCCTGTAGAGATCTTGCCCTTGTTGTTGAAATATTTATTATAAAGCCCGACAAATTCGTATCACCAAAATATATACCATTAATTCTTTTTTCCGGCACTGTGGTTATCGCTTATCAGTAACTGTTTCACATTTCTCCTGAGGCTGTTCCAACTTTTCCTTGTCTACATTTTTAACCTCGACATTACCAGCTCACCCTGGTCTCAGTTCATAAAGATTCCAGCCGCAAAACCCTAGGGCTGCCCAACCCCTTCGTGCTTAATTTTAATTATTTTTAAAGCCTCTGTTTGCCTCCCTAAATTAGTATGATTAAAACGGTAAAAGAGTCAATATTTGAGGCTTGACATTTTTAATCTAAAATTTACTTCTGTGCGGAGAATATATTGTATTTGCTAATGAGAAGAGGTTGGCGGTTTGGCAATGGTATTGTATTTATTTTCGTTTCCATTTAAAGTTGATTCTGTTTTTAACACTGAAATGCAGTGTTAAAAATAACATCAGTTTGAAACAAATTAGCATAAATAATAAATCTTATTTTAGGTAAACTCAGCAAAAGCTGTTCTTGGTAATACATCTTTAGTAACACTCGCATATTTAATGTAAAATATACTCTTATTATTGGTTAATAACATTATAAATTATAAAATAATTTATAAATAACAAAAAGATGTAATATAGATTGAACTATAAGATCACACGTTCAATTCATTTTGTAATAAGTGTCCTGCAACTACGTCAAGAAAATACGTTGCACAGAAGAATAGTGGGAAAAATTATATTCAGGAATCCCATGAAAACGAGTTCGAATGCAAAACTTCATCCAGAATACATGGAAGAAGTTTCGTACCGCACATAACTCGACGAACTCCCAGTAGATTTAAAACGCTGAGATCGACACAATTCTGTTTGTGTCTCTAAAATAAGTCCTACTAACTTATTTGTTGGTTCATCACGTTCTACGAATAAGTTGTACGCTTATGTTTTTGCAGTTAAGAGGAATACACTTAAATAGGTCAGGGAAACTCATTAATAATGAAATAACAAAGTTCTAAAATCTGCTAAACTTATACTATTCTCTACTTTTAAACAATGCATTCTATTGTTCTAAGCGTATCCTATATTTTGGTTTTAGCCAATTAAAAGGATATGAGAAAGCTTCGCTTTCTAATTAAACAGTCCACCAGAAGAACTCTAGAATTTGTTATTTCCCAAATACTTAAATAAACTGCATAAAAGTTATAAAGGTGCAATATATTGAAACGACTATTACAGAACCAAAAGAAAACCGAAGTATGTGATGTAGAATATTCACGGATATATTGTTTATGTAAGCTAATATAATTATCTATAATATATGATTAATGGTCCTAAGCTAATGAGGTTTTCCAGGTTTGCCTCGCCCCGTCACTGAATTGTGTTGGGACTTACGCAACGTAAGTCGCTCCTGAGGCGCATTGCGGCCTATTAATTAATAATATGCCGCCCTCTCTCCCACACATCTCAGACTTTCGGGCTAATCCTTATGATTAGAATAAGGGGGTAGATATATTACTATATAATCAATTAATTAGTAAGTTAAATTCCGGAAATCCTTATTTTTAATTAATTGTTTTGAAAAAACATAAAAATAATTTTATTTCAATGGAAAATATAACAATCAAAAAAACGGATTACCCATAGGTAGTCCTATTTCTCCTTTGCTAGAGGAAATTTTTATGAATCATTTCGAAAACACACTGTTCAATAGTGACAATAATTTAAAATCACATGTTCACTTTTGGGCTCGGTATGTAGATGACATTTTTTGTATTTGGACTGGTACTGAAAGAAATTTGAGCGGCTTTCTCAATTTTTAAATTCGCTTAACGATAATATTCAGTTTACAACGTAAAAGGAGGAACACAATCAATTAAACTTTTTGGATATAACAATAAGAAAGATAGAAAATAAATTAAAATTCTCGGTTTATAGAAAACCAACAACTTCCGACGCAATTATATCAGAAAGTTCGCAGCAGTCCTGGCAAATTAAAAAGTTGGTTTTCCATAGTTTAATACATAGGCTTTTAATGTTTCCGCTAGAAAAAGCAGATTTTGAAAAAGAATTAATTACAATCAAGCAAATTGCAAGAAACAACGGATATAAAGAAAAACTAATAGATAACATGATAAAAAAAAGGAGGAAATTTATTCGTCGGGAGTTTTACAATATTCGGGAAAAGAAAGCCACCTATAGTTATATTAATCACGTCCCAGGTTATAGTGAAAAAATAGCTCGCGCAGAATAGAACGAAACGGGTGTAAAACTATTAGTGTCAACAAGGGTACTATTGGGAGGATTTTGATGAACAACAAAGAAAGGGTTAATAAATTAAAACAGTCGGGAGTATACCAAATTAACTGTGCGCGGATTGTAATGCCGTGTATGTGGGTCAAACCGGTAGAAGTATTGAAACTAGAGTAAAAGAACATAAAAAATCCATATTAAATAACGCAAAAAAATTAGGATTTTCGACGCATTGTATAAAAAACAATCATTTTATAGATCAGAAAAATGTAAAGGTACTGCATTGTGAAAAGAAAGGAAAGCGCTTAGATCTGTTAGAGCAATTAGAAATTAAAAAAGATTTAATTATAAATCCTTGTACTACGAATGATCAGATAGATTTTACACTTTCGCCCTTCTTAGAAAAGATACTAAAAACTCAGGCTTTACCAGGTAGTAGGATCAATCGGGGGTAGGTGCTCGTAAAAAAATAAATAACGAAAACGCGCTTGGAAACATTTAGTAATAGACATTTACTCTATTGAAAAAGGCCTAATAAGCCGAAATACTAGTATATAGAGTGTTTTCTATATATTTCTTGGAACATCTAAATTAGATCAATGTTTTTTTTTCAAAACAATTATTATTTTCAGGATGTTTCATAAAGAACCATTCGAGTGGATACTCGACCCGCTTCGAGTATCCACTTTATTATTTTTAATTATTATCAGTAATCTAATAGCAGTTCCTGTACCTGATTATGTTTGCTATGCAGATTGTTCCAATGCAGTCCACGCAGATTTGATCATAACGTCCTACTAAACTAAACTTAAAGGATTTATTGGTTTACTACAGCCCCTTAAACCAACTCTGAGTTTTGACACACAAAAATGTATTGTTTGCAATGATTCCAAGTCTGTCGAATGCCTTACCAGGTCAATAGTTCTTCAGGGCTCTATTCTCGACCCCCTGTATAATATTGATTCTATAATCAGTCAAAGATGGTGTTAAAACATGACTTATTATTGCTCATAGTGGTCAAGATTTTATGGAGTCGGAAACCATTAAAATTCTATTTAATTGTTTTGTAAGATTTATGCTTCAATATGTTTTATTTGTTTCGAATCCTCATCATAAATTTACTATTGACAGCAACGAACCTGTACAAATCAAGACGCAATTCAAGATCAATTACTCAGTTTTAGACGCGATTGTGTGTCGTGAAGTGTCAGTCTGGATTATTTTGTTAAACTAAATAGTAGTAACTATACAATGTGTTAATAATTCAGAAAATATATTTCCACACTGCACCATCGTAGAAGATCCTCGGTCTCTAATTTGATTTAGACATCAAGTTGATACTAATAACCATTATACCTTAATTATTATTCTAATGAAGCAGAAAGGTAATTGATATTGTTTGCTCTAACTTCGTATATCGATATTATTGATTTATCAAACACACGCACATTTCAATAGTCAGCAAAAGATAGATAAGTATAAAGAATCTTAAATACGTGTAAAGATCATTTTGACAAATAGTTTTAAATTTGCACATCCATGATATATTACACTTAGGTACTTTATGTTTGAAGAGAACAGTTAACATTATCAGTGGTTTTATAAATTTGTGTTATTTTGTGACTTTTCTGTTTTTTCTTCTGCAAGGAGTAACATATTGTATTCATCTGTTGTTCTGAATGTTTTTCATTTAATTATGTGTAGGAAATACACTTAATTAAGTCACTAAAATATCACCACGAAACGATATTATCTTAAAATAATTTTATCTACGTTTTAAATCAGTTTGATGTGCAGACAGATTTACTTTTCACCAAGTTTGCATCGGGCTGAATAAACAACATTTTATTGCTTAAACATGTTGTGGTAATGAATTTATGTGAAGTGCAGCGACTTTAAATCCTCAGCTTGTAATTTCAGAAATAACAAGAATATATCAACTTTAACGAGTGATTTAAAGTCAAAAGTACTGGAATTCCAAACTTATCTATCCAGTCAGATATATTTTGTTCGTTTTTATATAATTTATACCGTGTCCAACATTTATTAGTAGTACTTATTTGAAAAATAACATTCTTTAAACCTTACTGTGACAAAATAAATGTGCTCTGAAAAGATATTTTGTATAAATTTCAACACAAGAAATACACTTGTTAACATATACATGATATTACTTATATATTTTTGTGCATCACTGACAAAGAAAAAACCAATGTGAATAGGTACAAATAATTATTTTATTTTGCTGCTTTTCACGCACTCAAATGTTTTAAAAAGCTTTACTGCCAATTTAAATAGAAAATTTAGTCACTGTGCCCTGTAAAGCTATTTATACCGAAAATATTCGATTTGTTTCGGGATGATAACCTTTCCATTAATATTTATTAATAGGCAACCTGATGAGCCGATCACAAATACACCATGAACCAATATATGTTTGTAGTGACAAAAGGATTTGTACACAAAGCAAAACATGTTACTCTCAGTTGTTCACACTAACTGGTTACAAATGTAATTGGTGATAAATTTGTCTCTTAATTGAATTTTTTATGGTGTGTGTGGATATTTGTCTATTAATTACGAAATTGGAATACATACATTTTGAGATATTGTCAAGAATACAGAATATATTAATAAATATTTGCAATATTTAAAGCAGATGTACAGAATGAAATCACAAATACATGTTAGTTCAATGAAAGACAAAGCTAGATCCTCTCTCTCCTCTCTCCTCTCCCTCTCTTCTTTCTCTCTCTCTCTCTCTCTCTCTCTCTTAAATTGATTAATACTGTTTCACCGCTTCCAATAATGATTTTTGTAATGTAAGCGACAAAGATAATTAGGACTGGTGAAAAGACACTCGTTTAGTTAGTTGTCATTGTCAAGTTTAAGTTAGTTAGTTCTTGGAGCCAGAAGTGGTTCCCCAGAGACAGTTGAATGAACCTCTCAGCCTAAATATAAGACATTATTTTTTTCTGAGTTGTCCATTAATAATTCTGTATAATAAAATATTATCCTTAAAAGTTGAGTTAAAAAAATATGTAAATAGTAAAAAAGCCAATAAATACCATGCGGCAAAATATTATTCAGGCTTGCTTATCAGTTGTTAGTAATGCAGCCATAGCTCTATTGGATTCCACTGAAATTCGCATTCTTTCCTAACCAAACTTTACCCACGTATATCACATATTCGACTTGCTACCCTGAGCACGTTTTTGCGTACATTGGTTGCGGCATTTTCGGGTTGTGCGTGCGTTTTATTGTGGCCCCGAATTTCACCTGGGACAAATCTGTTACGGTTATTTAGGTTTGATCAATAAGTCGTAAGCTTGACCCCACAACATAAACTCAACTTACTCGTCCAGTCCTCTTGACGCGAAGTTATAGACTGGGAGCATTTTCTACTATCTACACTGTGCACAACCTGTTAGAGAATGAAGGGGATACAGTCCCATTAAAATAGTTCATGGTGTAGATGTGTTCATCTCTATGAATAGTTCATGGATGAAACAACTCAAAATACATCTTTGATACTTGTAACTTACTTAACTCACTTAACTTACTTAACTTATTGAATGTATTTAACTTACTTAACTTACTTATAACCCTGATGTAATCGATGAACACAAAATGTCTAAATCTGAGACTAGTAAGGAAAACAAAAGACCTGATGTCTCTCTCCTGACGCTTCAAATATCACGTAGAAAACTACTTAGTCTGTGTTAATTATTGATGTAATATTTATGATTAAAAATAGGGGCAGTAGTATTTTTGGAGCACGAAGTATCGCGAAATGCTCCCAGTCTAATACTGACATGACGCCCAACCGGCCAGCTATAGAATAACGGAAGGACCGCCATTGAGGAAGTGCACAATTCTACGGTACGGTTCACTTAAAACCACTTACGATGGCTTAGCCAGAAAGTAAAGTGGTCGCTTTAAAGTGTACCTTTTCTCATCTAAAATGCATCAGTAGAGAATCGTGTAACTTTTTAGTGACTTCTTGTGCTAAGGCTATAAGTTTTATAAAGTACCATTAGGAATGATTGGCTATGGAAAGTGCAGAATTTCTCATTACCGACTTTTTGGTGTACGCCTTTGATTTATTTTTGAACAACTAAAGATAATGAACTTTAGAACTGCAGATGCCGTGAAAATGCTTCCACTATAACTAACGTCAGAACTATTCGTCTTTCTTTTAACGAAAACATTACACCAATTCCTATAATAAAAGTGATGTGTCATGTAATAAAGACCTGTAATTATTGCGATATTTTATAGAATTATTGTTTGTAATTATCTCTAAAAATTCCAGTCTAACCTCAGGATTTCGTTTTAATTAACGTTATAAAAATATTTTTTACATCTGGAAATTACCAAAACAATAATTCACTTACAAGTTCTTTTACAGATGAATATCTGATACAATTTAAGATGTTTTCCCAACGGATTGTTCTTAAGGTAAGTGTCCACTTGAGATTTTCTCTCCAGAGTTACTCTCGACCGTGTCCACAGCAACTGTGTTTGCGAGTTCTATTAGAAAATTTAAATAATGTGGATGTGAAAAAACTTGCTGCCACCATTGTACGCTACAAAAGTTTACTAAAAAAGAAACAGAAACAAAAAGTGAAAAGGATGTGCTGGCTCAAACCATGGAATCACAGTATATTACAATTGGGTGCATGTTCTACACTAACCAGAGTGCTACAGATGGAAGATGCACAACAATTTCATAATTTCGTTCGTAATGAATGCAGTGCAGGTTCAGTATACAGTAGATTTGTAAATTCCACTGCAATCTCGTGCAAAATTTGTTTCTTCCTTTGTTTACTCTGGTACTCAGTACACTTTGTATCCCGTAGGATGGAATTTGATGTCCTCTAACTTCTATCGTGGATAAAAAATAGACTAAAATCCATGGATCTATCATATAAAATACTAGATACTGATCCGTGAATTAACTTTTCTACACTCATTCATTGAATCAAAGGTGAATCAGTTCAAAGATAATTTGTAATTCCCCCATGGTACAAAACCGATGACTTTTATATCCCCATAGGTATTCCAATATGACAATTATAAAAATTCAAAGTGACTCTTTTTTGATAAGCGTATCTTTCTCTATCGACTTCCAGAAGACCAAAGTTGCTATTGACTTCAAGCATAAACGTAAGTAACAGGTCAAAAATACGTTTTCTGTTTCGCAAAATTCTACCTCTACTGGTTCTTTATATACAGATCAATTTAACTTGTCGTGACACACCTTGTATCTCCGATTAAATTAATTAATTAATTAACTCTCCTTTAATCATTCAGTTGCTACTCTTAAATAATAATTGTATGGTGTACTTATAAGTGCAGTTCTCGCAACGATAAATTACAAACCACATGATAGATAACAGAAACAAATCTATAAGAAATTGCGAGGCGATAGCTCAGTATTCGCACTGTAGTGGAATTATCTGTTTATTACACAGTTCATCAGAACTCATGTAAATATCTTGAGAGCTTACTACTTGTTAACTTACTAATTAGAACCAACAACATTATATTCATTAAGGATCAAATAAGTTACTCCAACTACGTGTTTCTATTTCATTTGCTTACATCTAATTTTATATTAATATCTTGACTAGATTACGGAATTAATGATCAAAGGATACATGCGGTTTCAAGTATCAAGACGATCTCCAGAAAACGATATAATTAGTCATCTTCCTTTGTCTCTGTCTCCCCCTATCAATTATTTAAAAATATATAAATCGGGTGACGCTAAACTTAACCATCTAGAAGTACTAAAATGCTTTACGTAGCGTTTGTGTAGGTTTCTTAATATATATTTAATGTGCTTTTAATTCTTTATTAATAAAACACTGTTGAATAAAAACTGCTGATATAATATCGGTATAGGTGAATGGACTTAAAAAATACACACTGATATAATTATTATTAAAGTCTGTTGTTCGTTAATGCAGTGCAGAACACCTTCCATGGCATTAGGAAACTGAAGACCTGGAGGATAAATAACGCCAGGACCATATTCGGCACCAGGTAGAGGAGGAATACCAGAGACTAGAAGGACTGGGGATAGGATATGCTGTCGGTGCACGTGGTACTAGGCTGTTTCCTGAAAAAGGAATTTTACGAAATATTTTGATTTAGAGGATTTTATGGTGCTGGGTGATGTCACTGACCCTTTAAGTCAATTTTTTTTAGGGTGCTAATTTTCTGTCTCAGTTGATTGTGCTTGGCTTAATGTCATAATGGACTATAGATTAAGATAAGCTAAGTTAACCACCAACAACACCAACCACCAACAAACCACCAACAACAACTTTAACCACCGTCTCATTTAAAAAACAACAAAAGTGTTAGGATTGTACGTGCAGATTTAGATTTTATGTTGTGCTTGGTCAACTCAATACGCTTAACAGTTTGGTTTTGGTGTAAAACAAGGTAGGTATAGTGTAGGGCTAGTTTTCTCACTTCACTGCTAGATGGTGCTAGAGGGATGCAATGGTCATATAAAAATAGTTAAAAAGTTTATAAAAAAGGAGTCTATAAAGGGGGAGTTTATAAAAGAGCAGTTATCAGACTGTAGTTTCCTTATTTTTTTAATAATTTCTAATCACCAACAGTATACAATGTATCAAATTGTTTAACGTTACAAAGATTATGAAATATACGTTTGTAAAAGTTATACTGTCCAAGATTAATTATTAACTATTTAAACAAATTGAAGAAAAGTGGTCACTTTTCACGTAATGTGGCCACTCTGTTTTGCTCTGGGGGTAAAAGGAATATAACTACTATTAATTTGAACTACACTGAACAGTACAATTTTTAACAGTACAGCAAATTTTCCTGCATGAACTTGCAAATATCACACCTCGTGATGTCATCGTGCGTTATCTGGCGTATCACAGGACAGATATAATTGGCCAAATTGAAAAGAACGCCTAACTACGGGTAGTGACACCCTGACAAAGAGCCGTACATTACAGCAACGTCGGTCGCATGTCCCGTACATGGCCAGAACATTTCAACTAAATTGGCGACACGCGGCGCAACATTTTTAATTTAATTTTATTAGCAAGGATTGGGTGGCGAGCCGAGCTACACAAACTGCGCGTCCCGCTTTCCGAAATAACAGATTGCTGCTCGGTTATTAACTATCGGACTCATATATTTTATTTCCAGGGCGATATTAACTAAATGGCACTATATACTCGAGGTGCCGCCGTTACAGATAGCCAATATTTTATATCTAATGCAATTTATTTCTTTTCTTTGCCAGGAATAGTTCACTTGAAACTATTCCGAGGCAGGATCGGGCTGAACAAATTTCGAACGAGATCCCTGGATATATTCTAAAAACTGTTTCCAAACAGACAATAAAAATGAAATATAACCACACATAAAACACAAAAATAAAATATGAAAATAACCAAAACGTGAATAATTATTATAAAAATAAAAGTAGTACATATATAAAATAAAAATATAAATGCAAACCATGACATAATAAGTGTATGCACCACTTTAAATGCATAAGCCCACCTTCAAACCAGTTCTAAAAATAACCGATTGTTGCTGCTATAATTGATGCAGTTCTAAAAATAATCCTGTTGTTATTCGCATTGACCGATTGTTGACGCTAATTCAATTCTAAAATAATCCCGTCCATCTTGACTGGTCGTTGGCATTAACCGTAGTTAGAAGTAGCAGTAGAAATAATTCTGACTACCTGTACTGGTCGTTGAAATTAATATAGTTCTAAAAATGAATAATCCTTTCTACCTTAACCTACTGTCGACTTATTAATGGGATAGGAAGTAAAATTGGTGAAGGATAAAAGTGGTAGGAGGATAAAAAGTGGTAGGAAAGTTAGAACCAGTGATGGGGTAAAATATTTTTTGGAGGGATCCATAGTTGGAAGTTGAAAGGGACGAGGTTAAAAGTTTAGTGGGGAAATTGGTGAGGGTAAAAGTGGTAGAAGGATATATCAAGAAGTCCCTATCTCTAATTGGTTGTGGAGGTGGTGAGGTAAATTTCGAAATCTAATTGGCTAAGAGAGTGGGTAACCTTGAACGGGGTAAAATCTGTGTCTAGAACTCTCCACATTACCCGACTTCATATGATTGTACGTTATACCTAATATCAATGTACATACAGCTATTTCTACCTATGAGATCTCAACAGTGCCCTATAAGTAGCAAGACTCAAGACAACTCAATATATCATAGGATAGCGCATATACAACAAGTGGCGCTAGGCCAACGCCATCTAGGATGCAAAAGAATTTTCCATCTTGCCATCTACGTTTCGTATATAGACATTTTGTCTACTTGTGTTAACTTAGGGTATACAGTTTTGAACTTCAGATTCAGAGATACAAGGTTCAGTTCCACGCAGATATAAAAATTTTTCTTTAAAACTTTGACTTATACATGAATGAGCCTTTGTTCCAAGATTTGACAACCAAGTCTCTATGTAAGTGACGATTGAACATTGCCTGTGAGATGTTAATGTGAAGGACGACCATGGGCATGTGTTTGACTATTTCCTTAACTAATGGGTTGTTCCAGGATGACCTTATTTCTGCATTAAATGGTGGTAAGGGTCTACCAACTTAAATCTTTACTGGACGCTAATCCGGTCTACAGAATACTATTACGCCGTACTCTTTCTCACACATGTCTTAGCCTTTCGGGCTACTTCTTCTGATACTCTATAATTTAGTGAACCAACAATTGATTTATTGACTTCTAATATAAAGCTGTGGATTTTCCTTTCTTCTTCAATATCTTCATTATTTATTTTCTTTCCATCCTATAGACAGCAAGAGATGCTAAAGGGTTTGGTACTCTTAAGGTTTGACTTGGAAATTTACAAAGGAATGCTTATACTTATCGTGGCAAGTCCAAACCTGTTCCACCTCAACCACCACTCGTTACGTGGCGCAGTACGTTTCGTTCTGTTACGTCGGACTCCGAAATGGAAAACTGTAAATTTTCCACAGCTATGCGAGATGTTGCTCTTTTTCTGTTTTTTGCCTTGAACTGCAACACGATTTAATTCCCTTTCTAAGATGGAATTATTTTTCGTGGACTGAACGCTATAATCCTATAGGGAAATAAATTCACAGCTGTTTGCAGCTTCATATCTTTGCGGTAATTACACGTGTTTACGTTGAAGCAGGGGATGAGCTAATTAAAGCAGGAAAGTTATATAAAAAATCCCCACTGTAATAACTGACGTCACCAAGACTCTTAAATGCTCATTCAAGCTACAAAGTGTCACTCTTGGGTTAGGCAACTAATTATTCATCGAGTTATGTATAAATAAAAATATATTGTCTTATTTTCAGTCCCTCATTACTCATTAGTTGTTTGTGATGACAAGTATATTTTTTCTACCGGAACGGCTACGTAATTGAAACAAATTTTGGTTTCGGAGAGCAGTGGCAATAATTTTGTAAATTATCTGATTAATTTTATATAGATAAATCGTCAAAATAAAATATAAATATTTTTCATCATAGTGTAGGTAGACCACAATTCAATCGATCAGCTTTTACCTCGAATTAGATTGAATATTTGTTATTTATTTATGTATTTATTTTTCCAAAAAGATGAGTGCAGATAAATTTTGGTGCTATTACTGAATAAGCCACATTACTGAAAATTGAATACTGTTGAAAGTTGAATACTTCTAAAGAAAAGTTCATACACCTCGTCTCTGTTCCCATACTCTGCGTCAAATTGTTCAGATATTTGAATTCCAATCGAATAGTATTGCCGCATTATTTTATCCTATTTCGTAGTTTATGAAGTTTCCGTTGTATTATTGACTATTGTCGCAGATCTGACGTTCTCAGTTCCTAGAAAATAAAATTTAAAATCAAACGCTAGAGATAGAATTCACTTACATACAACAATATAACGAGTGACGTCACGACCGTCATCCCCTTATTTTCAAACACATCATAACATCTGTATTTTACTATAATGTCTGTAACTTGTGGTGCAGGATGATTCATTGCATTTTATTTTGGGATTACACCACCTGCAAAATAATAAAAAACAGAAAACCAGAAGTATTCAAAATAAAGATTACAACTGCAGTATCAAGGCAAAGTTCTAAAGTTTGCCCTAAAAAATTATTGGTGAGACATCTAGACCATTACAAATAAGGGTCCATGAACACAAAAATTATGTTAGAAATTGCCAAATTGATTTAATGTTTTACTTTGAATACTTCTGGTTTCCTTTTTTTATTATTTTACAGGTGGTGTAATCCTAAAGTAAACTGCAGTGAGTATTTTACTTTCATAAAGACGCTTTTTAATGGTAGTAACTGTCCCGGTTTCAGTATGGTGGCATGTGACTCCACTAAGATATTTTATAATCGATCAGTTCTAAAGTAAGAAAATGACAGCCGGAAATTAAGCTTGCTCTCACCACGCATTTAAGAAGCTTCGCTGAATAATTACGTCCTTTATGACGTTGGATTATAGGTTTAGGTTTCCCAATTCACTTCATTTTATTTATTCTTTTCTGTTTTTTATCATCCTTCCCATACTTTCTTGGTATTTCGTGTCTATGATTGTATGTGTCTTTTATTGTACTCACCTCCGTTTTGCTCGTCTTCCTTTCTCTTTTTTTATAGTATTTCATGTTTTTGCCTACCCTGTAGTTGTTTATTTCCTTTAGTACAGACAAGGTTTAGTGACCTCTCTCCTGCTGCGATTGAAGATTCTGTTAGTCTAGGATCATCTCCTTGTAGCTCCATCTAGTTATTTGCTTCTAAATGAGAAGTTCTCTAAACCCAAATATGCTTTATCCCCTAAATCATTTCCTCCTACAGTCTTTGGTGTTGGAAACTCTATCACGCTCCTTTAGTGATGCGGTAATTTTGGGTTTACAGTTTGTATAAATGGGATTAATCCCAATCTCCAAAGGTTCTGCAATGACCTGGGGATCAAGAGATAACAAACAAATCTACCACAGCAGAGGTCTGCAATATTGTGACAAAAATATTACCCAGGGTTACAGAAACCCCGTTAAATACCTACGACCCAGGTGTCATTTAGCCCTAGACATAGTCCTGGCTTAGGAGAATTTGATGATCTTTTTTGGCTAGATACACTGGAAAATAGAGTCATATTCAAGCAAAATGTGGCTCTGCATCACTCTTGGACGGTCTTGAGAATAGCATCCTCATAGGTAACTTATCTGTTCTTCTGTAGTTAAACATCAGAATCTGAATCTTCTGGTCAGACCAAGTCAACAAATTCCAATGCCTGTTGTAAAATGTTGGCACTATTTATCTCAACATTTTTTTAAAATTTTGACAAGAAGCGAAACACTGGAACCCGGAAGTTGTCCCAGGAGCAGACTTCCGCATAACCAAACATAAATTTATGATAATGATTCCACCTTTACTAGAGAAAAATTCCTATATCCCATCATAATCCTATCCGATTGCATTATTTGCATTCATTATCATTATAAATACAAGAGAGCAAGTGTCTTCTTATATTCCGTAGATTGCTCTGTATAAGATTAAATACTTTAAATGGTTTGAAAGAACTATACAAATAAAACAAACTTCAGAAGTAATATCAGCACTGAAAGAATCTTATAGCCCTTTTAATCGGATAGTTGGTCATACAAGTCGATTCTCCTTGGATTGAGTTGAAATTGGGTTTCCCAGCTGCTAGATTAAGAAAAACAAATACTGAAGTTGATGTATTTTAATCAAAATCCACATATAAATTTGACACTTGATCACTAAAACAATTAATTATTCTTAGATCAGGGTTATTTTCCGGGATATTTTAATTATACAAAGTTCCAGAAATTGCAATACAAATTTTAATTTTTACTAATTATGTAGTAATGAATGTGAAATTAACAGCAGTTTATTGCTGTTCAATTACGTATCTAAATTAGTATCAGAGACTCTGGAACTTCAGTTAATAGTTTGTTCTTGTTATATCGTATATCGTAACTCTGGACTCAAGATAAACTACGAGATGGACTACGATATACGATAAAGCAAGAACAAACTATGTACTGAAGATATTCTGAAAATACTAAGTACTCAATTCATATACCGGGATATCAAAAATTATCTTGGTCAAGGGTGGTTATGGAATGTAAAATGTGTGTCTTACTTTAAATTTTTTAATATGTTTTGTTGTGTCAGAATCTGTCAAGTCATTGTGCTGAAATTTTCTAATCCAGTTTTTGAATCATGCCTCTTACCACACAGCACAAAATTTTCATGATTGAAGCCTATTTTCGAACGGGTGCGCTAGTTAATGGAAATTGGCAATACAGTCAACGTTTGTGTTTGGACAATTTTTGAGAGCACTTCCCAAACGTGGCAATATTACCGGACAATTTTTATGCGTGCCTTACAAATTGTGTTGAAGTGTTTCGCGAAACTGGTTGTGTGACTCATAAAAAAGGTGCTGGTAGACCAAGAGTTCGTACAGAAGAAGTTGTCAATGACGTTCGTCAACATATGGAAGAGGTGCCTGCAAAACCTTTGAAACGTCTTTCTCAGGAAATTGGACTTTCTTATGAAACATGTCATAAGATTTTAAAGAAGACTTGAACATGCATCCATATAAGATGCAAGCACATCAAGCTCTTCTGCCCGCAGACCACCCCAGACGCCTTGCTTACTGCCATTGGTTTGTCAATAATTTAATGAATGACGATCTTCTGAACTTAACTTTTTTTTCTGATGAAGCATGGTTCCACCTTTTGGGATACATCAATTCTCAAAATATGCGAATGTGGAGCAATGATAACGCTCATGTTTTTACTGAATCGCTACTACATGCTCAAAAAATTGGTGTTTGGTTGGCAGTTTCTCGCAGAAGAATAATTGGGCCAATTTTTTCTTATTTCACCGCCAACGCAGAAAGGTACAGACACAACTTTTTAGCTGAATTCGTGCAACAGTTAAACGATGATGAACTTCGGTACGGTTATTTCCAGCATGACGGTGCAACAGCACATACTACACGAGAAAATATTGCTTTCCTCTGCGAGTTTTTTGATGATCGGCTGATAAGTTTGCATACAGAAGTTGAGTTTCCTCCGAGATCACCTTGTTTGACAATTATGGACTATTTTATATTTTCTTACTTAAAAAACAAGGTTTTCGCAACTCCAGTAAATAATTTGCAAGAACTGCAACAAAGAATTGTTCGGCAATGTGGAACCATAGCGCCAGAAATGCTGCAAAACGCTTTTCACAGCATGAGGAGGCGCGTCAACTTGTGCATCGAACAAAACGGGGGACATTTCCAACAATTACTGGAATTTAGTTTTTCTTGTTACTAAAACCGTTATTTCATAATTTGTAGTTCATTATTGTTTTACAACTGAAATAAATAGGTATGAAATTTATAGGTTATTGATGATGTCAGTGTGACAGTGACATAATTATTTCAAATTTAAAGTGAGACACACGTTTTACATTCCACAACCACCCTTGACCAAGATAATTTTTGATATCCCGGTACAAGCCACTGTTGTGCGATTCCTATTATTATGCTATATGGGAAACAAATACTAGTACAGGTTAAATGACATGCTTCAATTGTATGATTCTGTCAAATAAATATATTTATCTATCTATCTGAGAATTTCTCTGTATCTGTAACTTCCGTAATTTTATTTGTGTTTTGGTTGGATTAAATAAGACTTTCATTTTTGTAACAGTGGTAGAAAATGTAAGGAAGATGAGTAAGTTGTAAATGTTGTAAAAATATATTTTTAAATTTGCTGGAGGTATCTGCTTTTTCAGAATACCAGCCTTCTTCGGAATTGCCAATATAGTCCTTGTCCCTTCAATCACGTTCTCCTGATATACCTTGTACCTACATTTAAGAGGGTTTAACACATCAGTTTATTCACTGAAATAGTTTAAAGCAAGCGTCTCGGCTGCATCGTCTCTCGCTCGGGATTTAATCGAATACTTTCAGTAGAAGGGTGTCGCAATAAATATTTTAAATAAATGCGGATTCACATTAGCAGTAGCTCGCATTCGATTTACCGGAATTCCGCGACGACCCACTACTTGAATACACGTCGGATCCGGGCAGAGTTTGCGTCAATTGGGGCGTGTAAAAGCCGGTATTCGAAATGGATACCGGCTGTGTGTCGGCCGCACGAGTGGAAATACATCGTGTCGCAGCTTGAATTTCCGCCATCATTATTTTCTTTGTTTCCATCTAGATTATCTGACTCAAACACTAGATAGTAATAATAATACTATCTCTACCCCTATTCTAATCACGCAAGGATTAGCCACAGAGTCTTTTGTGGGAAAGGGATGACATATTATTATTCTGTAGACCTTCTTCCTTCAGGCGCAGCTCATTAGTCATGGAGATGGTCGAACACACACACCAGTATTAATCTTTCACATTAATTCTTGGCAGGTAGTTTTTCTATATACAGTGAGGACATAAAGTCCGTCCCCCCCCCCTCTAACTTTTAAACCACTGGGTAGATTGTGATGAAATTTGGGACGATAATATATGACTAAATTCTGCATTTTTTGAGACATCAATGACAGCTCTGAATTTTGACATTCAGAGCTGTCATTGATGTGTCAAAAAATGCAAAAAATGCATTGATGTGACAGCTGGGCCCGTCACACATACGCCGTGCGCCAGGCCCCGGCTAACGAGATATACATGTTTAAAAGTTTTTGGGAGACAGTTTCAGTTTTGTATGTATTTATAACATCAGCAGTCCTTTAAGATGTCTTCGGATGAAGGAAGTGTGATAGAAGAGTAACGAGTAACGAGAAAGTAACCTTTTTCCCTACTAAACCTAGATGAAAAATATAAACATAAAACATTTTAAATTGATGGTACTTAATTGTTTACCTAAATATTTGACGGTATATGGTATCAGCGTCGTAGTGTCTTCTTGCAGTATAAATTTTATTTCTATGAATTTGAACCATTTTTAAAGTAATCACTTTGTAGCACGCACGATGAGGCTGCCATGATATCAACTTCGTTAATGACGGAGAAAATATTTCAGTTGTTGTTAAAATGGAAGTATTTACCAGTAAAAAGTATTAAAGTAATTATAATGTTTAGAAGAATGCTATTATTTTTAGCATTTCCGGAAAAATAGAAGGGAGTACTTTGAAATGTAGTATCTACTTCGTTTTAAAGTAAATACTATGTAGAATATACTAATACTTGTAGTAGTAGCAGGTACTTCGTTTTTATTCATACCACCCATTATATAGTAACAGACCACAAAACGAAGATCTCAGTTCGTCAGATTCGGAGTCTAGAAAATTCAAATTTTTTTAAATTTCTGTCCTTTTTTTTTGTAATTCGTGTTTTAACTTTATATTAAAAATATGAATGTAAATACAATGCAAATTTGTGTTCCTGATAGAAAATATTTATCGAATCATATGAAATTAGAAAATATATATTATACTAGAACATTAAATTATTTTTTTAATGCAAAATTCTTTTTGGATATTTTATATTGGTCAGGAGATCACCCAAGCGGGCCTTCAAAAGACATCGAGAGCGCGGTACGGTGCGATAATTTCATAGTCTTCGAAAAGCACGTCGCGCGGCGCAGCGCGCCCCTGTGTTATTAAATTTAAATGGCGATAACTCGAAAACTGTTTGTCACAGAAGGTTGGTTCTTCTTCTAAAAACTTTTTCAATATTTTTTCTTTAATTCATACGCAGATACTATGGCAAAATTCCTTGAAATAAAAAAGTTTCTCGCTTACCGAAAATCATGCAGCAATAAAAGTAAAATTTCGAGTTTACTCCATTCTCCAAGAAAAAATAGGCTAACCAGGGGACTTAAATTAGTACAGTTATGACCGCCTATATATCCTCAATCGATTAAAAAAAACTTCATGTTTATAAGTTAATTAGTTTCGAAGTTATCGCGTGGTATATCTAAAAAAACAAAAATATAACATTTTGACAAATTATTGACATTTTTGGGGATAAAAAATGTCTGACCCCCCTAAAGATGTCGTAATTAGTCATTTCACATGCACAAGGACCCAACCAATGATCCTGTATAGGTTTCATGTGGTTATACCTTTAAAAAATTTTTTGAAACATTTTTCTACCGATTTTACTCCACTATATGCAAAAAAATGATATAACAGAAATTGATATTACTGGTTTTTATTTGGAAATTACTGAACCAAATGTTCTCAAATTTGGGGGATGTTTTGAGCATAAAAATAGGTTCAAAATGAGTTATTACTCGACCCCTATTTCCATTTAAAAAAATGTTCCTATTGCGCGCCCAGCTGTCACTTTGACATTCAGAGCTGTCATTGATGTGTCAAAAAATTCAGAATTTAGTCATATTATCGTTCCAAATTTCATCACAATCTACCCAGTGGTTCAAAATTTAGAGGGGGGGGACGAACTTTATGTCCTCAGTGTATAAACTAAGACTATAGACTAAACTACATTCTAGATAAAATATTAAGAGTTCCAATAAATACATAAAATAAATTAAAAGTACTTAAAACTAGCTAAATTATATCTGGTTAGTAAGTAGATTGTGGTAGGTAGAAGAATATGTTTCTGGAACTTTTAATCGGGGATACAGGCATCTTTCAAACCAAGCAGAAAATGTGATTATATATTTAATATTTTTGTCTCTTCGCCGTAAACCAATTAATGAAATGAAGTAGGAGCAAGAGTTAAGATCCACCGAATTTTTCAAAATGGTTCAAAAATAAAATTTCAGTCTTTGCTGCAAATATATGCTACTACACCGATTGATTGAAGTTGTAGGAATTGCTACTCAGTACATTTCCATTCCCTTTGAAAACCCATTAGTACCTTATTATAAGGGACTACTTAAGTGTTCTTATTAAATGATTACCTCAGCAGGATATCACTGCGCAAGGATCATAGAGGAGAAAACATAAAGTTATAGCAGTTATCGACGTTATCGGCGTTAGGAATTCTATGTTCTGTTTAGTTATAACACGTAATATGTTTTCGATGTACACTCTGCATAAGCCCTCTGCTGACGCTATAAATTTTGGTATTTATGTTATTATTATTCTTCTAATCTATGATTCTGTATTCCTATGTTTATGTTGTTATTTTACACCTTTGAGTTTTGTATTACTTTTTTAAGTTTGATTTTTTGTCACATTATTTACTTATTGAACGATTTTCTATTATAGTCCTGTAAGTGGGTATTCCTGTTAGACTACTAATGTTATTATTAATATTATTATTATTATTATTATTATTATTATTATTATTATTATTATTATTATTATTATTATTATTATTATTATTATTATTATTATTATTATTATTATTACCATTACTATACCTATTACTATTACTATTACCTGTGTTCTTTTTTCTGACTACACGACTCTTTTAACTCCAGGGAGTTGTGAAGTGGGCAGGGACAGTTTCAATAATGCGATAACATGGTTTTCAGCTAATAAACTAAAATTAAATATGTCAAAAACGCAACAGATTACCTTTACATCTGATAAAAATTGCGCTAAATCCGCCCCTGTAAAATTACTGGGAATGACCTTAGATCCTTCTTTAAATTGGGCAGCGCATATTGACAGTCTCTGCTCAAAGCTGGCAATACAGATTTTTGTCATGAGACAGCTGCGATCTTCTGTAGACAACAACGTTATGCGAACGATATATTTCTCGTTGTTCCACAGTCGCATAATGTACGGGGTAGGTTTGTGGGGAAATAGCAGTTCATGGCATAGACCGTTTATACTACAGAAGGCTGCCGCTCGTCTAGTAGCTAATGTGCCAAACTATATTCACAGTAGAGACATTTTTAGGAACTACTACCTCTGCCATGTCTGTATTTGCTGGTGTCGCTTTGCTTAGTACATGAATATAAGTCTAATTTACCAACCCATTCGAGCGTTCATGATCATGACACTAGGCACGGTGGTGATCTTATAGTTCCGTTTTCACGTATAAATATTACTAAGAACCATAAACTTAGAATAGATCTATATAATCCATATGTCAATTTTTTTAAGCAAGAGAAACTGAAACTGATGTTTTTGAAAACCTTCCACTTTTTCACAAAAATTTTTTATTAACGAATTGTTTTTTTAATATCAAGGAGTTTTCTTCTTCTACTTGTCCTTAGGTATAACTGTTAATGTACTGTTATGTATGTAAAAGTCAATTAAATTCTATTCTATTCTATTCCATTCTATTCTATTCTATTACTATTACTATTATTATTATTATTATCCAGAAAATAGAAAATGTGCTTCTATATAGATCTTTGTACCATCTCCGCTAAGAAGATTGGTAACAGTAATACGAACTTTTATTGCTTCACCCTTAATAATACAAAATAAATAGACAAATTCAATAACTGGGATGGTGTTGAAATTCTTTCATATTTTGACACCTATTAGCACCCTCTGAATATATTAAAAGAACGGACCAGCTCGTTGGTCTGGAATCATCGGTGCATAATCTGCATATCGTTTTCTCTGTCATCAGCGTCATATGGCTAAAACCATTTAATGACATTAGACTATTAATGCGTTAAACAAAGAGTTAGCATCATTTCAGAGTGGCCGGAAATGGAATTTGACGCAAGGGTAGTTAATGTCAAGCCAAACATTTGACATACTGATTAACAGGAGTTTCAAATTGATAATGAGCAGTTTCAAATTGGAATAAACTGTTACTGCTGCTGTTGTTGCTGCTTTTGTTAGTGGTCAAATATGCTTCGTTTAAATAATTACCGCGGACATAAAACCCTTTTGACAAATTATTAAATTATCTTTACCACATGCGTATATTGTTTTATATATAATATTATCGATAATAAATAAATGTATTACTAGCTGAATTTTTTAATAGAAACCGGTTCATATCATTCCATTTATTACGTCGGGACGGGTGTCACTCCACACTTATTCATACATCACCTCACTCAAGTTATCCTGGAAGAAAGTGTATAGGTATACTCTGTCACAAAAAGCAGCCATACTTCATACATGTAATATAGTAAGCTCGTTTCTAAACCAAAAACAATTTCTTGTTGGACTAGGTATTAACCCGTCTACAAGAAAAGTAAACCACCGAAGAACTGATGCGCAATAACACATTAATAATAATAATAATAATAATAATAATAATAATAATAATAATAATAATAATAATAGTAATAATAATAATTCCGGAAGTTTTACTCTTGTGTAGGGAGGGGGCGGTAAAAAATAGAGCTGACAGTCTGACCGATATTTGGCACATATATGTAAAAATTTAACAAACAAACTCCCTATAGAAGGTTGCTATTATATTTATTTTACTCAAGACAAAATGCTTTTGATACCCGAACTATTTCTCTACTTTCGATCGTGCATAAATAAATATTATTCCTTCCTATAGACTTTAAATTGAACGTATCCAATATTAATTAATTGTTAATCTGTGAGAATAACTTAATTGTTTTTATTTACTTTTAAATTTTATTAAACGCCGTTTAAGCATAGTCAATATACCGTTCTACGAATACGTTTTCATCGTGAAAAATAAGGCATCACCAAGCCGACATCCCAGTGGAGTATTGGAAATTTGTACTGGGGTATAAGCAGAAGTGAATATTAAATTGAATTCGAGGAGAAATAAAAAGAAATAGGTGATGCTCTGGCGGTTTTAGAAAAGGGAATACAGGGTACGTTCCTTTAAATTCTGCATATTGAGCAGTACATGTCTAATATTCGTTACTTATTGCTCTATTAGATTTTGTACGGCTAAATTTTATACAAAAATTACTTGAATTGAAGCCAATTTGGATATATGTGGTAACGTAGCACTGATGATAACAAGATCTAACTTATTTTTAGTTATAGGGATAGTATATATTTAATTATAATAATAAGTATAATTACATATAATAAGCTATATTATATGTAAATAGCTTTCATAGAAGATGACTAAGAAATTATATGTAATTTCAATATTTTTTCATTTATTTCGATTCGATAAGAAGATAGAGAAGGTGTTAAAATTATATTTGACACCCTGTAGGTACTTATGGAGCATTTAAACAAATGAAACAATAACCACAAGGGATTATCTAAATATTGTATTAACATAATCGTAACAATTATTCGTTAGCTTTTCGTGGTATACGTAATGCGAAATATTTGCCTTGTTTGTCAATGTAAAAACGCCAAAATTGGAAATTTCAATCTTTCGCGAAATAATTACCCTTATACACGTGATTTGGTTATTTAAATTAGTTGCTAAATTCGGTCTTTGATCTTAATATCCACATAATAAATAGAATATAGATTGTTTAACAAGAAAAAAAAATACAAGAACTTGAAAATTTAGTTATACGCGCTGAGCAATATGCTTTTTTCTTGCACACAATATGATTTAGAAAATTATTAGATATCGCTATAAACTGTAAAAAATCAAAGATTTGTAAGACCCATCTTATGTCCATAAAAACAAAACATTGTAACAACGAGTAAATAAATAATTTCTTATTTTAATAAATGTGTCACTCAACTCAAGAGTGGTTTATTATTTTAAAAGCAGTTTCAGAAATTTCCTCAAATTGACTCCTTACAAAAACAAGAGAAAAATGCGATAAGCCTTACGAGTAAATTTGTCAGGGGAGAATAGGAAAGAAGAGCACGGAACTGATGAAAATATTATATTAGCTTACTCTTTTGTGAAATTTAAACTTACGTGACATTCCACTAAAAGTTTTTGTGAATTGTAAGCTAGAATTCTTAAATATACAATAATGTGATCTCCATAGAAAATTGAGGTTTTGAGAATGAATCATGTCATTAAAAATTTTTACTGAATCTCCTAATGAACCGGATATTCGTTATTTCCATTGAAGATCATTAATTTTTGCTCTCTTTAACTTATTTTAAAAATATTTGAGATTGAAACCAAGTGTTGGCCACCATAAGTTATATTCAAAGTACCAGTAGTTTTACCAGACAATATTTAGAAGCTTACATCAAACATTTATAAGACACACAAAAGAGACAATTTAGGAGACTAGTGGGAATAAAGTAAATACTTCAACATTGAAGGATTCTAGCGAGCAACGTTGTTCTATGGCTGCGTTTTCTGTATCCAGTCCACAACAGCATCAAGCAAACTAGTGAGCGCTTTTTTCACATTTTCCGATCAGTAACACTCCTTCAGGCTTATCTAATATCTAATAATTTACTTATTTGTACAATTATCATGTACAGTAATAAGTCGAATGAATAAAATTTGGTTGTTACTATGTACAAAAGTGTTCCTATTGAGAAAATGGTTACCACGTATTATTAAATTAAAGAATATCATCTACCCCATCTTTAATTTGATTTTTATCATTAGTCAGCCCCTCTTCCAAAAGCCCAAAAGTGAGTCACGTGAGCATAAACAACACGCATTCGGAAACTTGTTCCTTGTTTAAAAAGATAGCATGACTCATAAAATGGGGCGACTTAGTCAATTATTTTTAATTATTGGTTTATTCAGACGAATATTTCGGGAAATAGAAAGGTGTTTAATATCAGTAACTACACAGTAAAAAAAAACCGAGTGATTTTAACACTGAATCAACACTTATCAGTGTGTATATAGTCCACACTTGGCAGTGTTGGACATATCGGTGTATTATTACATATAAAAGTAATTTAACACAGTAAATTTTACAATTTAATGTGTAATAGTTAATTCTTCACCGTGTAATTATTCCGTATTTATAGCGGATTGATTCACTTTTAACACACGGTTTTGTAAATTTTAGTACAATTTATGAGTATTTCTACAAACTTGACGGGTATATCGTTCGTGTAATATATGAGTTCTAAAGGTTTAGTTATTATACTACCCAGTTCGTGTTAAAAATAACACTGCAGCAAATTACTATTACCATTTAGTAATTTTACCATTTGCCTTTTTTTACTGTGTATATCTATGGCTATATATCTACAAGTATGTATAGATATAGATAAGTATATCTGCATCTATAAGCATTAGCATATGCATATAATAATTATTGTCAGTAACATGTATAATGTAATTATTAGTATAATTATAATTTTCTCGTTTATACAAGGCATTCAACATGTTTTCAAATATGAAGACATGTTCTAATCGATATTTATCATCATTTTTCATCATTCGGTTATCATTTCAACTAGGTGACTCCTTTTCCACGCTATACAGGGTGTCTTAGTGTGAGCGTACAAAAATTTACCAGAGGGTGGACCAGACCAAAATAAGAATAAAATTCTTATAAAAAAAATGCTCAGATTTGTACGCCTAACGAGTTACAGAGTGTTTTCCGCATAAAACCAAAACCAAAACCGTTTCGTAGATTTAGGTAATTTTAGGGTGACGTGTATATCTACTGAAGGTCATTAAAACTACATGGTGTTTGTTTAACTCTGACACCTGTGGTGGCCTAGGCCTACTCTTTCTTATGACGTCCTTTGCATATATTTTTCTGCATAAATGAATGTAGTCGGTACTTTACACTCAATTTACTCGAAATGAGAGCTGTGTAAAAAGAGCACCTTTTTTGTTCAGAATTGACAGCCGATTAAGAAAAACTTAGTCAATTCACGAAAAAGTAGGATATACAAGAGTTATGAAGACAAAATCATCAGGAAGAGTAGGCCTAGACCACCATAAGTGTCAAAGTTAAACAAACACCACGTAGTTTTAATGACTTTTAATACTACACGTCACCCAAAAATTACCTACATCTACGAAACGGTTTTTAAATTATTGCGGAAAATTGTTGGTTTTTTTTCCAAAATAACACCCTGCAATTCGTTAGGCGTGCATCAGAAATTTTTTTTTATAACAATTTTATTCTTATTTTGGTCTGGTCCACCCCCTGGTAAATTTTTGTACGCTCACACTGGGACACCCTGTATATTTGTAATAAACTCGAACTATTTTCGTTGCAAGAATCGTTTCCCATTACGTCATAACTGTTGCTTTTTATTGATTCCCTGGTTATGCAGGCTCTCACTAATCCGCTTATAGGAAAAGGGCGATTATACTATTATGGCGGCGTGTCAATTCCGGATCAGTTCAGTACAGATGCGCCGCGAGTCACAGGGTTCTCTTTTTACAGGGCCTGCTTTGCGCTATTAAGCCACGTGTCGCCCGGCGGGGATTTCATTTATATGGAAAACAGTTACAGAATATTCGTTTGCTTCACTATATTTTGTCGCTGTGCGATCAACTACCTCGAGTGCAATATTAGCGTCAAAACAGTCTCGGTTCAGGAACAGATTTGAATTTCAAAATTATTGTTTTAATTATTTGGAACAGCGATACCATCTGGGGGTGTAACTATACAGGGTTGTCTCGTATGTATATGCAAGCGAGTAACAATGGAATTAAAATATCTAATTGTAACCATCTTACCTGTACTATATACTACAGTACTGTATAGTACAGTACTGTAGTATATAGTAATACTACAGTAATTTTTTCCACAAATAATCGCGAGACTTTTAAACATTTTTTTGTCGCTTGGGAAATTTCAATTGCTTAAGTAGTTTTCTTGAAAAAAATATATCTACTATTATAAATGTATATAGAGGGTGCCCGTATTTCGAGCTAATCCATGGGGATCTCGGATATTATAAAAGATGGAACTTTACGCAAAGTTGCGGAATTTAGTGTACATTTTTATTCTAAAACAAAATCCTTGGTACCTCGCGTACCTTGGTACCTCGAGTAAACTAAACTAAAACTCGTTTAGTTTTAATCATCTCCAGATGATGCCAATTTGGTTGGTGGAACGCACGTTGAGTGCAATATAGTGTTTTGGTGGTGTTCAAAATGTGTTTTATTTTATTGCGTTATTTTTGTTCCCTATTTCTGAGTTATAATTCTAAATAATACGGACATGGTGAGGCAGCCATATTGTTACGACACTTAGTCACGCACAGTAAATCGGTTTTTTGTATCCGGAAAGGATACTTACAACGTCTCCCTTACATACCATCTCAATTCTAAGATCGTAACAATCAGTGGATAAGTTTGATTACCTCGGATAAAAAATAAAGTTGTTCCTAGTTAACTCTGATACAATTATGAACATTTTTGTAAATCATTCTGCATTTTGTAACTCGAATAAATTTAGAGGTCTGGGACTCTTCTGTGGAGTTTCAAACTTTCTTAATTGCGGCTTTAATCTAGCAGAGCGTCTTTGAATTAATTGCCTTATAGTAGTTAAATTATGACTCCGTTAAAAAGTTCACACTAAAAATTGTTATAATATGAAAATGAAAACTTACGGTCTCATCTTCGCATCCAAGTGCAGGAGTTATAGCGCAGTGTGGTTTTTGTTAACTTGGTGCTTTAATATTTCATTCGCTATCACTCCAAAACTCTCTTCATGGAAATATATCTATTTGTGTATTAATAAAGAATTAGTCTATCACTGAGATAGATTTCAGCAGATTTCAGCTGCATTATCGAATATGATTTTTTAACTAGTAGTATGATTTCCAATTACTGCAGACCACGAGATCACCATAGGTTAAACTAGCATACAGAGTGTACCACGTAAAGCTTCAATTAGCTATTTCTAGAATACTATACGCGTACTGGAATTATGAAAATTTGTATACGGGGGATTATCGCTATTTTCTATGGATTAAAAATATTGGCGAAGAGGTACGACTTCCGGTTCCAACGGAAGTTGCTGTCAACTCGCTTATTTCAAATGGAATATGTTATTTTTTATTCCGTTTTTGGATTCCATATCAAATTTTAAGGTAAGTTTCATAAGTATACCCTATCCTTATTCTTAATCGTTTTCGAGATATTTTGATTGTTTTTAAAATTGCTCAAAAATCATAGTTGCATTTATCCCATTGTGTCTCTTTCAGTTTGTAATCGAAACACTTGAAATTTTAACGTAGTAACACTGAAATGTATCGAAACATGTAGAAATTTGCTAGCGCAAATGCCACAGGGCGTCCAAAAAGGACCGACCAATTGTGACAAATTCAAAACCCAATTACTCACTTATTGTAAATGGAAATTACTTATATGCTACTAAATATTAATAACACATCTATACGATGTTTCTAATCTGAACAGTGAATGTTATTGAATAGGTATTTGGTTAATTGCATGGCCTACGTCGATAGACACTGCGTCTATCCACCTAACGTAAACAGTGTATTGAAATTAATTGCAAACTAAGTTTACTTAAAGGGCAAGAGAAAGTTTAATTTGCTGTTAAGATGCGGGCCATACAACTAAACAGATCAAGTATGAATAGGAGGCTAAACTTGATACGTTCCTCAATATATTGGTACCTATACCTAACTTGGAGTTAGAAACGGGTTTATCTACATAATTTATCTATTACCCTTGAAGTGTTTATTTTGAATACATCTGGTTTCCTATTTCTATTGTTTTGTAAATAGTTTAATCCAAAATCATAATATGATGAAGTATTAATCGGTAGTGAGTCAAGGATAATTTTCTATTATTTGAAACTGTACTGGATTCCCATCAAAAATAGACTGTTCTGTATATACGAAGTGTTACGTAAGTATCGTGTAAAAGAAACATAAGGTTGTATACTATTCAGTGTTTAGTCTATTCAGGCCGGAATTTCTTTTTTCATCTCTTCCTGGCTTGTGTCGATTGAACCGGCATATTTTTATTATTAACAAAATAGTTGTATTATTTAGTTGTATAATGTAGTTGTTTAATTTTATGTACCTGTCAGGTACATTTTTCTAATCTAGTTATACTACTTTGGATTAAAATTGCTAAAATGTTCAAATATGCAATGGGTACATATATAACTACAATATATTTTTTTTTAGTTCGTTGTTACTATTTTTGTTTGATTCAGTATGGTTGAACTTGCAAGATTTAGAATAGTCTAACTTTTCCCTCCTAGAGGAGCTAGAAGAAGAAACTTCGTCGTAACATTTTATAGCAAACTTTGCAAATTAATATAATATACTATTCCTACTTATATTATTTGTTATATATACATTATAATGCTTTACAAAATTATAACAAACATTTTATTTTTCAGGTATGCCTCGTGTGGTCAGGATATAGACTAATACTTCATTGGCAGTAAGTAATTTAGGCTTTATCTACACTCACATTATTTTTACAATATACACTCATGGACAAAATTATCGAATATTTTTAATTTTTGCACTTTTTCTTTTGTATTTAAATTTTAATGAAAGAGCAACATTAGACAAGAAAAACTGTTTTATTTTACACATTTTAAGTGAACGATACTAAGTTTTCATTGGCAGAAAGTCATAAAAAAAGAACGAATACTAAATGCTATGAAATTTGGAAAATTATTTTAACCTTAAATACTACTGGAATAATCAAATCTTAAGTCTATTGGTCGAAATAAGAATATAGTTTATAACGAGTATTCCCACCTCGAGCTCTAATTACTGCTTGCATTCTTCTCAACATGCTTCTAATTAGACTTTGAATATATTCTTGAGGAATTGCGTTCCATTCGTGAAGTGCTGCAAATCGAAGTTCTTCTCTAGTAGTTGGAACAGGATTTCGTATGCGGCGTTTTAGTTGATCCCACATGTGCTCAATGAGATTCAAGTCTGGGCTATACGGTGGCCAATCCAATCTTTCAATATGGGCTGCATCAAGGTAATTAGTCACTGTGTGAGCAGCGTGTGGACGAGCGTTGTCGTGCATAAACACAAATCTGTCGTGTCCAATACGGTCTACATATGGCAAAACATGTTCTTGGAGGATATTTTCGATATACCAGTCACTAGTCGTACGTCCAATAATTTCCACAAGTTCGGTACGTCCTTCCCAACTAATGCCTCCCAAAAGCATTATTCCACTACCTCCAAAACTAACAGACTGTATGAGATTACAGTTCGAGTATCGTTCCCTCCTATAAGACCTCTCCTATAGACATAATTTCGTCCATCTGGCTTCCATAGTTGAATTCTAGTCTCATCGTTGAATAGAATATTTTTCCAATTGTTGATATTCCACTGAGCATGTGTTCTGGCAAATTCTAATCGACAAGTTTTGTGATTTTGGAGAAGACATGGAACTTTGGCAGGCCGTCTTGGCCTTAAACCTACTTCTTTTAATATACGTCTAATCGTTTTCGAGCTAACATTAACCTGTCTTACATTTAGCAACTCAATTTTTAAATGTGTGGATGTCAATGCGTGATTTCGCCTAGAGTTTAATACCAAAAAATGGTCATCAATTGCTGTCCTACATCTTTTGCGCCCTTGACCAGATCTTCTTACCAAACTTCCATTGTCTTGATACCGTTTTATAATCTTAGACACTGTAGATTGTCCCCGTCTGACATGTTGTGCGATCTCTTTTTGTTTATACCCAGCATCATACAGAGTTACAATTCGTGACGCTTCAGCTTCACTACAGTGTCTAACTGGTGGCATGATATGTATTCTTAAGAAGAAACAAGAAATGAAAATCACTAACACTTACTTACTTTCACTATAAATAATTTAATTGGCTATAACTTTTAAATTAATGAGGAATTTTTAAACTGCAAAAAACGCGCGATAGACAAAAATCGCCCTTGAAATGAATTAAACGCATTAAACGTCAAAATTTTAAAACAAATGAATATATTCACCTACTAGACAAATAACATCATCATATACATAACTTCACGGCGATAATTTAAAATTATGTTTGAGAGTAATGGTGATAAAAAAAATATTCGATAATTTTATCCATGAGTGTATTTGTACTCGTATGGTAGGTACACACAGATTAAGACGTTTCGGATTATAGGAAACAACTTTTCCTTCAAACTCTATTATGAACACATTCCTAATAGAATGTTAAATATTAAGGTCAGTAAGTGTTCTTTGGAGATTTAATGGTCTGACCCAATTGGGTCAGAGCAACCAAGTAAAATTGACCTGGGTATAGGATCATCACAACACAACAGGAAATGAGGAGGCCAATGGACTGGCTAAAAAAGGATCAAGTATACAGTTTACAGGGCCCGAACCAGTACTCGGGCTTCAGCCTAGTTATGTAACAAAGTCCATTAAAAACTAGATCAAGAAAAGATCAAAGGAAGAATGGTCGAACGGGACTGGGCTGCGACAAGCCAGGCTCTTAATTGAAGGGCCTTGGTCGAACGCAACTCGATCAATACTTGCGCTAAGTCGTAACAACAGCGTAAGGATTACCACAGGACTGGTGACAGGTCCTGGACATCTCAACAAGCACCTTAATTAACACTATCGGCCTTTAGTGACACTAGAAAGTGCAGGTTTTGCGGACACGATGACGAGGACTCCATTCACATCCTCTGTAGCTGTGCCTGCCTCATGGTCAAGAAACACAAACATCTGAGTGCAGCATTTCTCTTGCCCCGGGATATTAGAGAACTTCCCCTAGAACGGGTGTTGGCCCATGAGCAAAGCACGGGTCTCTTCCAATAGCTCTCGACTAGTGGCAGGCACAATGGGTCGAAAGACCTGAGTGCTGCGGGTAACCGCGCCGCCTTCCAACAACAACAAGTGTTCTTTACTGGTCGAGGATGTGTACATCGAAACCAGTAAGACACTTAATGACCGCAGTATTTATGACTTCTGCTGTCATTAGAAATTTCTCCCAGATAAGATTGTTGCCACAACTTAAGCTACTTGTAAGTTATGATTCAAGAAAGTGACGATTCAGACTTAGAAAATGCTTGGCAAGTAGGATGCTCAGCCATAATTCCCGAGAAGAATTGTACTCGTTAATAAAAATTGATTTTTAAATTTCTATATTGTTTACTTAACGGTAAGTAATCTCTTACCGATCGATAATTTGTAAACGTTACTTACAAATGTCTAAACGAATTTAGTAAAGGTGTTAAATTAACTAGGCGTGCAAAAATAAAATTAGTGTATAGGTGTTTATCATTTATGGAAGTAGAATATGATAATACCTACTACTTATTATTATAGAGTAAATAGGTAAATATAATTTTCCTTATCCCTTGTTACATTACGTTGTTAAATGTTTATACATAAAAAGTACAAATTCCATATAATATCAGCTTTACCATATTAGTAGGCAGCTGGTGAAATATTATATAAAATAGCAAAAAGCAAATCAGCCCGTTGTCAGAATATGTTGACGCATTACTAAATATTTCGCCTTTTTGTATCCGAGGAAAATGTAGATTATTTTTATTTCCTGTTTCTTTCATTCGCATATCATAAAAAAATTTCATATTTCGCGAACACAGTTTGAATTTTATATACATATACAACGGTTATTTATATTTTAAAGTTTTAATAAAAAATGTCATTTTCTGTCATAAGGCATATGGATAAAAATATAACGGACTTCTATATACTTGTATACAGCTAATATTAAATTAGCTTTAAGATTATAATTATAGCAGTTTAGTTAGTTAATTAGTATATTTTTACTTTTATTTGTATCTGTATGTGTATTTGTATTTGTATTTGTATTTGTATTTGTATTTTTATTTTTATTTTTATTTTTATTTTTATTTTTATTTTTATTTTTATCTTATAATGTACCATCCAACACTACTGAAAGCATTTATAGGATGGGAAAAAACAAACATAATTGCATGAACATTAAAAACAAAAGTACAAAGAAACAAAATGCATTACCTATAAGAAAAAAAATACATACACACATATAATATATACACATGTACTCATAAACATATACACATGTACACATAAAGAACGAACTAGTCAAAATGAATATAATATATAAATTCATATTTCCACGAACACAAAACTACGAAATAAAACCAGTAGGCTAAGAAATTACATTTTCAACGAATTATAGGAATATTTAAATAATATCAGTCTGTTCTGTAAGTTGTTACAGTTGTTGCTACACATGAAATACAATGGCGAAAATTTTAGTACGTTTGTGGGGGTGGTGGGAAGATAAAATAAACTGTCTTGTCGAGTTCCCGTTAAGGGAACATGAAATCTGAGCTGCTCAAGTAATTGAGGACAATCTATTGTACTATTTATGAGTTTATTCAGGAAAATCAGCGATTGAACTCTCCTGCGGTTTTCAAGGTTCACTACAGAAAATATACTTGAGAGCTCATTTTGAGGGGTTCCAATTGAAGGGTATCTATCATCCAGCTTAAAAGAAAAGAAATTTTAGAAAGCGCCGTTAAATGTTTTCCAAGCTTTCTGCATATGTAGGTATTGTGTCTGATATTCTGCATATATGTATATATGAATTAATTGTACAGTTAGACAAACATTATACACACTAACAATGTAGTTTGCAGTTATGAATCTACTTTAATTTTGAACTGTGCAAAAAATTTAAACGGCTGGATGACCCGAGAAATAGGAAGCATTCCTGGATTTGCGCTCTTCAACTATATCCGGCAAACCAAAAAACAAGAATTAACAACTAAAAAGTCCCCTTACAACCAGAAATGCGTACTCAAATGACATGCAAATGGAGTTTGGCCTGGACAAATGTACGGCCATTAGACGTGAAACCAGGGAAAGTGAAATCAACTGAAACGATTTGAGATTCAAACGCAGGATACGTTAATTGATCCATTTTAGCCAAATGGTACTTTGCAAATACCTCCAAGTATAGACAACTATAGTCCTAAGCTTACATATCAGGAAACTACTGTGAAAACTCAATTATAGTGTTACTGGTAATTTTGACTATGTAACTATTGTAGGGTCAAAACACATTAATGTACAGGTTGGTTCAAATTGGTCGGTTTTCAAGGGTTACTGCCAATCTGTCATATAGAGCAAATCTGATAGAGGAGTCTAGAGCTCTGTTTCTTATCGAGAAAATAACAATGGGGCAAACCGCATCTTTCTATCTGTTACCGTTTTCGAGTTACAGGGCGTTTCTCGATTTGGCTAAACTGACTACTCTTTTCTTGTTTCCCTTTCAAGATAACCCAAAAAGGGTTTGAACATTCTACAGGCACTTTTAGACATACAATCGATGGCATAAAAATACCTAAACGTGATAATATTTTTAATTTTCATGATAAGACCACAACTTTTGTTTTTTTATATGGAACACCCTGTATTATATTTCAAAAACTGGAAGAGGGCTAAAAATGCATTTCAAAAATATTTGCTTTACTTTACTTTATTATTTTTTATGTAGATTTGTGGAAAATATGAAATTTTTAAAATACTCGTACCAACGATATCTAAGTTTTCAAACTGAGAAGGCTTTGAAAACAAACAAGTTTGACGTTTAACATTACTAGAAGCGTGTTAACACAAATCAAAAATGATTCGTTACTCAAATTAAGACAAATGCAATTTAATTTGCATTAAATTGTATTTGTCTTAATTTGAGTAACGAAGTATTGGTACGAGTATTTTGAAAATTTCAATACTTTCACAACTGTTTACTTTTTTATTGAAATTGGCCAAGGAATGTGGTACTGGTATAAGTTACACCCTGTGAATAATAAAGGCTTTATAACGAAGAATGTCCATGAGCTGATACACACACACACTGATTTTATTTCACAAATGAAAACCATCCGATATACACATCCGCCATTACCAACCGAAGGTCGGCATAAGTTGACTTTTTTTAACTGGAAAACAGCGTGGATAAAACAGCGTTTGACTGGTAATTCCCAAAGCAATATTTCACAAACGCTCTGCATTGCCAATAAACTAGAAAATAAATTCGACAGGCTCAATATATTTTTAATACGCCCATTGATTTCTGACACCAGTAATATATTAAACGCTTTTAGGAAGCTTATTTTTCGGAGAGTATAATTTACATTTTTACAAATGGCTTTTGTATATCACCCTGGCTGTGTTGGTTACTTAAAAATCAGAGTAAAAAGTGTTTTACCGTGTTTATCTGTTATTATACTGAGGGTATTGCGTGCACAAGTGAATTACATAAATTATTGCTGTTTTGGATAGACTTTTCAACATGAAACAATGAAATGTTTTCTAGGTAGTGGTCTTATAGTAATAATAATCCAACTATTACGTATGAGAGATGGGTACGTTCTAGTTTTTCCGTCCCTCTGTCTAGATTTTCATGTTTTTTATTTCAGGGTTTACTAGGACGCTCATATTTTTAGTCATTTCGTCACCACACTTTTTTTGTCACTTCTCTTAAAACCCTAAGGATTTATTTGAAAGTATACTTGAGAATTCAAGAAAGGCAACATGTAAATTTGTTCTTATAAATCAATATCAATCAATGAATACTTTTTTATACAATCCGATTAAGTGCTACATTAAGGATGTGTTCCGATATTAAACTTGGTTAACCAAAATCCCGGTTAAGCATTCCATTAAATAAAAATTCCTGAAAATTGTTTAATTTTGGAACTGTCGTCACCTGAAAAAGGTTAACCAAACGTCAAAATATTGACCGTGCTCTGGGAGCGGTGCATTGGTCAACCGAAGAGTTAGCAGGTTAGGTTTTAGCGTTGAGAGAAGAAAAATCAATTCTCTCAACGATTTTAATTATATTTTGTTTAGATGGTGAAGGCAGATGGGGTGGTGTTCTTGCGTTAAGTGTTATAATAAATATTTATAAATTCTACTTTTCTGTATTGTATTCTGTAGTCCACTTGACCAAGTCGACTGAAAGCTACACTTATATCTGCTTATAAACTACTTATATCTTACTATAATATACCAAATTATCTGCTGTTTCATTTATTTTTTGACTGAAGACTAGAGTAATAGTTAAGCACGGAATATGAAGGTATTTAAGGTTGAATGAATCCCAATAAAAACAATTCATCATCCATGTTGATTAACCAGCCAGTTCCTTAATTACACATTTTTCAGGTTTACCAATATTTCGGTTAACCGAAATCCTGGTTGGTCGCGGATAATATCGGAACACAACCTAAATATAAAAGTCTCCCACACAGTCTGAGACTTTCGGGCTAATCCTTGCGATTAGAATGAGGGGTAGAGAATAATAATTATTATTATCATTCAGTTGTTTATTTATTGGTCATTATTTGTAATTTATTTGCCATTTTGGTCTTTTTAACAAAATAATCAATTAACTCTTGAGGTTTTTTTTTTGAAAATGTTAGAAGACTAGTAATAACATAACAACATAACTTTTCAAAACATAAATATACGGTTTATAGATATATTATATCATACAACTAGGTTGAAAAGAAGTTAGAGAGAATTATTAGATAATCACTTTTCGTAGTTCTCTTTATACACTGTGTGTTTTAATTGCATACACCATATCACGCGATTAACGTTTGAACTAATTCAGTTTCAGACAAAACACATAGTGAATCATGTAAAACGAAAAAAATCCAGGCTTCAAGTCCAATGACTTAAAAGGTTATTCAAGCGATTAGCGACGTTTTATCTAGCTGTTGGTAACTTTCAACGAAATCCTTGTTGATTATTAACACATTTTATATTTTGCGTCATATAAAAATGCGGTTGTTAAACCATATTTGATTTAAAGCCACCTAATACAGCATTAAGAAATACACTTCGCATCAAAATTAACGCACCACTAAAAAAAACCGACAAAGTCAAACTGAATTTCCTGGCGCACCGTCAACCCGATTTCGATGAATTTTTTTTGAATTGTAGCCTACTTCTTCAACAAGGGCACTATGGTAGTATCTCTTATTCGCATTTCAGTTTTGAGCATACACAGGGTGTTACAATGAAGTAAAGTTTTTTTCATGAACTTTGCAACACCCTGTGGAATGCTGTGATTAAAACGATGTGTGTACTGATGTTAGACTGTAGCCCCATTTTTTTAGAACCTTTTCGTTCTTTTTTTGAAGCCGTTATCTCTATTATTAAAGGAGATACACAACTAAAATGAAAATGCAGTATTGTAGTAATTGAACAACAAGAACAAAAATCAACAAAACGGACGAAGAAAATTAATACCGTGTATTTCCACCTCTACTTCTAATAACGGCTTGGCATCTACTACTCATACTTGAAATCAGATGCGTAATCTGGTCTTGGTCAATATTGTTCCATGTTTCTCTCAAAATGTTTTCAACGTCGTCAAGTGAGGCGGCGAGCAGCTGATGATTTCTAAGTTGCCGACCCAAACTGTCCCACAAATGCTCCATAGGATTGAAATCTAGATTACGCAGAGGCCAGTTCAGCGTTTCAATCCCCCACCTCCTGTAGATATTCCTGAACTATACGAGCAACATGCAGCCTTGCATTGTCATGCATTAATAAGAAATTATTGACAATATTTGGGACAAAAGGGACAACATGGTCGGATAAAATTTTCTCAATATATCGTGCACTGGTCAAGAACCTCCACGTAAAGGAACTAGCTCTGTACGACCTGTCTTGGATATTCATCCCCAAACCATTACAGAACCTCCGCTAAATGACACCCTCTCTCGAACATGGCATTGAGAGTAATGCTCGTTTGACCGTCGGACCACCCTTACGCGTCGATCGGAGCCTGTATAAACAAAACCTGGACTAATTAGTGAACAAGACGTGCTCCCAGTTCTCAAGATTCCAATTTACATGCTCTCTAGCGAATTGTAATCGCAATCTACGATGGTTTACGTTTAACTTCAGTCCTGTAGCTGGAATTCTAAAACTTAAATTCTGTTCTGCAAGACGTCTTCTTACAGTGGATACACTTGTATGGACATTATGAGTGGTACAAACATGTACTTGCAGACTACTACTACTACTCATTTTAGTTGTGTATCTCCTCTAATAATAGAGATAACGGGTTCAAACAAGAACGAAAAGGTTCGAAAAAAATGGGGCTACAGGCTTCCAACAGTACATACCGACCGTTTTAATCACAGCATTCCACAGGTTGTTGCAAAGTTCATGAAAAAAACTTTACTTCATTGTAATTGTGAATAAGGCATACTACTACATAAGAAGTAGGCTACAATTCAAAAAAAAATTCATCGAAGTCGAGTTGACGGTGCGCCAGGAAATTCAGTTTGACTTTATCGGTTTTTCTAAGTGGTGCGTTAATTTTGATGCGAAGTGTATTTCATTTAATTCAAAATTTTCATTATATTTTGTCCTGTATATATAAATGTATATATACAGGACATGTCCTGTATAAAATAAATGCAATAAATAATATAAAGGCTATAAAATGAGTAAACAACATTGCAATTGTTAACCGGGGGGTTAAAACAGTAGGAAATAAATGCCCTTTCTCTTCCGTTTTCACCTTGTGTGTTGTTACTGGAATAAAAGTATCCAAAAAATGTTTGAATAAGGTAATGTCAGACAAACAAAAACACGTTTCCTACTCCCACTCCCCTGTTTTGCCGTTAATTAAAAGGCAAAACGAGGTATGGATTTTTAAATCGGGACACTCCTTGTGTACTTAATAAGCCTGTTCCATTAAATTAATTAAAAGTATTTTCACTCTTACGTAGATATTTTTTTATGTTATTATAAGAGATAATGTTATTCATGAAATGATGATAATTCCATACAAGTTGCCCCTCAGTTTTTAAATTTTAAGGAATCTAATAGGCAAGCAGACAGATAACATTCGAAAGTCACCTCAGAATATTTTTCGCATTAGATACCTAATTGTCAGTGTAGAATAATAAGTATGTACATCACCTACTAATCTGAGAATAGATGATTATATCATGATTATATATATTATGTCGGGGCGAGCCTGTGGCTCAAAGCTTAGCGTCTCGATCGCTCAACCCAGAGGTCGCGGGTTCTAATTCCCATTCCGCCAAACAATTTTTAATTAAATTGTTTATATTAAGTGGTTAGGGCCTACCAACGTAAGTCGTTCCTGAGGCGCAAATGCGGGCCGCGAAATAATAATATACCGCCCCCTCTCCCACACAAGTCTCAGACTTTTGGGCTAATCCTTGTGATTAGAATGAGGGGTAGAGATATTATTATTATGTACAGGGTGTCTCACTGGGAACTCCATCGATCGATTATGAGAAAACTATAGGTAATTAGAAGAAACCTGAAAATGTTGTAGCAAACTACTTTCAACACGGAGGCACTTGCGGTTATACCCGAAGTAGACGTCAGCTTGCTTATTTTAAACAGGAAACCCTATACATATATTATTTCATTTTTAGATTCTACGAAATATAGAAATTAAATTGAAACAACTGATTGAAACTACTTTTACTTAGGGTAAAATTTTACTTGAAAGAGGCGTCGCGACTAGGAAAATCTTTAGAAGCACTGGTCCAGCTGGTTGAACTACAATGTGCATGAAAGTAAGCCAAAAGTGCATAATTTTTAAACATATAGAGCGTTTAGCATTCAAGTTATTTATGATACGTTCTTTCTTATACAGGATAATTATTTTGGAAAAATATTATCCGAAAACCATGGAATGAATTACTCGGGCAATATAAAATTAAAGCAGAAAATTGGACACAGTTCCAAGCTAAATCATTCCCGACTGATGATCTGGTCCATCCTTCCGAAGAACCCTAAATTCAATAATTAATGGAAATCAAATTATTTATCTAACATATTTTAAAGAGTGGTAAACTGTCCTGGTACAAGAGTGTTGGTTAGTTGAGCAACCAACAGTCATTATCTGGATGTGATAATTGATCCAGTCTTCAGATTGTTTATAACACCTACCTTATATGTTACGAAACCTCTCCTGTGGCGGTACAAAATCTAAAAACTATAGACGAATCCTGTGAGTTGATAACTATTCGAGAAATAGATTGCGAGAAATGCCTTCCTTATATGTTTTGGTGCTTCCTCTTCCTACTCGTATAAGGAAGGCATAATGATGTACCAACTGGATGCGTTGAAGTAGACAGGATTGTTTAACGGAGTTCATTGTAACTTTCTTATACAGGATAATTATTTTGGAAAAATATTATCCGAAAACCATGGAATGAATTACTCGGGCAATATAAAATTAAAGCAGAAAATTGGACACAGTTCCAAGCTAAATCATTCCCGACTGATAATCTGGTCCATCCTTCCGAAGAACCCTAAATTCAATAATTAATGGAAATCAAATTATTTATCTAACATATTTTAAAGAGTGGTAAACTGTCCTGGTACAAGAGTGTTGGTTAGTTGAGCAACCAACAGTCATTATCTGGATGTGATAATTGATCCAGTCTTCAGATTGTTTATAACACCTACCTTATATGTTACGAAACCTCTCCTGTGGCGGTACAAAATCTAAAAACTATAGACGAATCCTGTGAGTTGATAACTATTCGAGAAATAGATTGCGAGAAATGCCTTCCTTATATGTTTTGGTGCTTCCTCTTCCTACTCGTATAAGGAAGGCATAATGATGTACCAACTGGATGCGTTGAAGTAGACAGGATTGTTTAACGGAGTTCATTGTAATGCAACCGCTTTGGTTTTCAACGAGCTTCCGTCGAGCTTTGTTCAGAAGTGTGTTTTTTGGTCAAATTGGTTATCTATATATAATGTGCACATTTATAAAGTAATTTATTCAGCAGAGAATAAGCTACAAATTTCGTGGAGGAAGTAAAAATTACTTATTGGTAACTTTTAGAATGGAAAGTTGCCTCTAGTTAAACATGATTTGTTATTAATCATAGTTTTATCATATTCATTCCATAGTTTTGAATAAACAATTTTTTTTTGTTAATTCATGAACAACCATTACAGAATAGCCTCTATCCTGCACTAGTCTCAAGAAAGTTTGGTTCAAAATATGCACATCCATTATGCCAACCTTTTACTGTTAATATATTTTCACTATGTGATTTCCAAGATAGTATCTTAATTTTTGATCAATAGTAATTTGACAAGTTCTGTTATTCGTTTCCTTAAAAATATTACTAGCTTTCTAGTCAAGCAATATTTCTAGAAGCAGTATAACTTTGTGATCCGCCAATTCTTCTTGTAAAAGAGTCACAAGTCATTCCATATTTTTCTTTTTTGTCAAGCTATTTTGTAATATTTGATGATTTCGACATGGATAAATTGGTTGAATGATCGATGGATACACTTAAATAAGTTTGACGACTTGGGTGACTACTAAAGCATTTGATGATCCAATATGGGAAAACCACTTGCTACCAGTTTTGTACTTGCTGATCGGTCCTGTATTGAAGAAAACACCGGCGAACTATCTTTTTTTAAACACATAATGACTTTGACATCGCGAATTAGTGACAGTCTGTTTATCAAAATCAAAACTCAGGTTACTTTCCGCAATTTACCCCATCATGTTGGTTTACTTAGTGGTTGAATAGCTGCAGAGTTTTTTTTTTGCCAAAATGCGTTGATATTCCATGGGTATTTCATGAGAACATACAAGGTAATCATATTTTCTTTGGAACTCTTCATATTTGTCTAAAAATGTATTTGCTGTTGGACTAACTGAATGTGGGAGCGTAAAGACTGTACACGGGAGTAGAAACGAAATTAATATTTTGCTATTGGGCCAGCTGAATTTAATCAGCACAGTTTTTACGTTCGGATTTTTCATAAACCTGTAGTCTTATGAATACTTCCACAGAGGTTTAATTAATAAATTCCTCTGTTCTTTATGCCTCTATACTGTGGCAAAGCGAAAGAGACAAATTATTTCAACAGTTGTTGCTGGGGAAAAGGAAAAAATTAACATTTTACAAAAAATTATAATATATATTAAAAACACCGCTACACAAGTGAGTATAATCGGGTACGAGCTTCATATTTCATTTTTATATCACTGATATAAACAAGAACACGGGGGTATTTTTGAGGACATGGATTAAAACATCCAAAGAATTTACGAAGTAATATGTAACGAAATGGAAAATCCAAAGGAAATATGATAATACCAGTAATAATGAATAACTATAACGATAGCAATATCGATTAAGATAACTATAACGATAACGGTAAACATAACTCTGCTGATAACGATTACGGCAGAGGCAACATTAAGGGTAGGTAGAGATAACGATCATTATCATGATAATGTTAATAATGATATTTTACTTTTAGTTGTAAGAAACTTAGAGGAGCTTTACAGTCACTGCAAAAAATACATGAAAACAGATTTTTAAAGATGTTTGATTATGTATGTTATAAATTTTATAGAACTTTTTACGTTATAAATAAATTTCACACGTATTAATAATAATATCTCTACCCCTTATTTTAATCACAAGGAATAACTCGAAAGTCTGATACTTGGGTAAGGGAGAGAGAGAGACGCATATATTAAGGTGACTCCAATTATTGTGCCTGACAAACGCCCTAACCACCATTCAGTGCTGGAATGAGGGAAATAGGGAAAACCTCATCAGTTAGGGGAGGGAGCAGTCAATCATCAGCCGATATTAATCTCTCACATTTAAACCAAGCTGACGATCTTCCTATTATAGGACGTACGTCAGGATGGTTGTCAACCTATCCCTACGAACCGACCTTAATCTACTAGTAGATAATATAATTAAAAACTATCGGGCGAAATGGGGATTCGAACCCATGAACTCTGATTTAATCGATTGAGACACTAAACTCTGAGCACCAACTCAATTATATTATCTCACATATTTTTTTAATTTAAAGTATATTACTTAAAACCAGACAATTATAACGCGAAATTTGCTGGAATTATTTAATTAACAAAAAAAATAAATACTTACGATTAAGTAGAGCAGAGTGAAGCATTTAAGGGTTAATTATTGGCTGCCAAACTTGGGCGCCATCAATTGATATTTTTTGTGATGAAATGAAGTAAAGGTATAGTTTCTATCTAAGTGAAAAGAATTGCAAAAAAACTACTTGGAAATAACAAAGTTAAGTTTTAATATAATGCTATCAAACTATACATTTACGAAAAGTTTATAAACACAATAAACATATAAATTTAAACCCTACAACAGACCCTCTCAGATTCACATTAATGAGGGAGTGCTAATTCTTAATAAATCTCTAAAAAATGTAGTGCATAGATAGTTACAGTCCGCGATATAACGGTAAAGGGCCCTTAAATTCTTTAGAACACACGACCTATGCATAGGGTAAGTTAGTGGACTAAAAGGCACGGTACACTTAAAATATTTAGAGATGCACTTGTCCAAAATAATCAGAAATGTACTCACATAGGGTAAAGCTGTTTCAGGAACCTTAACGTCGCTAATACGTTATAAAGAAAATTCACTATCAACACATACTGGAACGATTTTTCTTTACTAATAACTAGTTGTGATTGGATTTGGATAGCTAATAATAATTCACCTTCTATTGATATTTTTGTCAGCTTTTTCCTTCCAAAATCCGACCTGCTTAATTCTCAGATCTTACTCAAAAACGTTGTTGTCGCCATCTTCTCTCCCTTCCCGAATTTTTCTCTTCTCAATTCACGTCACCCAAACGTTCACGTTTTTTCCCCGAGATGGAGACACTATATCGTTTAGAACTTCCGATTACGCATATCTATGACCATGTGTATAAATAGATATAGGGAACAGACAAATATATTGAAGTCATGTCTATAACTAATTAAAATACACATAATAAATATAATCTTTTACTTACATTGTTGTTGTTTAACAAAAAGGTAAAATGCACAGAATGAGATAAGAAATGGGAATTTAGATTAACTAAGAAAGGATATTTTCTTAGTTTTTAAAAAACGAGACCGTTACATAATATAGAGATTCAAAAAGTACTAGGTATAACAATAATTTTATTTGACTTTTTGACATGATGTCATTATGACATGCCATCAGATAAATAACTTAATGCACCTGTCGTTTCAAAAATACAAAATTTAGATTTTTTAGAAAAATATAATAATATTGATGCCACCAGATAAAATTTTGTATGTCATTTGGATCGTAAAACAATCATCAACACACGCCGTGTTATCAGACTCGGCAAACGCCTCGTGTGATAATATTCACGGCTAGAACCGTAATGATTGCCTCGTAGCCCACGTTAAGTTTCTCGAAGGCTACGATTGCCTTTATGATCCTTATTACATAAATAACTATTAAAGAATATATAACCTGAGATATAATAGGAGATGTTTTGTATTTTGAGGCAGAGAGAAAGGAAGGAAATGACCGGTAAAATCAACAGAAACTTTACAAACTGGCCTGGCACCAGCTTTCTGAAAGTTCTGCGAAGAAGCCTTCGTTCGGCTGGTAATGGCCCTGATTCACTCTAATGCCTTTAAGTGTCCGGTTTAATACTCATATAAAACTACCATAAATTTCAATTAGCCTTTACTGAATCGGTTAGACACGATATGTTATAACCGCTTACGGTCATTTTCTTTGCAATAATTAAGGTGAGTTCACATGAACACATTCATGTTTATGTAATCTCTTCATAAATTTTATGCCTTTTCTAACACTGAGTAAAGTTCAACCACAATCCGTTTTAAATAATAATCCGTCCCTAAAGTAATCCGCCCCCACCTTAACTTTTAAACGAATTGAGATATGGACCTCAAACAAAGTGTAGGGTGAATGGTATAAAAAAAATATAAAAAATGCTACTTTCCATCAGCAAAAGGAATTTTGACAACTGATAGAGGGCTCCACAGTCGCTGTCGGCACAATTGTTTACATACCATAGTAGGCTATGCTTTTAAATGTTTTAATCGAAGAATATTAATGTAATGTAATCTAAGCGGTTTCAATCTAAAAAAAAATGTATGTATAGGTGTTAAATCGGGGGAATGTGTTGACTTTCAATCACTTTAATATTTGAAAAGTAGGTGTTTCAATTCTCTACGTAGTCGTATTTGGTAAATAAAAATCAAGTTGTTTCTATTCCGTTCAAGTTATTTTATTTACAAACTGTCATCGATAAGTCGCTAGTTTGACATTTAAGTTATTTTGGGTGATACAATTTTTGGAGTATGGAATGAATAGTCACATAATACTAGAAACAGGAAATCAAGGAATACTTTTAGAGAATAATTCGTTTATAAATCAAGCAGATTGTGAAAGTACAATAGCATTCCAAAAATGTATGGCAACAAAATGTGTATATGGCTAAATGCATTATTACTATACCCCTAATGAAAGAGGTTTTATACATACATATTGTTACAAAATCACCGATACAGTGCTCGAGTGCGGCGTTGCCAAATCTACTTTCCCCCCCCCCCCGCCTTAAGGACATTGTGCACAATCTGGCAACACCGCCTCTGGAGGTCCAGGTACAACCCCCGCAAGGGCGAAGTCTCAACCCTCTAGGCCCTCAAATAAGGAAGATAGGTCTTTTTGTCCACATTTCTTGGATGTCACCAGCAGTACTTATCGAATACCCCTCGTATAACTTGGCTGTCGATTATTTATTGAACTGCCTTGGTATGTGGATTATTCATGCGTATTCGATGGAAATTTCTACGAGAATCTAGAAGCCTAGTTCACCTATGTAAAAGCCACGGCGTGGCAGCGAGGATGTTAGTCTTAATCAGGCAGCGATCCAGAGTAAATAAGCAATACTTAAGTGAACTAAGTGTTTCGAAGTGTTTTCGGCATGTATTAAATTAGTTATTGTACAAGAAGTGTTGTGTTGTTTGAAGTGTTAAATTTAGATTTTTGCTGTAGTATAAAAGTCTCACTTATTTTTAGAACCCCGGAAGGAATAACAATATTACAATACAATGTGGCTAATATTGACGACAAAGTTTCAATATAACTACAACATGAATATGGATAAATATCACCAATTTGTTGAAACCAAAGGCAGTGTCAAAAAAAACGTCAATAGAAGTTTTTAAATAATGAAAGCTCACACATAAAAGTGTTGTGTCTGTTTTATGGTCTGAAACAATGCAATGGCCTAACTACAAAAATAATAATTAGAAAATTATTAGTGGTCATTTACTGGACACATTAAAACTGAATATATCTAGTCATAGACCAGACATCCCTCTTCAAAAATTATACATACTCGTATACTAAAATGCTGGAAATTCAACCATAAAAATGATTTGAAATCCGAAATGTCATGAATATAGGTATACCGTAAACAAACGGGTATCTAATGACTTTATGGCATTCAATTAGTCTTTTGTGCCATTAAATCAACGAACTCCTGTAATTTGTTGGATATCTGGGGTTTTCGAGCCTCATTGATGACAAAAAAATACAATATATTATGAAAAAATAAGTAATAAGCAAATTTTTAACCAAACAAAATAAACTCGCAAAGAAAAAATTATTTAATATAAAACAGTTCAAGATTTTAAGTGTTTCTTAACTGCTACATTTCAATTTTAATAGCAATTAAATTTTCATATTCATTTACTGTTGTTTTTGAATAACTATTCATATTATAAAATTTTCTCAAGGTGGTTAAAATATTTTTCTAGCTAGCCCTTTTAGTTTACTGCCCGTCGTATAGAATGTTTGAATATATAATTGTCTAAATATGTTAAAGAAATATGTTTTAGTAGTCTAATAAGAATACAGGTGGTGTCTTAAAGCCTCCCGAACCTGCGTTTATAACTAGAATAATTTGCACTGGATTATATATGTTCAGAAAACATCTTCATCCACTCAGAATCGGTTGTAATATATTCATTCTTTAACCAAGTAATTCCAAGTAATCATCAACCAGAGCTATTAAAACTAAAATGCTTTCATAGATGAATATGGGATAATGACTTTAGTATTTCTCTGTATTCTTTTAGGATTTGCTACGTTTTACAACACGTTGTTTTGTATGGTATATAATTTATCATTTTTTTGTTACCGTCAATGTTTCTACTTGTGCTGGTAATTAGAGGTAGTCATATTTCCTGAAGCAGGTAAAAAGAATTTTTCATGAATAATAAAACACTACTCCATTACTCGTTATATCCATCAACTTTTCTGACAAGTCGTAACTTTAATTACATGAAATTACAGCCCCCATTGTAAATCGGGTAAATGGCGATATATATCACGGCGAAGAAGGCAGCAGACAAAGATGAGATATCAGATCCGACCCTACTTCAAGCGTGGGTTATTATTTCTTATATTATACAATATATCACATTTAGGGACATATGCTCTGAGGCTATTCTTAGAAAACAACTTACTGCAGAGAACTTGTATTACATCAAAACTATTAATTTTGATGTAATACTGTAAGCCAAGCTTGTGAGGATAGGAGGTATATGTATACATTATACAGCGTCCACCATATGTAACAGTGTCTAGGTGTAACGTTTTAATTATTTCTTTAAACATGTTTAAAAATTTCTTGGTGAAAATTTTTTGGTGATCTGCAATTATTGTTTTTAGGTGTTTTCATTTCATTGTTATGCCAACCAACTTTCAAATGACACTATATGTGTTTTATTTGTTTTTAAAATTATCATTTATACCTATTTTAGCGTTTGTAGGTAGGTAGGTACCCTAAATATTTTTAAACCCATCAAGAAATTAATTTCAGCAAATTAAATAAAATGGCATATTATACCAAATGTAACTTAGGTAAAATACAAAGGAGTAGATAAACAAATACAGAACCTCATCTTTATATCATAAGAAATATAGTGAATAAGGATATATGATATAATAATAGTTTTGGCCGAGATGAGTTTGGAATTATTAAAAAATCAACTTTCTTATGCTTATTTATAAACTTTGAAGATCTATTTGCAGGTAAACGGAAATTTATCCAAAATATATTTATAAGTAGGTACCTATTTTACTTACTCTATATTATAAACTTATTGATACTAACATGGTTTCATTCATACCTAGGTATTCTAAAAAAATCTTTTTTTTTTATTGGAACTGCAGTTACGTATATATATTTTTACATTTTTTGAAAGGCAGGACATTCCCTCAGGATTTTTATATTGGATTATTTTATTTTCTACGTTATTTCTGTTGAACGTAGGTACTACAAAAAATATTAAAATAAACTATCATTCATCCTTCATCATCATACTTATAATTAATGTGAAATACGGATTGATGCATTCGTTCCTTTATGATACAAAGAATAATGTTCCGTGAGGATATTAAAATTGTGTACGGCAATACCCGAAACAGTTCCGATTTGTAAGTGTTCTTGCGATACGCACTTTAACAAGCCCTGTCTTTTTAAATTAAGGAATCAACGATCTCTAACACAGAACTACGAATAGTAAGGATCTACTTTATATCCACCACCTATAAATACCTTATTTGAATAAGGTCTAAAACAAATTAAGCCAAAACGGCTGTGTTCCTGGCTATATGCCACGCAGAGCGCAGAATTATAAGTAAAAATATTTCGTATTTTGTCTAATAGTCAAAATACGAGGATTCGGATTGCGACGAAAACTACGAGGAAATACTTTAGATTTCACATCGTAGAATGTTACTAACTGCAGACCGGTTCCGATCTTTTTATGATCTCATCAGTGCAATATAAGTGATGATACCTGACAATGCGAAGACCCAAGTACTTGACTAGTAGGTCCGTTTTGCGAAAGCAAACCCTAGAGTCACTAGATAGACAGAGTAGCGCATTCGTCTCAAACGGCCGCCATGTTTAGTCCGATTTATATGGCGGCAGTTCAGATTACAATGGGTTAAATAATAATTTAATAAATAATTAAAATAAAGTTTCAATTAACAACGGAGCTCTTAAAAACACGTATAACCTAACGTACGTCTGATAACTGAGAAGACTAAATATAGCGAATCGGCGGCAAATGCCCGGCGCAAAGGGATGCGCTACTCTGCCTATCTAGTGACTCTAGCAAACCCTAGGAAAACCCTATCCCAAGGCGCCACCTCTTGGTAGTTCTCGCAACACAACTCAAATTAATCTTATGAAAGGAATCCAATACAATAACGGGATGTAGAGAGAACTTCTACCACTTGACAGTTGGTATGTACTTAACGCATAGCTTAATATACCATCGGTCAAGTCGTAGAACTTGCGCTCTAGTATTCGCTCTATCCAATTGGCACCTCTTGATATCTTAAATTTTTGGTATTGTATTACACATTTTTTTATATTATTTCAGAACCTCCCTATGAAGAAACGCTAAATAGTCTTAGGCATAGGCCATCAAATAAAATAAACCCTTTACTACATGCCATGACGTTTCGGTTTATTATTACTGAATGCTAAAGTTTGATACTAACAATTTTAACTTAATAAATTTTAATATAGAACATTACATATCTGAAGAAGATTTACTCATAATGAATCGAAACGTCATAACTTAGTACAATGTTTTTATTCGATTGCGGATATCCAAGATAACCAACTATAATAATTTTACTTACGAACGGTCAAGAAGGAAATTTAATTCATTTCACAACACAAAAAGCACAAACGGATGTTAAGATCAAAGGTAAACAGCTTTACTATTAGAGAAAAAGGGGAACGCTGCTTCAATGTCAAAAGAGACTTGTAAGGATCTGATGTCAGAGAATTAGCCGCCGTTAATGCTTGGTGTGTTCAGTTTGGTTTTATGTGGCTCTTGTATTTTGAAATATTCCATTATTATCATGTTTCCCAGCGCACTGTCATCTAGCCTCAATAGTGTATTTAAAATATCTTCCAGTATACCTCGCGCTGCTATTACTTACAATGTATCACATGGAGAAACGTGACATTTGCCATAAATCCAACGGCAAACTTGTCGGCCGAGAGAGTCATAAAGATTACATGATTCCCGAGACATGCTAATACCGCAAAGATCGCTCTAAACAATACATCAGGGTGGAGGAGACAAAGTAATGGCTTGCCAGGCAGACCGGCGAAGCCAGGACAGCGATTTAAAAGTCGTTACCAAAAAATTGCAGGACACATTAGGAGCAACTGTTCGTATCGATCCCCTTAAAAACGAATTATGTGAGGGAAAAGAAAATGTAGCCAACCACTTCTTTCTCGGCTCGCGTTCCGTACAGGGTGGTCGAGTCCAGCAGTTTGATATTGTATTATTTTAAATTATATTTTATAAATCGTTGGTTCTTTGTAAATTTTTACAAAGTATAAATCATTCTAATAAATTATTATCAATCGTTATTTCATAAATTATACGTCTATTCCACATCGTTTCACAACTATTTTAATTAATCACAGCTAGTTAATTATATATGAACTATTATTAATTGGCATGTGAACGCCTATTTAGTTGAGTTAAACAATAATTGAATTCAATGCAATAACGGGAAACGGGATATAGAAACAAGTTCTACTACTTGACAGATGGGTTGTACACAATACACAACTATGAATAGAAGGAATTACAAAGCAAAAATTTGCAGTATTTTGTCTAACATAGAATTAAAATACAAGGAATCGGATTGCAACGAAAACTATGAGGAAATACTGGACTTCACATCGTAGGATGTCATTAATTGCAGACCGGTTTCGATCTTTTTATGATCTCTTCAGTGCAATATAAGTGATCATACCTAGAAATGCGAAAACCCAAGTACTTGGCACAGTATGTAGTTTTGCGTACGCAAACCCTATACTATAGCACCAGCTCTTGGTAGTTCTCGCAACACAATCCAAACCAAATTATTCCTATGAGAATCTAATACAATAACTGGATGTAGAAACAAGTTCTAATACTTGACAGATGAGTTGTACATAATACATAACTATGAATAGTACGAATCCACTTTATATCCACCTTATTATATGCTGGATGGAGCCTGCAAGGTAATCAGGAGTTCGGATCCCCTCCCCTGCATGGTCCAAGACTTAGGTAGCACGTAGAGCAGCTGATAAACTCGGTCTCATCTTCGACGCTGAACGGTGAAACCCAGGAGGATCCAGACATTCTTCAGGGGATATTGAGTTCGTTGTGGGAAATGAGAAGTGCCTAATTCATTGGAACTACTCAATTCCCACTCTCAGGCAGATTCGAGCCAATAAGCCTGATGTAGTCCTCCTCGACCAGCAGCTCAAGACAATGTTTGTTATTGTATTCTCGGCTCCTGCCAAGACCAACATTGTCTTTAAAGAGGAGGAGAAACGGACGAACTATCGGGACCTTCTCTCGAACTACGCAGATTCCACCCAGAACGTACTGTGAAGCTTGTGGTACTGATTATAGGAGTCCTCGGTGGCGCAAGAGATACGTTGCTTTCGGAACTGAAGATCATACCGCCATGCCGAAATTCGGCAGATCTTCTAACTAGAAGTAGTAGTAGTTACTCATCCCACGGACGTGGGGAATAGCTACTGATAACCACCAGCGCCTGACTCTGAGAATCGGAGCCAGAGAACCGGTAAACCGGATTTAAACCAAATAACAATAATAATAATAATAATAATAATAATAATAATAATAATAATAATAATAATAAGAACAACAACAACAACAACAACAACAACAACAACAGCTTATTTCTAGAAAGCAAAAAGACTATACCAGCCTTAAAACAAAATTCAAAACTCCTTTTGAGTGCCAACCTGTACGTACCGATATTTTATTTCGATCCGAAAGAAGCATTCCTGGTGGCCATAGATAATGACGTTCATACCGTGACGCTGTGCCATTATCTGAAAATTTACATTTCCACTCGAACAGATGTACTGCTTCTACCCCACCTCCTCCAGCTCACGCCAAATTTGCCTTATTCCGATTCAGCTGTAAAATTTGAATTTTAAATAATGCCAGCTTTCCGATTTAATAAATAGGAAAATAATAGTTCCTTTTAAGATTTACATCGAACTGGGGGATGTACAATGCATATCAAAACTTTTTATGTAACAGGCTCTTATTAATAGTAACAGTAACCTTAGAAATGTTAGGTATTATTTGACACAATAATAAATTTAATGTGTTTTAAAACCATTAAAAACACATTTTTCAATATCTTTAGATTTATTTGTAGTGGCGAGATACAGTGAAATACACCGTAGTGCCTTCTTTGGGCCTTTGCTACTACCTGTCTGACAATTATTGTCTAATTGACAGACAGATAACGATCCGCTTTTATGCAAATGCCATTACAGCGACCTCTATTGTCTTTGAGGAAGACAATCCTACTTAATTATTGGTAGGAGATGCCGAAAACACTACTCCACGGGCAATATGCCCCGACTGGCGTTGCATATTGTCCGTTGAGTAGTTGTTTTCGGCATCTCCTACCAATATCTTTAGATCTAGTTCTTATTTCCTGCAGGTTTGTGAATTTTAGTTTTACTGTTGCAAGCTTATTGATTTAGTAGATGAAATAATATAGCAGAAAACTGTATACTGAAACAAACAGTATACAGTTTTTACATTTATATCAATTCTTGGTATATTCTCTTTACAGAGACATTTTGAAAAACCATTATTCATTTATAATGAAGATATCATGCAAAAATATATAATTATTAATTTAAAAAGCTATAGCCTGGCGATTTTAATTAATTTTTCCCTCATTTTAGAATTATATTATTATTATTATTATTATTATTATTATTATTATTACAGTGATATTAATAATACCACTGCCACCATTTCTATTGTATCTACTGTACTTATATGAAACCGTTTTATTAGTATAATCAGCCATATTGAGGAACGAAAATTTAATATAATGAAAGTACAAGGCAATCTACCAGGGTTACATCGCAGTAAAAAGGACATAAAATAGGCGCATTAGGAAACTAATGGGATGTATTTCTGATGTAATCGCATTATATATTCATTTCAGCACTGGAATTAAATCAATCTGATGCGAACGTGTTTGAGATTCTTGATCCGTTTGAATGTCAGAAATTCTATAGTTGTTTTTTTTTATACTTGACTTCCATTTTATCACTTGTCATTGTGCAATATTGCGTTCACAAATCTGGCCGAACTCAGAAGACAGAACATTGAAAAATGCATAGTGAATATCGGATTATGGATAATGGACAATGGATAATGGATACTGATTAATTGATAATTGAGCATAAATATTGAACAATCGATAGTGGATGCTGAATAGTGCAGAACGACTAATGAATCAGGAATAAGGAAATATAATTCGTGAAGCATGAATCAGTTACGAATAAGAATCAGACACGATAATGTATAATAGACAATGGATAATGGACAATGAGCAATGGACAATTAATGAACAATAAACGATAAATAAGAAAATATTGATAATTAAGGTTGAGTTTAAGGTCAACAAGCCAAAGATATAAAAGCTTATTTTTTTAGGTTATGTTACTTTTTTACCATATCTAAATGTTTATTACTTTAAGCTGAATTAAAAAATGTGAAGGCAGGTTTTAGAATGATTTTTGATATCTGGCTGATTTTTCATATCCAATCCTTTTAAGCGAGACTTCCAATGATACCGGAAGTAGTACAGTGGTATTCTTGAACAAATACTAATAAAACAGGTGTAATGACTTTGTAGGTATATCGCAAAACTTTAGTTTCTTATAACTTTTTTAGAAATGTATAGTTAGGTAAGTAATAATACTATAATAATATTAAGCTTAGAAATACTTAGATGTAGGTAGATGTTACTAGTTTAAAACTATGTTAAACTTACATAAAATTATAACATATAATTGGAAAGTACAACCTTCAACTTAGACTATTAGTAGAAATTATATTTATATAGAAAATAGAGAGAGTTATTGAAAGTCACATTAATACCGTCGCGCAGTTTTAACGATGACTTTATTTGAGTAATAATAATAATAATATCTACCCCATATACCCCAGAATTCTAGTAAAAATCTTGAATTTACGGTATACGCCTTTAGCTAAGTTCATAACAATGTCATGCAACATTTTTTATTGATTTTCTTTTTTGTTATAATTTTTTAAAAGTTTATTTATGGCAAGGTGATTTTACTAACAATATAGGATAATTTGTAGTTAATTGAGTTTTTATGAGTAATGACCGGAATGGGTTTAACCTTCACACGGAACTCTAAAATAAAATTAACTTTTAATATTAACTCAAGCTGTTAATATTATGAATATACAAGGCCGGCTTAAAAAAGTCTTGAAAATTGTTTGTAATATATTCATCCATACATCCTACATATGTAGAGATAACCTCACGTTTTATTTAAAATAACAAAGTTGTCCAATTCTCAAAAAGTCCAGATAACAACATAAAATTCCATCTTAAATAGCAACTTTGATTTGTTTTAAAAAAATGTTTTCTTCGCCTGAAAATCGTTTTGTCAATTTCGCTTCTTCTATTCTTAACAATCTTATCTATGTAAAACATCAAACGTGGCACTTCACTAAAAAATATTTCATAAAATGAATGGTTTCTTACCTACATTTTCAACAACTCATGCACTTCCTTAATATTAAATTTATAAACAAATAAATGGTTCTCTTCTTATATTTACCTGTCGCTGCATCAGTTATATCAGTTTGTAAGAAATTAAACACGACTTAAAGTGCCTCTTGGGAGCAGCTACTAGAATTTTCTCCGTTAGCCCAAAAAGAGAATGTAAGCCTAAGCTCCTTAGCAGAAGATTTATTTCCATTGTATATTTATAGAGGTAGTCTGTATATAGCACTGAGTGGTAACTTAGATAGGCACCAGGTTAAGATTTAAAAACATTGAATAAATTTAACGACACCGAAATGGCGTTTTTTCCTCTGCTCTGCATAACAAATGGATATCATTATATCTAAGTGAGGAACGAATTCATTGCAACAGTTCAGAAGCACCCTAGGACTGAAAATTTGAAATTGTAAATAAACTATAAAAATATTCGTACAAGTCGTATTCATCGTATTTTGCTGTAATTTTGTCGGGGTTAATTTTGGGGGAAGACTAGGTGTGCGACCATTTTAATTCGGTGAGCTAAGAGGTAAGATAAGAGGAGCAGCGCGTGGTAGACCTCCTACCAAACAAATAGCTTATGAAATACGCTATAGTGGAGCGGCGATTTAAGAGGTATCGCGTGGTGGACCACCCTGTATCCGCTTATAATTAAAATACCGGGATATCAAAAATTATCTTGGTCAAGGGTGGTTGTGGAATGTAAAACGTGTGTCTTACTTTAAATTTTTGAATATGTTTTGTTGTGTCAGAATCTGTCAAGTCATTGTGCTGAAATTTTCTAATCCAGTTTTTGAATCATGCCTCTTACCACACAGCACAAAATTTTCATGATTGAAGCCTATTTTCGAACGGGTGCGCTAGTTAATGGAAATTGGCAATACAGTCAACGTTTGTGTTTGGACAATTTTCGAGAGCACTTCCCAAACGTGGCAATATTACTGGACAATTTTTATGCGTGCCTTACAAATTGTGTTGGAGTATTTCGCGAAACTGGTTGTGTGACTCATAAAAAAGGTGTTGGTAGACCTAGAGTTCATACAGAAGAAGTTGTCAATGACGTTCGTCAACGTATGGAAGAGAAGCCTGCAAAACCTTTGAAACGTCTTTCTCAGGAAATTGGACTTTCTTATGGAACTTGTCATAAGATTTTAAAGAAAGACTTGAACATGCATCCATATAAGATGCAAGCACATCAAGCTCTTCTGCCCGCAGACCACCCCAGACGCCTTGGTTACTGCCATTGGTTTGTCAATAATTTAATGAATGACGATCTTCTGGACTTAACTTTTTTTTCTGACGAAACGTGGTTCCACCTTTCGGGATACATCAATTCTCAAAATATGCGAATGTGGAGCAATAATAACCCTCATGTTTTTTGCTAAATTGCCACTACATGCTCAAAAAATTGGTGTTTGGATGGCAGTTCCTCGCAGAAGAATAATTGGGCCAATTTTTTTCGATTTCACCGTCAACGCAGAAAGGTACAGACACAACTTTTTGGCTGAATTTGTGCAACAGTTAAACGATGATGAACTTCGGTACGGTTATTTCCAGCATGACGGTGCAACAGCACATACTACACGAGAAAATATTGCTTTCCTCCGCGAGTTTTTTGATGACCGGCTGATAAGTTTGCATACAGAAGTTGAGTTTCCTCCGAGATCACCTTTTTTGACCAATTATGGACTATTTTATATTTCCTTACTGAAAAAACAAGATTTTCGCAACTCCGGTAAATAATTTGCAAGAACTACAACAAAGAATTGTTCAGCAATGTGCAACCATAACGCCAGAAATGCTGCAAAACGCTTTTCACAGCATGAGGAGGCGCGTCAACTTGTGCATCGAACAAAACGGGGGACATTTCCAACAATTAGGTACTGTAATTTAGTTTTTCTTGTTACTAAAACCGTTATTTCATAATTTGTAGTTCATTATTGTTTTACAACTGAAATAAATAGGTATGAAATTTGTAGGTTATTGATGATGTCAGTGTGACAGTGACATAATTATTTCAAATTTAAAGTAAGACACACGTTTTACATTCCACAACCACCCTTGACCAAGATCATTTTTGATATCCCGGTATTTAAGGTTATGGAGACGCTCAACACGGGCCACGGCTTCAGTCGTGTGTCGTCGATTGTTGTATTACTTCCATTCGTGTCATCACTTGTTTACGCCTGACGATTGACAGCGTTTTGTTCGTTTTGTTCTATTAAAGGTCGGGAAATTGTAGTCTGGATGCATTGACCATCGTCGCCTACGCCGAATCAAGTCACGACATAGGTTTTTAAATTTAAGAGGACTGCTCTCCGTTAGCAAAAACAATCGAACCTTCTTCGAGTACTTCATTTTGGCACTGACTGACAACAGTGACGACCTATCTCACGAGAAAGAAATACAACTTTGTCATAATGTTGTCAACTAATAATCATGTTAACAACCTGGACCATGCTGTATGTCCAGGTTGTTAACAACCTGGACAACCGTTCGCGAGATCACCGCGAGGTGCACCTTCTCACTATGGTGAAGCGCACTGCACTTTCAGCTGTATCTGCCGTTTACCTCTTATCTCACCGCCTCACTATGGTCGTAGACTGATCTGTACCCGTAAAGAGGTATTATTCAACGAGCTCTGTGGCTGCACTAAGAGCATTCCATTTTTCTTGGTTCATGGTTGTGCTTATCAGATTTGGAATGATCAAACCTAAATTTCTGGTCAATGCTGGTACGTTTTGACTTTCGCCTTCAGGATGGTGATGACCTAAATATTTTTCTTCTCCAGGCTTACCGTCTACGCTGTTTCTATTTTGCTTGTTAGGAGACTAGGGTCTTTTGTGCTTACTTTTGATCGAGGCTCGCTTGCTTGTTGTTTTGCCTGGCTTAGCAGATTTAGTTGCTTCTAGTGTATTAAGGGTTGTTAGTTCTTTCCCCCTACCATTCGATTTATACCAGGGGTATCATAAGACTGTAAAGTATTTGTACCTTCGCCTTAGATGTTACATTGAAATCAGCAATATTCTAACCAATTACTCAAAATAGGAGTACATTAAATAGTAATAACTTGACGAGATATAAATAATTTAAATTAGATTAAATGATAAATCCAGTTACTAATGCACGAGGTTATTAAACGTTATCGTTAACGTTTACAGTTCAAAAATACAAAACAATCTAATAATTGCATCCTGAAAAGGAAGTCTTACATATTTAAAATAGTTACCAGTTGTAAAATAAATCTTGCCGATACAGGCGTAGGCGATAAAGTGGTTAAATATTAATTTTAACTGATTCCTAATGAATTAAAATTGTACGACCATTCATACCAATCTTACAAAATTGTAATTAAGGTTATTCTGAGTTATTCTATTTATGTTTTATACATTTAAGTAATGTCAATATTTGATATTATAAATTCGAATAATGATTCAGATAAATCATACACCTCTATTAAAAATAAATTGTAAAAATAATATCCATTGAAGGCCCAGCACTCTAGATTCTAAGACCAGATGAACATGTTAATACAATAATAACTCAAATTAGTGTTGCTTTTAATAGGGCCATCTATACATTTTGACTTATATGAAATATCAGCATTATCTCATAAATTCATTGATATACGAGTTAGATAATAGCTGCATAATTGTGTAAATATATATTTGAAGTGGGGAATGGACCATAGAATGGGATCGGACGACTAGAATGACGTAATTATTTATAGACGCGTGCACATCGGACTAGCCTACCATGTTAACTTTATTCGGATTCTCTGTCAACGCATTAATAAAAATTCAGAACTGGTCTGGATTCTAGAAAAACCAAAACGCACTTATGCGATTGTAACGCACTCTGTTGGCGTAGTAGTAAATTAAACAGATGACAGATCACGTACAGATCACACATAACCTCTAATGGCTCAAATAACAAATTCTGTGATTTGATTATTGTTTTTAAGTATAAAACGACACGATATAAATAAATGTCTGGTAATTATTATATGAACGATACCGTAAAAATTGTAGAAAATAGTTATTTGTATACCAAGGCCGCGAAACGCAGCTTTGCGCGTCCGAGAGAAGAGTTGTCAGCCGAGGTCGCTTGCGGCCGAGGCTGACAATCTCGAGGACGCCAAAGCGGTTTGCGGCCGAGTTATACACAAAACTTTTTGTGCAACCCTAATAAAATTATATAAATATTGTTTAATATTATTAATATTTTGAAACAGTATTATCTTTGAATAGAAAAGTAATCTAGTGGTTTTACTGTGACGGTGTTTCTATGGAAACGAAATATTTTGACTGTATACAAAACAATTTGACAGTTTTTAAATTGAGTCTATAATGTCTGACGCTGAGAGCGATATTTCAATTTCTTGCACTCCTCCACAGCTGAGAAACATCGTAAACTCGGCAATTTCAGATCTAATACCCGAAAAATCTAAGAAGAAATATGAAAAATGTTATGGCAATTTCAAAAAATGGTGTGACGAGCAAAATGTGAAAACTATCTCTGAAAATATTTTATTGGCTTATTTGATAGAGAAATCAAAGGCTGTAAAGAGTTCGTGTCTATGGAGCATTTATTCTATGTTGAAGTGTAGTGCCAAGTGTTTCTAATAATTATTCGAAAACATTAGAATTAGGTGCTTCAGTTAGTTCAGGTGTAAATATTACGAACAATACAAATTGTCAAATTACTGTTAATATTCATCCTCAATAAATACTTGTTAATATGGAATTATTTATTTAATAAAAAAAAGGACTCCTGTTGCCTTATTGCAGAAATGTCAAGTTTTGATTGAAATTTTGACATTTGAGTGACATTTAGTTTGCCGGCCGTTGTTAAGGGTAACAGCCGCAAATATGAATTTTGCGGACTGTGTTGCGAATGCAAAATAGTCGCTTTGAGGAGGGTTGCACAAAAAATAATTTGTTTAATCAACTTTTCTTTTTAAACAAGTTTGTTTAAAATATAATACATAGGTATGTTTCTCTTGTCTGTTGTTTTTATTATATTATTTCTCCTATCCCACACGCATTAAAACATTTCTGAAATTAAATCTGCTGCTTCGGCAAACAGGAAATAAGAACCATCGGGGGTGGTGTGGGGTATACGGGATTCATTTGATTCGGTTATCGGCCAGCACGTTTCCCTAAGAGCGCCGTCCTGCTCTAAACGACTCTACGTGCCACCTCGAAATCATTATCTATCTGCTTTCAGTCGCAGTGTCTATTTTTTTCTGGCTTCGATTTGCTCTGACGAGAAATAATGTGTCTAATGAGGCGCCATTGTTATTTTAGATGCCTGAAATCTGTTCTCTCTGTGAAAAAACAAATTATAAAATCAGAGCCTGTCAATGATTTAAGGGTTAGTTATGGTTAATTAGGGGCCATGGGTATATTTTTATTTCCAGCTTCTAAAAAGTGGTTTTAAACAAGTGACGTTATCCACAGCAATACGCTCTGCTTTTGCAAATTTTCTTTTCTGTTTGGCGTTGCCATGGTACAGTTTGTTTATTTGCCCTTTGTTTATCAAGTTGTCATTAATTTCAGCCCTCTTTGACTAAATTTAAACCTGTTGTGCATTTCAACATTTTTTGTTCACTATCTGTAATGATATTAATTGTATCTTTAAGGGTCCATTCACTGTAGACTTGACCGACATGAATTCGGGGTCGAGTTGAGAGGTTGCGTAGCCGATGGGTGAAGACTTACATATTTCCACTACCCAATTATTTAGATTTCGGAGGTGCACGTAAAGCCGAAGTAAAAAGGCCCATGGAAATAATGTTAGCCCTCATTGCAAGGGTACCGGATTTGTCTTATAATTGAAACAAAAATTCTTTTTAGTGATATAAATTATATATCACCGGAAAGATCAAAAGATAAATTAGATCCCTATAGTAGCAAATTTTTGTTTAATACATGTATTTTAGAGAAAATAATTTTTGAAAATACGCTATTTTAGTACAAGATTGTTTGCCTGGAATTTTAAAAATAAAAAGAATTACAGAAAATTACTACTATAGGGATTTAGATTAAAGTTTTATCTTTCAATACTTTTTTACTAAAAGTCGCTATCTTTTATAGTTTTTTTATAATTAGACACGAGACGAACGCCGATTTTGGGCTTATTTCGGACTAGTGAATGGACTCTTAAGATTAACGTGTTTCAAAGAATCTTTCCAAACCTTTTAATAATAAATAAATAAATAAATAGAATACATACCGTCTTATAATTTTCAACATAACCTTTATGACCATTTTTAAACACTGGATCACTTGGCTTCTTTCCACAGTCGGTGATTTATATTTGTTTTTAGTGAAAGATTGAATAAAATGCATAATGGAACAGCTAGAACACCTGCGTAATATTCATCAACAAAATATAAGTAGTACCTATATTATCTGGCCCAGAAGTGATTTCATATATATTAAAACGCGTCGATTCTGTCTCCCTCTAAATTCCGTCGCCGAATCCGCAAAGTTTCAAAGCTATCTCCTCCGTGGGCGATCTCGGAACGATCTCCGCGGACCACCGGAGGACGCCCCCGGCCTTTCTCCAATGCGTAGGGGTATTTTCGTCCCGTTTCCTACGCGTTTTCCCAATTTAAACGCCTTTTCAAAAAACCTCTGCAAAATTTTCGTCGATCGCCGTTCGGCGAGAGAGATGCGGCTAGCACCGGCGTTTGTCCTCGCGCCTAATGGTCCCGTCACGCCCGCCGAAATACCGACTTTTCGCGGGACTCCCTAGACCCGTTTTCTAATTTTACGGCCTCGAGACCCGCTTCAAGCGAAAGTTCCGTCCTTTCTCTAATCCTTTGAGATTTTTTTTCGAGACCGTACGCCCATTCCTTTTACGTCTATTTCGTCTTCGAAAATCTTGAGTCGCATCCGTCTCAACTTCTATCTCATTTTATATGCCCATGTGAGATTACAATAACGAGACAAGCACCTCCCACGAAAACTGTCAAATTAATTAAACTTCAGATAGGTTATTTTCCTACGAGAAATATTGCTAACGGAATGAATAGTACTGACTGATAAACATTTCTGATTACCAAAATACTGAATCGAAATGCTTTTCCAATGAGAAAATCGGTAAAAATTATTTTTTCGGGTTGACACGTACAGTTTACATACTTAAACGTCTCAAGGTAAACATTTGACAACAGGCGTGGTAGCGCAACGGGAAAGTAGTGGGTCAAAACTTAATAATGCTGATTTCGCGAGTTCGAGTCTCGCTGCAAGCAAATTTTTTTTTCTTTTTAATTCCAATTATTTATTAGTATTAGTATTTAGTTATTCTGTTTCATTATCCATAGCTTTTATTCTTTTTGCACGTATAGTTTGGAATTAATTCGTTCATTTTGGCAGTCTGTTAAATTCTTGATTTTAGCTTACAAAAGTAAATATCTACAATATTTTTGGTCCCATTGATAAAATTGACAATAATGTTAACTTAAAAATAAATTCTACTTTCAGTACTTAAAAAATTATGATGTTTTACCATCAAGAATAGAGTACCCTTACAATTCATCAAAATATTAAGAAAAATCGTTTAGTATAATTACATCATCACAAAATTTCTTTAATATGTATTTTCTTTAAAATAATATTATTTTAGATGCATTTGCCACCCGAAGGGTGACCCCCAGGCCGCAGGCCTGGACCCCCGGTAGGGCTAGAAATGGGAACGAAAATCGCGATAGCGATTTTCTCCCATTTCTAGTTTTATTTTAAATTCTCTTATAGCTCTAAATACTTCACTGTCGGAAATATGTTAAAAGGAAATAAATAGTAATATAATAATTATCAAAACGTTCTGTGTTCAAGATCAAGCAGTAAATAAACACGTTAAAAAAATTGCCAAACACAATATCTTGAGGATTATCGTAAAATCTATGTTTATATGACTTCTTTTCAAGAGTTCTAGAAGTTCTATTTTTTTAAATGTAAATATTACCAAAAGAGCTTGGAATTATAATGAAGTGATACAAATATGGATTACTTAAAGTACATGAACAAAGAGTGAGCGGTAGGATCATCATAATAATAATATCTCTATCCCTCATTCTCATCTTAATTATGAGCCCACTTGACTTGTGTGGGAGAAGGAGCGGCATATTATTGTTTTACGGCCCGCGAGTGCGCTTAGGAACGACTTACGATGTTATAACTTTAACTACCATTTAGTACGAGAATATGGGAAACCTGAAAAACATTAATTAAAGTGTACAGTAGGTGAACAGCCATTTATACAGTGATATTGCAGTACTAGTTGCATATTAAGAACGCTACGAGTTTTATGCACGCAGATTTAATAGAGCAGCAATTAGAAAAAGTTCAATAAATCAAACAGTATTGCAGGTTTTATTTCTATGAAATAATAGACAGCATAGACCCAACTTCTATCAATCCTGCGAAATACAAAAATATATTTTTTTTTAATGGGCACCTAAAGGCCGTTTGTAACTTCACGATATTTATCAGATAATTTCACAGAAAATTTCTTGGTGCATTTTTAAAAATATTATTTTGAAAATTGTAAATTGCCTGTTTGCAATGTTAACTAAATTATTTTCCATTTTTCATTTATACGCAATCGCAGTAAGCTTCTTGTTTCAACACCATCTGTTGTTATTTTTCATAAGTTTAAGAATATAGGTCACGATCCTGAGATTTTTTGATCCTGAGATCAGAATAATAAGGGTACATTACAAACAAAACACATGCACGCACATAGATAAAGTTAATTTAAGTTGAGGTTTGAGGTTATTTCCTATTCGTTATCGTTAATCATCAAGTCAAACTCAAACAGCTGACTATAATTGATAGTCGTGCAATGCGCAGATATCCGCGTCGATTTCGGCGAGAAAATAGAACATGTTGAAAATAATTTCTTAAAAAATTTCTTGAAAAATTTATACATAGATTTACTGTTTGCAATTGATGGATATTCATTATGAAATTTTTTTAGTAATTATTTTAAGAATTATTGGAAAAATATCATAAATTGACAAACGGCCTTAAGCAGCAATTATTGAGGATATTAATATTTCGCAATTGTGCCATATGCACCACATTCGCTGTTAAACGATGCTAGTAAAGGGTGTTTTCGAAATACTTGTATTATTTTGTTAAAACGTCCACAGGCAGTTAATAATGTCCGTCATTTGTATTTTACGCCGTGTTTGACTAAATTGATTCGTGTCGTCGGTGTTGGCAGTGTGCGCGTCAGGATTTTATGCCATCCTGCTCTTCTAATCCGTTGTCACTGCCGGCAAAGCAGAACCCTTTTATCGCGGCGAAATAGATGGCGCATCCGGTACTTTTTTATTATTTATACGAAACTTTGTGCTGAGATAATTAGATTACAAGAAAAATTGCGCCACAGTGTCGGTTTTAAAAGAGGATTTTACTTTTTAATTTTTTTCACGGCCTTTCATACTCTTATCCTTTGAGGTTTCTTTCCAGCAGGATAAGGCAAAGTTCAGGGTGGAACCGGGTTGACTAAATTATGACAATCTCAACAAAAGGGGACTCTCCAACCTCTGCCGTGATATTATGAAATGGTACAGGAACGTGCCGTTTCACGAAAGAATCGTTAAAATGAATACTGAAACCTACCGTGACTTCTGACTTTAAGAAATCGTAGGTAATCAGTGCGAAAATAATTTCCAGTTGCTGGAAATTGTTTCAAAGATGAAATTAATTAGAAAAATTTCATGGAAGTCATAAGTTTTACATGGAATGGTTTAAAATACCGTATTTACAGTTACAGGGCGAGTTAAAATGCACTGATAGCATTTAGTAGATACGGCAGTACATCTGATATTAAAGTTTCAATAATAAAAAAAAACTTTATCAAAAAGGGCAATTTATCAAAAATTCCTGTAGGAATACGACTGTAAAAACACTGCAACCACGCTCAAAATGAGTTTAAGACTTTGTCAAAGTGAATATATTTCTCCATAAATTTTTTACACCTACAAAATTGGCAAAAAATAAATAATATAGTTAGCTTGAATTTTTATTTAACTGGAATTAAAAAATAAAACAAACATAAAATGAAAGTAACATAAATATAAATATGATCCTCAAAAGTCATTGGAAAATATTCAATAATACAATAATACAACAAAACAATGAAACAATTAACATACTCGACATAAAACACAAAGAAATATAAAAACACTAAACCAGAAAAAATTAACAATATAAAATAATATAAAATTACAATATTATACAAGTGTATTAAATAGTGATTAAGAAAAACTAAGAAAAAAAACATAAGGTCCACATTAAAATAAAAGAAATCGTGACAATTTTAATCTTTTTATAAATAAAAGTGAACAAGAAAAAATATCGCAGGACGAATTATTGTAAATATTACAAATATTGCTTAAAGGAGAAAATTTCCTAATGTTTGTTCGTGGAGTTACAAATAAAATCAATTTGTATGAGGTGAGGTCGTTCTGGAAACATGCAAGTTCAGCTTACTTAGAATTTCAGTGCAGTTAATATAATTATAAAGTGATTTAAATAGAAAAATTAGGCAAGCAATATTACGTCTTTCTATTAACGCAACAAATGAAAATATGTCAAGGAGTTGAGAATGAGGAAACCCAATAGGTGGACATCTCCAACTGTATGAAAAGCAACAAGTTTAAGAAAACTATAGTTTCTTTTGGGAATACACCACCTGTAAAATAACAAAAAGCAGAAAACTAGAAACATACAAATTAAATATTCAAAGTGCAGTACCAAGGCAAAAAATTTTCAAACTGCCTTGATACTGCACTTTGAATATTTAATTTGCACACACATGCTTCTGGGTCCCTGCTTTCTGTAATTTTACAGGTGGTGTCCCAAAAGAAACTATGAATCATGAAAACTCACCACAAATAAGTTACAGATATTATCTCTTAAGGCTGTCAATGATAACGGAATAATTAGGTGACTATATTATAAAAAAAAGTCTAGGAGACTTAATAATTCAGCTTTAGAACGAACTAGAGAAATATAGTGTTTTAAGGCAAATTTTATTTGACAAATTGCCCGTGTTCCTAATAACATATTCAAAAGCTTTACATGCACTGGCAGTTATCTTTAACATATGATTATTTTTTGTCAAATATAACACAAGAGGTCACAAAAGGTTTCAGGTCTAGAAAGGATGCTGTTAGCGATAAAACAATGAAAATATGGGGGTATGAAGCTGTGTAGAAAAGGACATAACATTGCATTCCTCTGAATTAAAGTATAGATTATTTAGTGTGCACCATTCATTATATTAACATGAAAGAGCCAAAAGCCATTATGTTACTACTTATGTTTTAAATTTTGATATAAGTTCGATAATGTGAAGAGCATAACTATCTGTTACCCATATATTAAAGTGCAGAGACGCCAAGACCCGTAATCAGTAACGAGATACAGGAAAATGCACCGGTATATCACATAAGATGTAATTGAGAGGTAAAGCATGCAGATAGCTGGCCCTTTAGAGGTGTTATAGTCCATCAATGAACTGCTCTTTAACTTAATCTGCTCCTTCATTACATCCTTTGAGAGCGCCTCGCTATATAGACGTATGGGGAGCCATGCATGCAAATGGCCTGTCGATAAACGGTCCGAAGGTAGCCGCAGGTTGTTTGACAGTAAATATTATATAGGAATATGCACACGCTGAGCAATATTACGTCTTTGGATCTTCCCACATGTCTGGGAACATGCGGCGAGGATATTGATGCAGCAGAATGTTAAGCACACCGTTGTACTACGACATTTGTCTTCAGTTTGCCAGAAATATTATAATATAAATAATATTTCTTCGTGATAATACGCATACAGTAGGTATTGGAGAATTGCAATGTAAATATATTGAGATAGGAAGAAAGGCGATTAACCTCATAGTTTTAAGATTAATTTGAATACAAAACACACTATACAGGGTGTGTCAAACGAGTTGACATTAACTAATTGTTTTGAAGAAAACATTGACCTCATTTAGATGTTCCAAGAAATATGTAGAAAACACTCTATATACTAATATTTCGACTTGTTAACCGTTTTTCAATAGAGTAAATGTCTACTACTAAATATTTCCAAGCGCGTTTTTGTTATTTATCGGTTTACGAGTACCTACCCCGATTGGTCCCACCATCTGGTAATGCCCGAATTTTTAGTACCTTTTCTAAGAAGGGCGAAAATGTAAAAATCAGTCCTAGTACAGATTTATAATTAAAGATTTTTTAATTTCTAATTGCTCTAACAGATCTAAGCGCTTTCCTTTCTTTTCTCGATGCAGTATCTTTACATTTTTCAGATCTAGAAAATTATTGTTTTCTATACAATGCGTCGAAAATTCTGTCGCATAGAAATTCTCAATTCTCGCATTCTATACAAAGCGTCGACGCATTGTATAGAAAACAATAATTTTGTAGATCTGAAAAATGTAAAGGTACTGCATCGAGAAAAGAAAGGAAAGCGCTTAGATCTGTTAGAGCAATTTGAAATTAAAAAAATCTTTAATTATAAATCCTTGTACTACGAGTGATCAGATAGATTTTACATTTTTGTTCTTCTTAGAAAAGGTACTAAAAACTGGGGCTTTACCAAATGGTAGGATCTATCGGCGTAGGTACTCGTAAACCGATAAATAACAAAAACGGGCTTGGAAATATTTAGTAATAGACTTTTACTCTATTGAAAAAGGCCTAATAAGCCGAAATACTAGTATATAGAGTGTTTTCTATATATTTCTTGGAACATCTAAATGAGATCAATGTTTTTTTCAAAACAATTATTTTCACGATGTTTCATAAAGAACCATCCGCTTCGAGTATCCACTTTATTGACATTTGATTTTTCCAACAAGTTATTTCACCACACCATTTTTTTCGTAATCATACACTTCGTCATATTTCTAAATAATAGATAAAGTACCTATCTATAAATACATTCGCTATCTTACGCTGTATTTACGTAAATCTGTGAATGATATTAATTTTATTATCAAAATACTAGAATGTCGCCTACGCCACCATTAGACATAGACAGTTTGGAACTTGTTGGTACTCCTGAGAATAGCATACATGGAAAAATCGACAAATCCCCAATCGTAAATTGGGGATGGAAGTAAAAAATACTGGATCTATGTCTATGCTATCTCTAATCTATGTCTGTGCCTCGCCACTAAAATTAATGCAGGTTAGTGGTTGGTGTAACATGGTTGCCATCATTCATCGGTTCCTTCAGCTACGGCATTCTGAGGAGAACTACAAAGCGAGAAACTGATGTTGGTGGTAGCTCTGGTGAATGATTCTAGTATTTCTAGCTATTCTAGAGTAGTTCATATTTCCTTGTACGTAATAATTATATCTTTGTTGAAATGGCATTTGGAAGTAGGTTGCCATGTTGACAATATTGTCGGGCACATGCATGGACCAATGGATAGTATACGCTGCCTCAAACTATTACATAGAGTTTACGTTTAAATAAATATAAAACTGTGACCTATCTTTCCACTTTGGAAGTACCATATCGAGTCACTACCATCTTTTTCATTACTTTAGTACTTTTCTTAAGGAGCGATGAAACTTTATATTAGATATGCGGAACACTGCGCCAGACACTTAATTATAGCAATTTCGTTCAGTCAGGGTAATCGTCTTCATTCGAACAAAAATACCACTGTAAATATGGTTCTGACTGGGAAATAAAAGTAGATATAAAGATGAGTGAAACGCGAATTTTCAAGCACGGAATGTGGGGGAATTTAAATTTACTCCGTTCCTTAAATTGAATGGGACCGAATGCATATAAAATGCGAACGAATCACCTTAATGTTTACAGCAATGTATCCGAAGACAAAAGCGGCTAGCACCGTCTGCGACATAAATCTAAAAGCCAGATGGTTATTAACGAAAAAGTTTAATGGAATATATCACAGATGTTTAGTGGGCCAGCAGATATATTGAGAAAAATGGCATCTGAAGAGGGGTAGATTACGGAAATATATGTGATGCAAGGAAAGCATAAATCCTAGTTAGCAAGAGAACGTGGAGGAAAAGAATAACGCTGAAAACTTTTTCCTATTTCCCGGTCGATGACAAATCTAAAACAATAAAGCCCGAATTGATATTTACACTCACAAGTACCGTTCTTTGCTTCTTTAGGGCTTTCCGGTGTTTGGCACTAAATCGTTAGAAATACCGTCCTTTATTAATAGAAATGGAGCACTGGCTACTAATGCCTAAGGAAGAGGAAGGTTTCCAATTATTAAACCATTTTTGTAATTTCTAATTCAGTTTTATTTCCATTTTGCGCATTATTAAAATATTATCTAAACTAGGCATTAAGGTATTTAGGCGAACTTTATCATTAAATAAAAATATGTTCGTGAGTTTTACTAATTAATTTGGGAACATAATCTTGTCATTATATTAATGGATAGCGGGGGGATATAATGAATATTCCAGTTGACTATGCTGTGCCACTAAAGTTGGTTTGCTAACAAATGGTAACGGCAGTATCTTAATAAGTTGCGTGAGCTGCACCACATGAACAGAGTTACAACTAAATCTGATGATCAAAACTAATCATCAGTTTTAATCATCTCTATTATATAATGCCAACTTGGTTGCCGAAACGCGCGGCCAGTTCAGTATAGTGTTTGATGTTATGTGGGGAAAACTACGTCACTATTAAGGTAAATTGTGATACAAAAATATTCAAGGTCTAAAGATGTTCTACCACAATTGAACTACTAAATTAGTCATAAAGCTAAATGATTTGTTCTTGCCACAATATATTCTACCAAATCTTCCAGATGACATCTTTCGATTACTTAGGTACTTGGATTTGAATAATACTTATGGCGCCACGATTGGCTACTTCGACACTTCTAAATGTAGGGTACATAATTTGTAGGACAGCAACAAAAAATATTTGACTGAGAGATAGTTAGAAATGTAAAATTGTATAAAATACAATCTGTTACAAGAAAAATATAAACCTTCTAATAACATTAGAGCATAATTACGTTAAAAGTTTAAATTATACAATCAAAAATAGTTTTTCTTTTCTATACAAAAATATTCTTTGTGATCCGGTACACTTGGTACACTAAAAGTAAAACATACGGACAGGTTTTTAGCAAGTGAACCATCGGCGAGACTAGTAGTATTATTGTAGACTTGAAGTATTGTAGAATAAAAGAAATACTGAACCAGAGCTCTAGAATTATTCCTGGTTTTGTACAAATATTTAAAATGAATTCAAAAAGCAGTTAACTAGAGGGCCACTTACAGAGAGATTTAATACCCAACACACCGATTGGAAAAACGCACATAAGCAGGTAAAATGTAAAACAGACAAAAATATGTGCGGAATACGGGCAGAGCTGCATTTTTAAAAGCACTTGCTGCGAATCGTGTGTAAGCAAACCGAGCACATCAACGTAGGCTTTTCCATCTATCAACCAGCCTATTGAATATGTATGCTCCACTGCTTGCTAGAAACAGAAACAGATCCATTAATTTGCATATGAAATATAAACAGGAACATTTTTTCGAGTGTCGCTGCTTTCAGTGATTCCTGGTGACGGTTGTCGGTTTGTTGATTCCAGGACCGCATCAAGATTTTGTGGGGCAGGTATCTACGGCAAGTTATCCTTTTATAGAAAAATATTAAGAGTCGGGATACACGTGAATCTACAGTGAGATCTAGAATGATTTCCAACGTAATTCCTTTCGAATTATCAACTTGCCAATATTTTCTAAGTACATTAGATGACATATGCCATGCCTAAGTGCCATATTACAAGAAGTAATATTTAGTTTTAAGACACAAGGCATTGGACCGGGAGAAATCACTGGCCAGGAAATGTTTACTTCCGTTAAATCAAGCGATTGGGAAAGGGTTTAAGGGTGGTTTAATAGTATACCATCAGATTTAAGAGCTGGGTTTGGTTGCTCCATCTTGCTTGCTGAAAAAAATATTGCCTGTACTGAGGCAATCAATGTATCTCTTCTTTAAGAAATATCAGTCATCAGAACATAAAGAACTAACTATAGAATCATTTCGTTTTGTTATTTTCCTCGACAAAATAACTCCAAATAAGGAAATCGTGCACGCAGTGTAACTCCGAAGCTGTCCAGTGATATTTGGTGAATAATTTTTCAATTTTCATATGCTTTATAACGAATATCCAGTTTATTTACCCAACTAGAGAGATAAAAATAAGTTGTGTTCATTAGTTATCAATGTTATCAATAATTTTCTGAGTCTCTCTGAATCTCTCTCTATAAACTACTTATCATAACTTACACTCCTGGCAGCTTGGAGATCTTCTGATGTTTGTATACGATTGCCCCTCCTAAGAGACTCGTTTCTTTTTATAAACGGGGCCGATTCGAAGTTTTCTACCGATATTGTAAAAGCGTCGACTGATGAAGGATTTCAAACGATATGATATTCAGCTGCTCAGTTACAGGACTATTATTAGGTATTCCTGTAATTTTATTTCTATACACTATTTTCTATACAGGGTTATTCAGAACTTATTCATAATAAAATTTGGGGATGTTTAACATACATGTACAAATGTGGTAGTGCAAAAAAAATATTTTTTGGCAGCTTCTGAAAACTATTTAAAAATTTTTCATTGCACGCCGCTGGATACTGGTCCACTGTAATGGAGTGACCTTGGGACTGACAATGCAAACTGGCTAGCACAAAAAAAACTTCGGAAGTTCTGAGAGTATACTGACGCCCGGCGCAAAAAAGATTTGCAGCGTTTTTACTTTAAAATAAACTTAAAGATAGATAGATGTGACTAAAGTGACGTGTCTTTAAAATGAATAAAATGTTGTTACACTAATTTTGAAGAATTGCGCTACTTGATTACTAGGTATTAGAAACATGAAATTTATAAAAAATTTGCACATACCTTGTTACAAAAGCTGTTCGAAAAACGGTGTTGGAAGTGATTTCGTTGAATTGCGTGCGGATTTTCGAGTGCCCAAACGTGTGTATTGTGAATGTTGTGTATTCCATTTCGAGTAAACAAAGCTTCATCTGTAACTAGTACATCAGCAGTACATTGGGGATTTTCAGCATTTTGCTGCAACAACCACTCACAAAATCTAACTCGTAATTAATAATCCACTGTCCATTAACTCAGCATTACTGTACACATGAGCCACTTTTAAAAATTTTACAGTTTAACACTCCTTACATAAATAAAACACCCGCGAGAGCGACACACATAGACTGACGACTCATAGACAATAGAGATATTATCCCCACTCCAACTTTATTCGGTCGGTTTTAAGCAGGCGTTCCAGACAAAAACGTGTTTACTTTATTATTACTACCACATTCTTCGGAATGTGGTAGAAAAGTATCAGATGTGTTGAAGTACAGTTGCCCAGCTACGTAGTCCTTTATAATGGTATAACTTTAAACATTGTTTACGGGAAATCCTAAACCTTTTATTATAAATTTTTTTGGTGATATCGATTTCTTATTTAAGGATGCACATATCCTCAAAGTTTTAGAGATAAGTTCTGAATAAGGCTGTATAGATCACTATGTCATTGTAACAAAATCCTTATAAATAAAAAATATAGGCCAATATTTTAATAACTTGAAACCATGGATCGACTCTCAAATTATACAGATGATTAAGCATAAGAGAAATCTTTGGAGGAGGTACAAACATTCTAATAACATATAGGATTTTTTAGCTCACAGAAGATTCTCTAACACAATAAAATTGAAACTGACAACGTCGCGACATACCTATGAAGAGAAAATCGCTAACAGTGACAATAGTAAAAAATTCTTCAAATATATCCGTTCTTCTATATCTTCCAAAGTTGCTGTCCCTATGCTTCAAAAACTCAATGGAGATTTATGCACTTCCTATTACGAAACTTCACAAACTCTAGCTCTTTCCTTTTCAAAAGCCTTCACTATCGAATCGGTAAATGATAATCTCCCTCCGCTGGATATGCCTCGAGTTCCGGCGTTCGCTTACTGATATTTATTTCTCCCAGGATGAAGTTAAAAAACATCTGCTGAAACTCCGAAGTAACTCATCACCAGGACTTGATGGTCTACCAGCCTTCTTCCTAAAGAAATGCGCAGAAGTTTTATCTCATCCCTTGTCTAAAATAATGAATGCTTCATTTGTGCAAAGTTACGTACCTCTCACCTGGAAACTGGCATCTGTTACTCCCATATATAAAAAAGGTAATAAACTTGACGCTAACAACTACCGCCCTATCAGCTTGCTGCCTATTGTTTGTAAGGTAATGGAATCAATTATCAAAGAGTACATGACCAACTTTCTGCTACATCAAAATCTTATTCCTCACCAGCAACATGGATTTGTAAAAGGTCATTCAACCTTAACCAACCTTCTCCACTGCGTAAATGCTTGGACGAAAGCCCTTGATAATAAAAACCCAATAGATGTAATTTACCTTGATTTCTCTAGGGCTTTTGACAGGGTTCCGAAACATCGACTTCTATATAAACTGGAATATTTAGGCATCAGGGATGCCTAACCTTAATATGTGGATCTCTGACTTCTTGAGTGATAGACAGTTTAAAGTTAGAGTTGGCCAAGAACATTCTGAAGTAAGGCCAGTAACAAGCGGAATTCCACAGGGTTCAGTTCTCGGCCCCTTGTTGTTTATTATCTATGCGAGTGACATTCAACTTCATATTTCCAACTCCATTTCGTTCTACGCTGATGATACCAAAATATTTGCTGATCCCGTCATTGACTATCACAACCTTCAAGGTGACCTCGATTCCTTGCAACGATGGTGCTCTGACTGGCTCCTTCCGCTGAATGCAGATAAGTGTGTCATTCTTCATATCGGTAAAGACAATCCTAATTTACCATATTTTATAAATGGACGGTTCTTAAATTCAGTGACGTCACATAATGATCTCGGTGTCATAGTGAACACAAGCCTTACCTGGAGTGATCATATCGCCGCGGTATGCAAACGTGCAAATACCAGACTGTTTCTAATTAAAAAAACATTCTCAAAAGTGTCTTTCGAAACCTCCTGTAAACTTTACAAGTCGTATGTTCGCCCGATACTCGAATACGCTGGACCAGTGTGGTGTTCAGATCTAGCTCGTGACCAGAATATGCTGGAAAGAGTGCAACGTAGCGCAACAAGACTCTCGTTTGGTCCCGTAAGGCCGACTTACGAGGATAGACTGTCAATGGCTAAGGACATGTCTGGCTGCTGGAATGTCATGACTGTCATGACATTCCAGCAGCGACGTCTTCGTGGTGACTTAATTCTAACTTTTCGCATCATAAAATATAATTTTGGTGACTTAGCTTCGCTTTTTCCGCTAAATTCTGATCATCGGCTTCGAGGACACCCCTTGAAACTCAAGAAAGAAAATTTCAAGACAAGGACCAGGCAGCATTTCCTGAGTAATAGAAACTTTGTAGTTTGGAACAACCTGCCAAATGATGTGATTAATGCGCAATCGGTGAACTTGTTCAAAAATAAAATTGACAATTACCTCTTTTCTATAGACTAGGTCTTTATTTGCTAGGTATAATATGTTCTTGTTATCAAATTGTATTTTATTTGGGGCATTATTTTCTATAGACTAGGTCTTTATTTACTATAATGTTCTTGTTATCAAATTGTATTTTATTTGGGGCATTATAGGACATCTGTCCTCTGCCCTTACTGAATTTGTAATAATAATAATAATAATAATAATAATAATAATAATTTACGACCTTCTATTTGACAGCTACTTTTTAAGTCAATAGAAGAAATTACCGCACTTGCAGACGTCCCTGGTTGATTCCGCGCGAAAGATGGATTTACATGAAAACAAATTAACCCATTAATATTAAATATGCTTCCTGCAAATTAGTACTCTGGGGGATGTGATTATTTAACACAATTTATGAATAATTCATGTTTGCTGAGATAGCGACACACTTCTAAAAGTACAATAAATTTTGCGGAATATGTATATAATAGGGCTAAACAACACGTGTAATTCTAAACCCCCAATTTAAGGAATTAGCCACGTATCTCGTTAGGGATGTATTAAGGATGCTGAATAAAATTGTACGCTGTGTGGGGGTGTATGATAAATTACCTTTGCAAAATTTTATATTCTGCTTATTTTGTTTCATACGACTTAATTTAACACATCCCACGTTTGCATTTAAACCCATGAAGCTGTTTAAATTTCCTGCATTATTATTTTTTTTCTTGTCGTATACTTAGGTACATTTTATTCATGTTATATATATATATATTTTGTATTAGTTTCCAATATCCAAAGTGGATGCTATTTGCTTGCAAAAATATATCAGGAATTGATATTGAATACGCTGATTTAATGTCTTCTTTGTCAACATATTCTATCAATGCTTTGTTGGTGGAGAGTGACGTGGTTACCCGCAGCACTCAAGCCTTTCAAGTCTAATGTCATGGGGCAGGAGAAAGGCCGCACCCAGGTAACTGTATCTCTTGACCATAAGGCAGACACAGCGACAGAGCATGTGTATGGAGTCTTCGTCATCGTGTCCACCTGCCCTTTCTAATGGCACCGAGGCCAATAGTATTAAGGTGCTTGTTGAAATGTCATGACCTGTTAATAGTCCTGTGACAATCCTTATTTTGTTATGACTTAGTGCAAGTATTGATCGAGTTGCATTCGACCAGAGTCTTTCCAATTCCAGAGGCTTGTCGCAGCCCAACCCCGATCGACCATTCGTCCTCATATATTTCTGATCCAATTTTTAATGGACCTCGCTATATAACTGTATTCGCCTAACATAATTCGTTACATAACTGGGTGGAAGTCCGGGCACTATTTCAAACCTCGTTAATTAAATACTAGAGCCTCTTCTAGCCAGCGCATCAACCTGCTCAGTCCCTCGCTATGTTGTAATGAGCTGGTACCTATGTCAATTTTACTTATACCGTTAATACACTCCAAGACCTCCCTGGAAGTGGAGGGCGGTGAATGAATTGAAAATAAATATATGTCAAAAGGGCTCGATAGTAGCCTAGTGGCTTACTTACCAAGCTTCAATTGCCCTTATACTACTAGTATTATCAGAGATTATAATAATCTCTGGAATTACTACATGAAGGCAACTCTGATATGTACACAAATAATATTATGACATTATGGATTTTCCTCGGAATAACAGTGCATCGAATGATGACTGCAGAGCGCTCTGCCTCTACTGTGGCAGTTCTACAAATAATGTGAAAAATAAATAATATTAATTATATAAAGACAGAATATGCACCATTACCATATGAATTGAGTGTCAGTCACTCCTAACACCAAAGGACAGAGAGTTATTTCGATCGATATAGATTTAATAGATCGAAAGACCTGTCTGTTGTTTGGTGTTAGGTGTGACTGACACTTATTGAGTGATGAAGCATACACCATTGTCTATATACTGAGTATGTACTTCAGGGATGTCTTCCAACACTTTTATCATTATGTTGTTTTATAATTAAACAGGTACTGATATTGTCCATTCTTAATTATTTTATTCAGCATTCGAACCATTTAGGTCAGTTCCTGAAGTATTATGCAACAGATTTCTTTTCCAAAAGCAATTTTTAATAAAGCTGTTTAATTCCATTATCGTGATTATCTAAAACAGTGTTTGGTCTCATCTGTGAATATTGTTTCACTGTAATAAATAAATTCAGACGTCAAAGAACCAATTCAATAGAATTAGTTCTGCTTCGTACCTTCTTGATATGTAAATGAGGTATCCGTTTTAATCGTGCTTTATGTTCTCCTTCCGGTTCTTTTTTAGAAAATTACTGCTTACCAGATCCCTGTAATTGATAAAGCAAGGCAAGCCCATAATTACGTATCTCTAATGAAGAAAAACATGCCAGGGATAAATGAACAAATTAATTAAAATGAAATAGACTAAGCCGCAAATTGATTTCTCCTGCATTTATTTTTACATCCATGGGGAAGGAAGCTCTTTTTTATTAGACATTTTATCCAAGTAAACTAACCTTCAGCAAACGCAATAAAAAAGCTTCAAATGTGAAATTAATTATCTTAAATTAATGCAACTTAGCAGCTGGTCTAAATATGTGTTTCAAACAGTGTGGAGTTAATTTAATATATTTAAAAATGCTATTTTCTTCTTCTAGTAGTTTCATCTTGTACATTTTCATTCATAGTTTAACATTTTTGACTAGAAATGGGAGAAAATCGCTATTGCGATTTTCGTTCCCATTTCTAGCCCTACCGGGGGTGCAGGCCTGCGGCTTGTGGTCACCCTTCGGGTGACAAAAGCATCTAGAATAATATTATTTTTAAGAAAATACAAATTAAAGAAAATTTGTATCTGGAATGATGATGTATTTGTAATAAACGATTTTTCTCCAAAAATGGTTTTCGATTGCCAAAATGAACGAATTAATTCCAATCGTTACGTGCACAAAGAATAAAAGCTACGGATAATGAATCAGAATAACTAAACACTAATACTAATAAATAATTGGAATTAAGAAGTAAAAACAAACTTGCCTCCAGCGTGACTTGAACTCGGGAAATCAGCATTATCACGTTTTGTATCCTACGACTTTTCAATTGCGCTACCGCGACCGTTGTCAAAAGTTTACCCTGAGATGTTTAAGTATGTAAACTGTACGTGTCAACCGGAAAAAAAAATTTTTACCGATTTTCTAATTGGAAAAGCATTTCGCTTCAGTATTTTGGTAATCAGAAGTGTTTGGCAGTCAGTACTATGGATTCCGTTAGCAATATTTCTCGTGGGAAAATAACCTGTCTGAAGTTTTAATTAATTTGACAGTTATCGTGGGAGGTGCTTGTCTCGTTAGTGCAATCTCACATCGGCAGATAAAATGAGAAAGAAGTTGAGACGGACGCGACTCGAGATTTTCGAAGATGAAATAGACGTAAAAGCAGTCGACGTACGGTCTCGAAAAAAAAATCTGAAAAGATTAGAGAAAGGACGGAACTTTCGCGTGAAGCGGTTCTCGAAGCCGTAAAATTAGAAAAAGGGTCTACAGAGTTTCGCAAAAAGTAGTGATTTCTGCAGGCGTGACGGGGCCATTAGGCGCGAGGACAAACGCCGTTGTTAGCCGTATCTCTCTCGTCGAACGGCGATCGACGAAGATTTTGCAGAGGTTTTTTGAAAAAGCGTTTAAATTGGGAAAACGCGTAGGAAACGGGACGAAAATACCCCTACGCTCCGCCATCCCCCATCGGAGGAGATACCTTTGAAAGTTTGTAGATTCGGCGACGGAATTTGGAGCGAGACAGAATCGATGCGTTTTAATATATATGGATTATTTTCTTTAAAAGTTGCTTGCGAAATTATATTGCTTTCCTCTCTTCTAAAAGTTTTATGTTTCAAATTCCCACTCAAACTTTGAACCTTTTAATTTCTTCAATCAGAAGGTGACACTGACGTAGTCTTTCACATAACACCAAAACACTGTACTGCACTCGACGCGCGTTTCTCTAACCAAATTGGCATCATCTGGAGATGATTAAAACTTAAAAGATCAATCAGAAGACTCAAACCTTCCCTTCTTTCTTGTTAACGGTTTCATCTACTTCAACTTCCTTACTGGCTGTCATTAATTCATTAATCATGTCATCAATTACCAACTCCCGTTTCGTTATTTCCCGTTTCGTTATTTGCTATATCGACAATTTTAACAATCAGAAAATATTTTGTATTTATTTGATCTGTATTTCGTTTAAGTTTTGTAAACTTCTAATTGAAATTTACTGGATGACTCGTAGTCTATTATAGTAAAATGCTTTTTTGACATTCTTCCATTTGTCCAGAGGATGGTTTTCTTTGCATTATTTAATTGAGCAAATGTACAGTATGCCTCGACGAATAGACATGATAATATATTTTTCATAATTTACTAGGCATGTCAAGTTAAAGTACATTTATAAAATTAGCAGCCAGCTTATTTGAACAGACCTTTTTGCACGCATGAGACCCACGCATCAAAAGATAATGGGGTGGTTCTGCCACCAGAGGAATACCGAGTGAAAGTCTGCATGTTTTATTTACTACACCTGACGTATAAGTCACCTTCGCAGCACAGATAATTGTGTAGCATCAGAATCCATGCTATAAATGTGAATTATTCGGAGCGCGGTAAATATGGTAAAATTGTGTACAAATATGGAAACTTTTGGGCTGAAATTCACTTCATTAAAATTCATTTTAATGGAGACAACTTTATGTGTTCGGAATTTGGAAACAATTCATAAACCTCGACTATGACATTTGTTTCCTGGCAGTAAAATACGTTCGGAATAATTAATTCAAAAAACAGAAAAAACTGTTTGGATATGGCACATAAATTCTGGATAAATAATATGGTATCGATCTGGAAAATACATGGGCTAGACCAGAGTTCCCAGGACATTTAAATTCTACAACGTATTTCCTTCAATGTTGGTTTAGGTAGTAGAATAGAATAGGCTTTATTTTCCACTGAGACAATAATACAATTGTATGGGAATAGTCATATTTTCTAAACAGAAACAAACAAATTTCTCTGATAGCAAAATGACAGGAATACACAAAATATGGATTGATACACAGACATGTTAAAAACAGAGCACAAGAGGCTAGTAAATAAGAGTTAATATTCAGACAGCATATAAAGGGTCCTATCAACTAAATAGTTTCTTAAAGACTGTTTGAATTTTTTTATGTTCTTACATGATTTTATGTTTTCAGGAAGCTTATTAAATATTTTCAAACCATTATATTTTGGCGAATTCTTAGCAAGGTTAAGCCTTACACGTGGCAAATGAAAATTATATTTTTGTCTTGTATTGTGGGTATGTATATCTTCATTTAGATCAAAAGTGCCTAAGTTAGCATATATATAGTTACAAATTTCAAAGATATATAAAGAAGGTAGTGTTAATATACCATAATTCTTAAAATATGGTTTACATGTGTTTTTTTGACTTACATTGGCAATACATCGAATGATACGTTTTGTAGCTATAAAAACTTTCGAGTTATGTATGGAGTTACCCCAAATACATACACCATACCTAAGCACAGACTCTACCTTAGCGTAATAAACATTCAATAATTGATCTTTATGAAGTACAGATCGCAAGTTTATGAAGATATATCTTAATCTATTTAGATTAGAAATAATTTTTTTACAATGGTCAGACCAGCTTAAATTTTCATCCAAATAAAGACCCAAAAATCTTATGCTCTCAGTTGAGTTGGTCAATTCGGTATCATAAATTTTCAATGCTATATTTTCTACTTCCCTTTGATAGGTGCAAAAACGTAAAATTTTAGTTTTTTCATGATTAAAAAATAGATCATAATTATTAAAAAATCGGACAATGTTATTTAATACATCAATACATGTTTCTTTTAAAATATTAAAGTTTTTATCTGCTATAATTAATGAAATGTCATCGGCATAAGCAATAAAATGACAACCGGACAGAACTGAATTAATTTGATTTATGTACAAAACAAATAATATGGGACCTAAAATGGACCCTTGTGGTACACCCTGCTTGACATTTAAAGCGCTGGATTGATAATGTATTATTTGGTTATTATTTGAAGCTGAATAAGAGACAAACTGTTTACGATTTTTCAAAAATGAAATCAACCAATCTAAAGAGTCAGGTATATAGTGTGAAATTAATAATTTTAAAACTTTGAATCTGGATACGAAATGGTTTGGTATAAAATTGACTATCGGAAAAGAAGATGACAACTGAGCGCCATTTGGAATATTCTCAAACCGAAAAGTGTGCCTTGTGATACATTGTTTTAAGGATATACTAAAAATGGAAGAAAATCGCTATTATCCTAGCCCTACCGGGAGTCCAGGCCTGCTACCTGAGGTCACTCTTCGGTTGACAAAAGTATCTAGAATAAGAAAATACATATTGAAGAAATTTGAGATAATTCCTTGTATATGAAACAATATAAATTTAGAGATAGAATGCTGAAATTTTGTAAATGGAATGATGATATAATTATACTAAACGATTTTTGATAATAATAAGCTAAAATGACGAATTTTACAGACTGCCAAAATGAACGAATTAATTCCAAACTTTACCTGCAGAAAGAATAAAAACTATGGACAAAGAAACAGAATAACTAAACACTAATCCTAACAAATAATTGGAATTAAAAAGTAAAATGTACTGGACTTTTTAGCTATTTTTATAATAATAGGCGTATTTAGAGTACTTGAATTACCGGAATACCCTTGGTGAGTAAGTATTTCAATTAATTGATTGTAATTGAAATACCAGAAATTAATTGAAATACCTTAAAGTACCTCAAGTATTTTTCGTTATCTCTACATCTCTTCAAAATCGGTTTTTTTGCTAGTTAATGACTTAACCGGTTATGCGATACCAATTTAACCACTATGAGAACTTTAATCAACTCGTTCTCATTATTATATTAAGATCGGTTGTTTGAAACAGGTCTAACAAATCCTGTGCCGTTGATATTTTCTTAACTTATTTCAATTAATTGATTGTAATTGAAATACCAGAAATTAATTGAAATACCTTAATGTAGGTACCTCAAGTATTTTTCGTTATCTCTACATCTCTTCAAAATTGGTTTTTTTCCTAGTTAATGATTTAACCGGTTATGCGATACCAGTTTAACCAGTATGAGAACTTTAACCAACTCGTTCTCATTATCATATTAAGATCGCTTGTTTAAAACAGGTCTGACAAATCCTGTGCGGTTGATACTTTCTTAACTTGCATAGACTATAAGTAGAAATGTTTTAAAAGCAAAACCTTCGTTAGATAACTAATCTTTACTAAGCAGAAGTTAACAATGCCCTTTCCAAAGGCTTGGGATAACAAAGTAAAAACTGCGGTGTACCCATTTAGGATAGATGATGCAATGGTGTGCCACAATCATTGGTATTTGGCTGAATTTAACTGCTTGTGTAGTGGGTGCAGGAAACTGAATCCCGTATCAATTACGCGAGTAATTGAAATACCAGCGCCATCTATTTGAAGTACTTTATTTCAAAAAAATCAAGTAATAAGTCCAAACACCTAGCAAAGTAATTTAAGTAGGTAGATATCAAGTTCCGAATACCGAAATTGAAAAATACTTGAAATAATAATAATAATATAATATCTCTACCCCTCATTCTAGTCACAAGGATTAGCCCGAAATTCTGAGACTTGTGTGGGAGAGGTAGTAGCATATTATTATTCCGTGGCCAGCATTTGCGCCTCAGGAACGACTTACGTTGGTAGTATTATAGTATAAATACTAAAAGTAATTCAATTACCAATTCAAGTACTTTTACAGTACACGTAACCGAGTGCTTTTTCATTTAAAATTTACAAATGTTCAATAAAAACATAGAAATAAGAAGCGGTATTTTATTCCCGAATAATCACATTTTGTATTCTTTTACAAGTCAATGGCTACACCTACAATATATATAAGCGTTACTAAAATTGATAGTATAACATTGATTTTATGTTTAAATATTCATATACAGCGCACAGATATAGAAAGTTATCCGTAACGTTTTGGGTCGACCCAATTTAAAAATTCTGCCGACTACATGCGAGATAAATTGATTACGTCCGGGCATAATAGACGACGCTTTATTTTGTAGATTGTGTAATCTGTCGCAGTTCTCATTGGGAACATAAAATACCGCGAAGTAGTAATTAGGGACGCTGGTTTTTAAATGCGGTTACAATATGCCCGCATAGTATTAATTTCACATAGAATTATAAATTGTGAATTGCTTGTTTGTGCAGGATTTAAGTTGTAAAAATATTGTGACGTTCATTTTCCCCTTTCCCTATTTTGGAACGCCAAATTGTGACGCTCCTTTAATTTATTTTCGGTTTTAGTACTCTTAGTACTAAACTGTCGACCAGTTTATTTTTTTATACTATATCGGGCGCCACCACTCACAGGTTTTATGTGGTGAATGGTCCACACGGACTCTACTCGCTGATGAGGAGAAGCTGTGTAGTGAATTTAGAAGTGAAGAAGGTGCGATATTGCACATGCCAGAGGTCAATGTTTCTTAACCTAAGTAATAAAAGTCAAACAATTCCAAATACTAAATGGGGTATTTTCCTTCAATCGAAATGAAAGTGGAAACCTTTATTTTTATAAAATATATATTTTTTTATATTTATTAGGATAAAAATTATTAAAATTGAATGGGTAGAAAAGTTTTAATTCAATTTTGAAATTTTATTCTATATTCGTGACGTTACTAAGCGAAAACTAGGGAATATGTATCTATAAAGAGACCACACTGATAATATGTAGCTATGACTCGATAATTGACATTTGAAATTTCCTGTTTGTGATTGGCTGGACAACTTGACGTGTTGTATTGTTGTTTTCTTGTAAAGTAAACTTTTATTAAACATGAAGCAAGGTTTTATAGAGGTTAAGTCCGACAATTTACCGGTTATAGATCCTTTTATGACAAAGATCCTATAGATCCTTTCAGAAATAAAAGGGATAAAAAATGTAAGGTTAGTATTTAACTTAACAGTATTACTGCAAAGTCTATTAAATATATTCAAAAATTACCTTTACAAATTACGATATTTTTCTATTACTAATAAATACACAGTCACAGGCAGAGACAACAATTCACAGGTAAAGATATAAACTAAAAACAATGTCTCATATTTACCATGATGTTTACCCTAACCAAACAATTCAAACATAAACAAAAGTAAAGTTGTCACGCAGGGACACCAACCACACCAATGAAAATATCCTAGAAATCACTAAAAAATGGCGCAAATTTTGAATTTTCGCTTTGTGACGTCACATAGATATCGCGCACAATAAAAAAATAATTTATGGACTTAAATGAACCCAATATTAAAATTCCAGAAATACGTATCTCTTCCTTTTCCAACTACTTTCCATTGCCGATGTAAAAGAAAATAGGAAAACACCCCATTATCAATTTATATTTTAAATAAATCGGTTGTTAAATAGAGCAGCAACAATAAACAAATATAATATATTTATTTTTTAAAAGGTAATAAATCAACGCAAGCAAGAACGGAAAGAAATATCAAATAAGCAGAAATATAATCAGCAGTAAATATACGGGCAAATTATTCAAGTAAATAATTATACTTGGTACAAATTATTCCTAAACAAGTACTAGTAAACTGGTAACTAACAAAATAATAATAGTAAGCAATAACTTACAGTCGCAGGTCTTCAAACAACAACGCAATAAATTATAAAAGCAATAATTACATTCGGTAGCAATTGTTACTAAACAAATACTAACAAATTGATAACTAGCAGCAAAATTAAACAATAAACAAATATATTGGGTAGTTATTATTACTAAGAAGTTGATAATGAAACGGTTGGTGGATATATTTATATAAAGCACAAGTCTTTTATTTTTATTATATGTTTCACCATTTTTTTCAAATCTCAACTAGAAAAAAACTTGACTTTTGTTCCATTATTTTGGGACACACTATATATCTACATTATGATTACAGTTGCATTCAAACATATCTAAGTTTTGCATAAAATGAATGTTTCTGATCAAAATGAATAAGGTCGGAAGTGTATAGGCACTATAACAACATGAGTGTCAATCACCCAAACACCAAACGATAGACATCTGTTACAACCTATTATGTCACGACAGCTGTCTGTCAGATATTATTTGTATTGTATTTTTTATTTTGTTTTTAAGTAATTTGTTTGTTTATTTGTAATTTATTTGATAATGCATTGTTTTACAAATCCTGCGCTATAATTGGATTTTCTGTCTGGATATCTGGAATAAATAAATAAATAAATAAATAAATAATATAGTGAATCTTCAATGTAACAACCATGGAGGAGTTGATTCAGTAAGCGGTAATTCAAATTAAAGTATAGATACAGATACAATGCATGTTATTTATAAAAATACAACCTTTAGCCTTTTTAACAAAATACTGAACCACCTGCTATGTAGGTACTATAATGGCACGCAATTGGAAACTTCCATTAAGTTTTCACTGTGCATGCTGCAAAATGAATAAAATAGTCGGCTACACAAAAGGTGACAGGATGTTGCACTCAATCGACTGGAAGTTGAAAAAGTCACAATCCGGGCATGGACAATACGTTGCACGGTAATGCAAAGTGTGTTACGGTTATTACATTTACTATTGTTATTTATTTACTAGGACTTTTGGTTTTTCAATTGCCATAAAAAACATATGTCTACAGTAATTTTATTTAGGAAAGCGTCTTAGGAACTTCGTTATGGAATTTGAAGGAAAAGTGCTAAATAATACTTATTATGTGCTTAATGCAATTCTAGAAACTACATTAGGGAAACATAGACGCAAATTGCGCTCTTCAAAAATATTTGCCTATAATCAAAAGCCTGCGTGCATACTATGAAAGTATGGACATGCATTATACTTAATTATTTTACTTATATTTGAAATAAACTTGGCAATCGGCAACATTTTCTCGTTTGTCACTCAACATCTTGACTTAATTTATCTGTTTTTCTTACAAAAAAAGAGAAATTAGTGCGCTAAAACTATTAAAATTTACACAATTAATTTATAATCCAAACTTTTTACTTCTTATCATGAATCTTGGCACGTATGTATTCAATGTACATCATATCGGCAACATACGTCTCAGTTGTCGCAAACATAGAAGAAGAAGAAGAGACATTTTGTGTTCTCTTGTATTTCAGTCTGAATATACACAACGCACTTATACCGGGTTTCCCATGTCATCTGACTAATGGCAATTAGCATGAGCGATTACATTTCATTAAATTTTATATTCCCAAGGCACACTATAAGAAATATTGCTAACATAATTGATAGTACTAATCGCCAAACACTTCTGATTTTCAAAATACTGAAGCGAAATGTTTCTTTAATTAAAATATCATTGAAAATTAATTTTAGGTTAACTGTAACAGTTTACATAGCCTTAGCGCACAAAATTTGAGGTGGCATGGTGGCTTAGTGGTACGAGACGCGGGCTCCAAAACTATACTTCAAATATTCGCAAGTTCGAATCACAATCGAGGTAAAATTTTTAAGGTAATATGCATGTCTTTGATAAGTTTATTTATAGTGCATATAGTGATGACGTACATGGCAACATTCATGATAAGAACTTTACTTAGCGAACCTGAACCACACTGAAATAGATTCTACGAGTTGCAAATGCTCCGTAAAGACAATTTAATTTCGTATAAGCAATTTAGATAAATGAGGCATAATCTGTAGATACATGCCGTGATGGCAATGAATCGTTTTTACATTGCGCTAATTGCAAAGTTTAATTTAATTCTGACAAAGGTAAAGTAAATTTTAGTTTATTGCGGAACCCCACTCAAACGGCGTATCTGAAATTAATAATTACAGCTCCCAAAGTTTACGTAGCATTTATCTAAATTGATTACACACAACGATAGTACTTCGTTGGGAAAATGTCTGGCGGCATAATTATTATGCTAGAAACTGAAATCATTTTAACTGAATCACTAGTAACTTAACGGAGCTCTACCTTCCTACCTATAACTATCAGTGGAGTGTGGAGCTGATAGTACTGAAGTTCAGGAAAACTATCCAAAACCATAATTTCAGTGTACTGTCTTTCTTAGCTACCAAAAAATAGATTCTTACTTCTGAATAATTCAATATCCAGCGTTAGCTAAGTTTACTTCCAAGTCCATTCTAACCGCAGCCCAAAGATTATATGACTCAGTTTGTGAAAAAAAATCACCTCAGTATTTTTAAAGTTTACGGAAAGGTACGCTTCAATACACTACTTCGCTATGAGCCTGCACGCTAGCTGCTTTCTATGGCAGACTCCATTGGGAAATCCTCCAACTACCAAAAGCACGCCACCATCTCCATAAGACTGTTACTAATTTGGTCTGCGTTACACAATTTATAGCTGATTCTATCGACAATCATTTACAAGCAGATGCTATTTACATGGATTTCAACAAGGCATTTGACAGGGTTAATCATTCCTTATTGTATCAGAAACTTGATACATTTGGAATTTCGGATTTTTATTAACTTTTTTCAAATCATACCTTCACAGTAGAACGCAATATGCAATTTATAATGGATTTATGTCTATTGAATACGTGGCTACTTCAGGTGTCCCACAGGGATCTATTCTTGGTCCCTTATTATTTATCTTGTTCATCAACGATCTGACAGAAGTTCGGACAAAAATTTTCTCCTTTACGAGGACGACTTAAAAATCTACAGTACGATTCATAATCAACTGAATCAAACGAATTTGAACTGGTTTACTTACAGTTAATTCTAAAATATGGTTAAGTAACCGCTATATTTGACTAGAACTGGTGCAAATCATTATAAGGTGTGATACAAGTCCCTGAGGACTATCACATGATCTTCAATCACTTTAACCAAATGATAGAGCGCTGTTTTGAGCTATCAAATCTCACCAGTGCCGTATAGGTGAGGATAAGTCATTCCTGTAGTAAAACAGTGAATCCACGTCACAACTTCAGCCTAGTGCGTTGCCCTCTTCCATCTTAGGTGATGTTACTTGTGTCACAAGCTTACAGTGCAAACTGTAGTGTATATACTATCTTCTTTCTGCCCCCCCCCAATAAGTTGTCATCTTCCATGAGGAGATATAATAGATCGAAACAGCTGTCTGTCGTCGACTGATTGACGCTCATGCGGTGATACTGCATACATCTCTGTCTGTATACTGTTAGTATGAATTTATATCCAAAACTACTCAAAATTAATAATAAATAAATATGAGTTGTGAAAGACGTTCTTTCACTCTAGTGAAGATTTGTTTTACAGTCCATTATATAACAGTACTCAATTCATGCTCATAAAAGTCCGTGCGTAACTATCTTCAGATTAAATCAGATATAAAATTTAAACTGACAACGGCAAAATCAGCGAAAATATTTAATTGAGCATAAAATTTTTAAGGCCATTAAATTTTTATTACTGGGAGTTTATTATCGGTCATCCCAGTTATTTTTAACTACTCTGGAGACACTGAGCGTAGATAATCTTTTGTCTGAGATATGAGGTTTTCATATTTTAATATCAGCTTTGATTCCTGATTCATTGCAGTTTAATCAACCATCGCACAACTTAAAATTAAATGTTAATGTAAAAAAACACTAAAGTTAAAAGTCAAGCTCAACAATAAAAAATAAGTTCTCAGTTAACTAAAGGAAGAAATGCCTGTTGAAACCATCTTCTGGCAATGCAAACTTTATTTCTTTTCCTGTATCTGCCAGTTATTCTAAAAAAATCTATAATAACTTTGCTTTCAACAATGATTTATTAATATTGATATTAATCTTACAATTATTGCAATTTATTGTAGTGTCGGGAATTGCAGTGGATGTAGTATTATCTGCATAGGTACTTGTAGTCGGTGTCTCAATATCTAGAGTGTCAGAAGTGCCAATATTTGGGCTTTGCAGTTCTGAGTATCGGTATATTTGGTTGTGATATATTTTTTAACCTTTCAGTTTGAATTGTGTGAGCTATATTCACATATTTATTGTTCAGAGAGTTTTCCAGGTACTGCAACACTCGTCGACTTCCAACCGCTGTGTCTTTTAAGGTTGGTTATGTTGTCACTCTTCTCGACAAATAAAGTTGCTGAAGTTCGATTTAACAATGATAAGTATTTGCTTAAGGATTTGGCTATTTTAAAAACTCGGCTATTTTGCAGGTTAAATATGGGCATAATTATAAACGGATGAATAATTTTAGTATGTAAATATTAATATCAATTAGTATCTATACGACAAGAACTGTCACTAGTCCCGGAAGACATTATTTTTGGAAGTATACCCCGATTCAGAATTAAGCAAAGTGGAATGACCTCGCCGATCTGGTAAAATGCGGTGAAGCATGGGCGTGCGTATTCTGTTTTACCATTGGGCACATTTCAGTTAATATATACTCGTGTACTATTCTATAGACTACTTCTAGTATATGCAATTCCACTTTTTTAACTAACACAAATAAGTATAAACACTGACACAAAGAATAAATACACTGATAATTTTACCACAAATTTTTACCGTTAAGAAACACGCGCGAAATAACCCAACATCACGCCACTGTTTCGAGCGCAGTCGCTTGTTGGTTCCCATTGGTTCCTAATTCGACCAATCAACGTCGTTGAGGCTCAGAAAAAAGAAAGGGAAAATGCAAGAATATGTATGTTAAATAAGGATAAACAGCTTGTCGTCAATTTTACGGCTTTCATAGTTGTCAGATATTCCGAAATTCCTTGATATTATCACAAGTATAAAGATATATTATGTCTTTATACTTGTGATATTATTAAGTAAAAGCAAATTAAACATTGTGTTTGCTTTAATAAAGTACAATAGGAATAAGGGACGTTAAAGACAAGTAAAAAAATGGGTAAATAAGGTAATTAATACGTTTCCTGTTTTAAATAAGAATACTTTAGAAATAAATGTGACAACACAGATCTACTCTTTTTCCGGTCATTGCACTTTGCTTAATTCTGAATCGGGGTATAATAAAGGAAAAGCAACTTTCTGTGACAAAAAGTGAAATACTTTTAAGAAAATACTTACTGCTTCAGGATGTTATCTAATACCGTGTTTCCCTGGATCAAAATGATCATCTGTTGTATAATATTACAAATTTCAGAAATATACTCAATCGCTACTGGTTCTATTTCAACTCTCTTGCAGCTTCAGTTCCTGCGGAACAGTTTCTACATGTCTTTGCAGATTCCATTTTCAATATAACCATGGTCATAACTTCTGTTCTAGATGCTACGATGACATTCACATTCACTTTCATTATTATAATTGCTGACATAAAGTTATTGTTTAAACATGTTTTAAATGTATTTCTTAGAATGCCTTTATGTTATTTGTTGAAAGTTGAATTCATATCACATAAATACTTACCTGTTCCCCAGCCTCTATTGAACTTTTTTGAATTCTTCGCTTTCTGTATCTGTTGATCCACTATTGAAATTCACATCGAATTATTTTTCTCTCGTAGTACATCTAGGAATATTACAATATCTTCTAATACTTTCGGTTCCATTATTTCTGGCTTGTTTATTCTCAACTTGCCTACACGTTAGTTAATAATTGCTAATAAATGAAAGCTTTGATTATCTCAAATTTATCTGTAACCTCTGAGTATTTTTTGAATTTCGTTTTATTTGTTTTCTACACAAACTATTGTTCAACTTCCAATTCCTTGCTCACTATTCTATATTTCACTCTTTACGGCTTCTCAATTTAGTTTAATAAATTTTTGAATCAATGCATCATTATCTGATTATTTCCTCAAGTTTGTTGTTATATAATTATTGCTTATATTTATCTTACTTCCCTGTTTCTTGAATTTTGTTGCTCTCTAGGGATAACCAAACTTGTACCCGGGAATTTACTGCAAGCAGAAAGTTGGTTCACTCCTTCAATAACCTAGAAAAATGAGAATACTTACAGAAGAATACAGTATCAGAATACCCGTAAATGCAAACCTAGATTTTCATGTCATTATTATTAGTTTCTTTGTACGCCAAAAACGGTCAAATAAATATCTTAATAGACTCTTAACGTGAACCTTCACATGTGAGTTATTATTCTCATTACTGGAGAGCATTATCTTATTCCAACTATGGCCGTAAATTAGTTAATTCATCTAAAAGGCCATTAAGCTCCACGGCTAGATTTTCCTTTCAACTCTCAGGATGTAATCAAAACTTTTAGCTTGCTAATTTCAAAATTTAGATGAAATATTTCCTGTTCTGTCCTTTGCTGATGCAGGAATTTTACATTACGGCTTGTCGATTCTGAAATTGTGGCAGGAGGCGGTTCTGATTTACCTGAACTCAAGTTTGAAATAAGAATAAGAGCTCATCTCCGCTTGAAATATTAGTTTTGATAAATTTTAATATTTTAACTATACCTGCTGTCCAGAGCTGATGATGTTAAAAAATTGTCTTAACTTCAGTCTTACTTTTATTGCATAGAAAAAAAACTATTAAAATGTTACTCCATAATTTTTTTCAAGAGTTTACAAAGTAACTCGATGGTCAAATATTTTTACAATTATTTACGGAATGATAATTGAGTAGGTGTCTATATAAACAAAGTTTAAACGCTACTCATTTACGCACACTTTCCAGGAAAATGAATAAAGAAACTTATACATTTAAATATACCAGAAATGATGCTAAAAACTTATGACCTACTGGCATTTGGTACATAAATAAATTATTAACATACCTGGAGTATGGTACAAATAACAAATAATAACAAATAAGTAAGTAATAATAAGTAAGTAGTAATAGCAAATAGTAATAACAAATAATAAAACAAATAAGGATAAAAGAAGAAAACAACGAGAAGAAAAAGAAGAAACGTGGAAGAAGATGCGAAGAAAAGAAAGACACCCTATTGCAGTATTGCCAGATTTACTTTTTCCTCAGCATTAAAGAAATTTAACAGCTTCATTTAACAATAAAGTGGATACTCGATGCGGATGGTTATTTATGAAACATCGTGAAAATAATTGTTTTGAAAAAAACATTGATCTCATTTAGATGTTCCAAGAAATATATAGAAAACATTCTATATACTTGTATTTCGGCTTGTTAGGCCTTTTTCAATAGAGTAAATGTCTATTACTAAACATTTCCAAGCCCGTTTTCGTTATAAAAAAAATGTAAAGGTACTGCATCGTGAAAAGAAAGGAAAGCGCTTAGATCTGTTAGAGCAATTAGAAATTAAAAAATCTTTAATTATAAATCCGTGTACTACCAATGATCAGATAGATTTTACACACTCGCCCTTCTTAGAAAAGGTAATAAAAACTCGGGCTTTACCAGATGGTGGGATCAATCGGAGATAGGTGCCGTAAACAAATAAATAACGAAAACGCGATTGGAAATGTTTAGTAATAGTAGTAGTAGTAGTTTTTTATTGACCATTTTAGATTACAAAAGAAAATCTTTATGGCAAGTCTAAATACAAAATACCAAAAGGGGTATATAATATAAAAAAAGGTAAGTATTTACACAGTATACCAAAATTTAACACACATACATAATATATGTAAAAACACGTACATATACATATCAGGGTAATACACTAACCAATCACAACCAAGACATTATGACATGAACTAACAAAAAGTCAAATAATGCACGATAAGTCCAATCCCACCACATATGCATGTTATCATATTACGGTTACATCGGAGGTGTTTAAATATTCATCAGCCGTGTAGAAACAGCGTGTCCGTAAAAATGATTTTATTCTATTTTTGAAACTGTAAATATTAAGAATCTTTATGTTGGTTGGCAAAATGTTATACAAATTTAAATCTACTGAATTTTTCCTTGTTTTAGCGAGTCTGTAGCATGGTATTTTGAAATTATCTGTATATCTCGTCTCGTAACAATGAAATTGAGAGTGTGTGATGTATTTATGTTTCTGTGAGTGGATTTCAACTAGACTGGCATATATGTAAATACAAGGCAGCGGTAGAATCCCAAGCTCTTGAAAGAGTGGTCGACAGTGTGCAGTGTAACTAGAGTTAGTTAATATACGTATGACTTTCTTTTGTAGTTTAAATATTTTATGAGAGGCCGTACTGTTACCTCACAGTATTACTGCATAACTTAAGTGTGAATGGAAAAGTGAATAGTAACACATTGCCAGAACATCATTATTTAGGATATTTTTCAGTCTGCGAAACAAAAAGACAATACTAGACAGCTTGCTTCCCAGATCATCAATGTGAGCTTTCCATGTAAGAGAATCATCTAGGATAACACCAAGTACCTTCGCAGATTTTCCTGTTGTCAAAGCTGTATGCGTAGAAAGTAGTAAATGCTGATTTTTAGTTTCATTTAGTTTGAGGTTATTTGCTGAGAACCATAGCTGAGCCTTGTCCACCACTTCGTCTGTTAGCAAAGAGAGGTCGGCAGGATTGCGCGCGGAGGTAAAAATGGTAGTATCATCAGCAAATAGCGTACTACGAAAAGGTAATAAAAAGGGAGACAAATCATTAACATACACGATAAAAAGTAAGGGGCCCAAGACAGAGCCCTGCGGAACTCCGTGACGCATATATTCGTAGCTAGAATAGGAATTATTAAGACATACGATTTGTCGACGATAACTTAAATATGATTCTATCAATTTTAACGGTACGCCCCGTACGCCATAAAAAAATAATTTTTTTAAAAGAATCTCATGTGAATAGACATTTACTCTATTGAAAAAGGCCTAACAAGCCGAAATACTAGTACTTATATAGAGTGTTTTCTATATATTTCTTGGAACATCTAAATGAGATCAATGTTTTTTTCGAAACAATTAGTCATTTAACAAGTTTCAACACCTTAATGACAATAACATTATTTTAGTGGAAGAGGTTACATTTATAATTGTTATAGGTCACTCATTTTATGGTTATATTTATAAATAATGAAAAACATGAAATAAAAGTTAATGAAAATAATATAATGGAAGTAAAATGAGGAGAAAGATTGTATAGTAATAATTTATAATAATGAAAATTAATTTTAACATTAATTGCTTGCCTCTACGCACAAAGAAGTAGGTACTACGTGTAGTTTAATTTTCATACAATTGTTTCAAGCCTGTGCCAAACCAGCTCCAAACTATTACATACACAATAGTCGCCACAATCTATTCCGAGAACCACAGCGGCTACATGTAGAGGTGCACTGATTTGCTGACAGTTAATACGACAGTGTTTTGAGCCCTACAACAATAAATATTTATAACTAATGTAATTGGACCACCGGGAATATATGTGGGAGCGATGTTGATTAGTAGGCAATTAGGACCAAATTGTTTTCAGTAATTGGAATATATGTTAGAGAAATGCATTGCCACTGCCTGCGTATAATTTTTTACAGGGTGATGTAGAGCAATATCAGGTTATATAACATAAGTATCACCATATAAATTAATTGAAATTATACACTATCAGTTTAAGATGAACTTTATGAACATGTCGGAAGCCATTAAAGTTAAAGAGTTGGTTAAATTGGGAAAAAATCGTTTTAAGATATCTTGAAATGGAAACGAGAAAAGGGCACCAATAGGTTTAGCCAAAAATCGAGAAACGCTATGTAGCTCGAAAACAGTAACAGATATAGAGAGATGTGGTTTGTGCCATTGTTATTTTCTCGAAAATATTATATTCAAAAACTAAACAATATGAAGCATATTTTGAGTTGCTGCATGTTTAACTGCTCGACATAATTTCTCTGCAGTTTCATACGATTTTGCATACACTTGGTTTTTTAGATAACCCCACACAAAAAATTTCAGTGGAGTAAGGTCCGGTGACCTAGCAGGCCATCTTATTAGTCTTTGGTATTGGTTTTGAACATATGCATTTTATTCATGGTTGAAAGGTACTTTTTACGGAGTTTTGAAAAATGCGAAAATCCAATATGACGCCCATAAGAACAAAATTATACTAGCGCAAAATTTAGTACACCTAAATTTTGTCCTGCTGACTGCTATCTCTGTCCTGAAAATTTGATGAATGTCCTTTAACAATACTAAAATAAAAATACATATTATGATAAGATAATAATACATACATAATAAAAAACAATTAGTTTTTTATATCAAAATCGGTATATTAGTAAAACAGGAGTGTATTACGCTTGCCTGATTGCACCTTGGAAGCACACACCATCCGCACCTTCTTGTTGATAGAAGATATAGAAAGGCCATAAGCGCATAAAAAACTACAACATATCAATGTCAATAAAATTCTTTCTAAAGACATATTTTGAGTCAATATAATCGCTCACTAAAATTCGAAAAGATTTGCAGAACGATCTTAACAATATTAAAAAGTTATAGTGTACGAGTACACCAGTGATAGTAACACTCTATATCTGAATAATAATATCTCTCTACCCCTCATTCTCATCTTAGTGATGAGCCCGAAAGTCAGAGACTTGTGTGGGAGAGGGAGCGGAATATTATTATTTTGCGGGCCGCGAGTGCGCCTAGAAACGACTTACGATGTTATAACTTTAACTACCATTTAGTACGAGAATACGGGAAACCTGGAAACCTTATTAATTAAAGTGTACAGTAGGTTGTTAGCCATTTATACAGTGATATTGCAGTACTAGTTGCATATTAAGAACGCTACTAGCCATATACACACAGATTTAATATTGGAGCAATTAGAAAAAGTTAACCACGGTGAGATTCGAACCGTCGTCAACCGCGGAGAACGATTAAAAAGCAGACGTCTTAACCGCTCGGCCACCGAGCTCCTCAAAATTACAGCATTAGATATGTCTGACCATAGAAAAGCTCATAACTTTATATCTGGTACCTTAATAAATTGACCTTAAAGATTAAAACACCCTATAATAATGACAATTTGGTATCCTCTAAAGCCAACACACTACTAATAGGAGTAATCTTCTAATATACATACACGTATAATATTTATCAATAATACATAATTCATTAAAAGCTTCTGCATTGACTATAAAACATGCCATCAGTCGAGTAAGCCGACAAACGAATTTTAATCATGTCTAAGGGTATATTCTCTAATCGACATGGTTAAGCGACTGCTTAACTGCTCCTAAATCGGTGAAACGGCTGGTTATTCGAATCTACCTGGATGCATAGGCATTTGTGAATGCTAAGGTGAAGAGTACCACTTAAGTACGATGTACTTACGTGATAAATGGAGGTTAAGATGATTAGTATAACTTGCTAGTAGGTTTTCTACCTTTAACAAGAGCCAAATAGTATAATATCAATAACAATTCCTAGAAGAGGCATGTTAGTTGTACGAAATGTTACAGATGCTAGTACAACTGTGGGTAATAGTTATTTTCTCACCTAAGGGCTCAACCTGGAATGCTGCGATAGACTCAGTAATAACAATTTTCGGATAAGTTAGATATATTATATTTCTGCAACTGTCAATTATTCAAAATAGATAAAAGAATCTGTAATAGTTTTGCTTTCAACATTGATTTATTGATTTTGATATTAATCTAGCAATAATTACTGCAATTGGTTATGTTTATTGGAAATACTTTATTTGAATACGTTTGGAATATTTGTTATAGTGTCCTTAGTGATTGTAGTGGATGTAGTATTTTTGCGTAAATAATAGTAACTAAATATTTTGTAAATAATAAAAAAAACTAAACTCGGTGTGTAATGGCGAACCTAGTTTTCTGTAGGTTGTGCGTTACTGGCTAGCAGATATCTATAAATTAGTATTACAACGTCACCTCAATTGCCACGGTAACGGTAACCGGTAATAAACTAGACCACCTTGTAAACAGGTGCAGAACCGGAATAACAGTATAATCCTAGATAAGCCACCTCGACGATCCCGGTTTGATTATCATTTGTGCAGCAGATGCTCAACCTCCATCCGTCCGGCTTTATCAGAATAGTAGCCAAGGCCCATTTGAAGCCGGCGCGATAGTCCCAATTAACGCCTTTTCAAAATTTGATAGGTGCGGAGGCAATTATTAAAAAGCTTTGCTTTTTTGTGAATGATTTTATCATGAAGTTACTGCTATAGTATTCGAATAACGTTGGAAACTAGATGGACTGGGTTTCTGGTGTCAATGTTTTTTTTAAAGCAAACACATTTTGAGAATAATGTCAAGATTGCCTTCTTATTTTTATAATTTATATGAGTATTTTAGCTGTTTTCTTTAATCTATAACTATTTTTATATTCTTATTTTAATTAATTTTTATAAATACCTTCATATATTATATCTTCATTGACTTTTCCATACATTGTAACATGTCAAAGGAAATAAAAAATTTATTGTTTTGAGAAAAACATTGATCTCATTTAGATGTTCCAAGAGATGTACCTATAGAAAACACTCTATATACTAGTATTTCGGCTTATTAGGCCTTTTTCAATAGAGTAAATGTCTACCTTTTGCTACGGTTCAGTGAACCATCGGGACTGCTCAGTGAGCGATTGCGACGGTTCACTGAACCGTAGAAGTAGTTTAGGTATAAATAGGATACAATGTTATCATAGGTTTAGTTTTAGTCATATCCAGATGATGTCAACTTGGTTGGCGAAACGCCCGTCGAGTGGAGTATAGTGTTTTGGTGTTATATGGGCAACTACGTCAGTGATGTCTTCACACCAAAGGTTCCAACCCCCTTCAATATTCTTTAATAATAAAGTTGCGTCATGTATGACATAAATGAAAAGATGTAAAGCTATCAAAACTTTATTTCAGTGTACCTACCTATATATTCATTTTATCTCCAATGAATTATTCTTCTAAATAAAACATGCATTTACACCTAGGAGAAGAACAAGACGAGTCAGCTGACAGGTCATGTTCCTACGTCAACGTATCCTTCTACAAAGTGTAGTATTATTTTAGACTTTCGCCAGTATAAAAGACCTTAAGTAGTTTTATAAAATGAAATATTTTACACTAATGTAAAATGCAACAGCGCAATCATAGAAATAAAATGGAAGACTTTAACACCTCTGGAAAATCTCCAGCTAGATGATAGATTATTCCAGAGTATTCCCTTTACAGTTGTTGGTTTATCCAGCCGTTCTTGCCTGACATATTTTTATTTTGCCTTTTTCAGAAGCTCTTTCTCTGGAAGCAGTTATTTCAGGTTTTATTTATTACATAATAAAATGATAGAATAGTGTTAAAATTGCTATTTACGTACAGAAATACAGTCTATGATAGTATTTTTCACATAATAAAATGTTTAACATAGTGTGAATAAAGAATTTTTATGGTCTGTGTGAGCATTGTTTATACAAATCAATTAGAAATAGTTTATTGACTTATACTTAGAAATACGTACAAATATATATTTCTTTATATAAGAATTAAGCCAAAAAGTTAACTAATATTATGAAATTATCAAATATTATGGTTCAATAAAGTTTTTAATTTTCCTTGTTACCTTATAATCCTAGGTAGGCAAAGAAATAACCTTATTATTTTTTTGATATGTCTAAAGTAACTACTTTGCGTGCAATATGCATGCAAGGTACATATGGTTATATCTTTATATAGGGGGTAGCTGGACGGACTGCAGAAGTGCTTCAAGTTATTGTCTTTAATACATTTTTCTTTTTAATAGTACACAATATAGATAACACTATTAAAAAGAAAGAAGAAAAATGTATTAAAGGAAATAAGTTGAGGTTATATTAAGATATGCCGTTGTAACTCAATGTTGGGAGGTGAATATTGCACGCAAGGTAGTGGTTTTCGACATATCTTAAAAATAATAAGGTTGTTGCGTATACGATAAAATAAAAATGATATTTCATCGTATATTTTTGGCAGAAAAGAATGAATGGCCAAGAATTATTAACAATTATTAATTAACATCGATACTAATTATAATATTACTAATATTAATGTGAAAAATTATACTAATTCAGGGAATAGTGAACATCATTAAATATATACATTATCTTATTTGCACGATCAGCAATTTTTATCTCCCCTGGTTGGCACAAAAATGGTCCACCATCATCCGCTTACATCTTTTTTATGGGACGAGCTTTCGCTAACTGGACAGGTGGCCCCTGCGAAATGTCTATTTATGGAGTGAATTAAACACTTACGTGGCACAAAACTAGTAAAACCACTTAAAATACTAAAAATTCAAACAACACTGAAAAATGACATGCACCTCTCGATATGTGTAATTATTAATCACCGTCCTTTTCCATAGTGGGTTCATTTAGTCTCATAGAAAATTCTTCCAAAAATGTTTCTTGCCTACTTTTGACATTTAAATATTGCCCTACCTTGCATAATTTGTTCTTCATTTATCCATGTTTTATTTTCTTTTTCAATGTACGACACTCTTTTTTTATTTTTTATAAACACTGTCTTCGTCATAATACAACTTCATCCTTCTTTCTACTAGCATACTTTTCCGAGTAGGTAGCAGCACCCCTCTATCGAAATGACCTTCAACTGTCACATTCGTTATGATCCAGTTTATAGCCATCTCTCTTTTTCTTCACAATAAAGGAAAATAGACATATTTTATCGAATTAAGAACGGATTAAGTAAAAATTGTGGTTGGTTTTATTTGTACAACTTACTGCTTCTTGAAGATGGTTGGGACCTTTGGGGTGAAGATAACACTGACGTAGTTTTCCACATAACACCAAAACTCTATACTGCACTCGAGGCGCGTTTCGCCAACCAAGTTGGCATCGTCTGGAGATGATTAAAACTCTAATCATCATCAAAGTTGGTGTAACAGCTGCCCGTGCTACTATACAGGGTTCACGAAACTTACTTAGTTATTCATTTATCTTGAAAGGGAGTCTAAATTTTACTGCTGAATCAATTTCTCTGTCTTTGATTGACTTATAAAAAAGGTTTCTCGACTTACCGTGGGTTATCTTATCATTCTATGCTAACACTGACAGGGTACTTTTAGGCAAGGGTTTTTTAATAACATAAGAATAGAATTTAAAAACGTAAACAAAAGGGAAATACAAAATACTGGAATACTATTTCACCTAAGAAAAGAAACGTATACAACACTAATGTACCGCGAACCATGACATGTTTCTATAACGCTGTCTAATCCAAATAGTACTTATTAACTAGTGCACTAAAACCCTTACATATTATCCTCATCCCAAAGTGAGGGGAATTACGGTTTACGGTGGGAATTACGGTTTACTCTACAACTGATATTATTCCTGGAAAAACTCCCCGAAAAAAGTAGGTTGAACTGTGCCTTTGCAATATTATGAACATACAAAATATCTTATTTCAGAGAACCTCTAAGTACCACCCATAATTCATTATAATCTATTAGATTTATTATGGCCCTGCACATTTGGGCTTTTGTCTACTAAACACTGCGTCGTCCTCAGGGATGCACGCATCTAGACATCCATAAAACGTTACAATAAATCTGTTAAGCCAGGACAATTCTCAATAGTATTTATGACCGAAATGTATTTTTACTAGAGAACCAGAAATGGTTCTATGAACTCTATCTGTTTCAGCCGGAGTTACTTTTTAAAGATATTTAATTTACACGCATCTGCAGATGATGCCAACTTGGTTGGCAAAACGCGCGTCGAGTGTAGTGTAGTGTTTTGGCGTTAAGTGGAAAACTACGTCAGTATTAACTTACTGCTTACTATTTTGAGACCTGACTAAACTTAATTTGGACCACAGTGTATTATAATAACACATTCTCTATCCCCGCTTATAGGTTGGACTTCAAAGGCCCTACAGAATTATTCCTATCCAATTTAATTACCGCACATGATATAGGCACATACTTTTCAGTTAAATTAAATTACTTACATTCACAGTTGAAATAATTCTAATTTCATGTTGGGTGCAGTTTTACTAAAGTTCCACATAACTTTACGACTTGATTTAATAATACTTACATTAGATCTAATACAATTTCTTGCTGAAATAGTTCGCTATTTCGTCTAAACTACAATTTATGTGTAATACCTTCTAGAGAACTTTAGTGCCCCGAAAGTTTTTCCTACAAACTTGTAGATTGTAAGTTTGTGTTTTATACACGATGTTCTGAATTGGAAGTTCAACGTGGGGGTCTCAGTAACAAAAAAAATATATGGAATTTGTTAAATTTGAGGCATGCTAAGCTAAAAACAAAAGTGACAAAACATTTTGTCAGTGTCCTGTTAAAAACCATCTTAAAAAGTTTCCGTAATTCTTATAATTATTGTGCTCTATAAAAACTGTATGTATATAAAAACTTTGTTCTTTACATCCCACTTTTATTTGCATATGGCCACAAAGCCACTACCCCCTATGAATAAAACATTGAGTAAAGTGAATGTGAGTAATACTCTAATTTGCATTCAGGGAGAGTTGCTGTTATGTCTCAGACGTTATATTTTAGTATAGTTATTATTATAATAATAATCATTTTAGCATTGAAAATACTTATAGGATCGAGAAGGTTCTCGTATATGAGTATGTTTCGATGAAAAGTGTAACGCGATGAGCATGTCACACCGACATGGTTAGGTAGAGGGGGACCTAGTAGAGTAGGCGGTGTGGGCACATAGTTTGGAATTCTTATTCGTATATTGCAAATTGCCAGTCTGAGAATCTGAGCTCTCATGTGAATGTGATAGACAAGGTGGCAAAGTCTGTAAGTCGCAAATGGTAAGTTCTCGAATTAGAAGGTAACTTTTACAAGCTTTCTATAGTTCCAAATTTCCTTAATTCATTTTCAATGCACTCCGATGGTTGCAAGAGTTGCGAAATCTGTGAATTTTTAACTATTAATCCAAATGAAAACAACTCACCCAGGCTGATCAGTCAACAAGGGTGTCAGTGTTGCGCTGTTCACTTCTTCCCTCATCTGTTGAAATGTTTCTCAATTTGGAAAGATTAAGGGCCTGAAGCCAAACGGAAATTTACTACCGCCCCTGCTTAATTGGACGGGTGCGACATGATCTCCCAAACAAAATAATTTATGGTCCTTCTTGCCGTGCAGGGTCCATCGGTCAGGGTTCAGATTTAACCGCCGTGCTGTCGAAAAAACGTTACCTTCGAGCTTTGCCGAGAAGGCAGTTCGGTTTTTCTATTGCTGTTTTATTTATAGCAGTTATAGGAGCTGCCATCTTCAACTCACTTCAATTTGTCTTATCTTTCATATTTAAACTAAAAACTATATGTATGTTAATACTGTTCGTTTTAAGACGGTCAGATTTTAAAATCAGTAAAAAGAATAGTAACGCGATACCCGTAAGAGATTTTTAAGAATCCACTCCATTTGAATCCTGCAACGGGTCAAATCCAAAACGAGACTTTTTCTTCATATACCCGTGAACATGGATCGAAAGTTTCCTTAACATTTCAAAATCGATTTTATTTCAAAACGGTGCATTTTATCGATGGTCAACAAGAGTAGCTTTTTTACGTAGAAAACTCTAAAATTTCATATTTTAATGACAAAACCAGGGAAAATTAACATATAAAAAAGTTACTACATTCCGTGTTATCGCATGTAAATAATTAAAGCGATTTTGCTCGAAAATGATAATGCGTCCTATCAATAGAGACCAAGTTTACCTTTTTTTAGTAAAAAATAAATTAAATTTAATATTGTCTAATCAAAAGTTAAATATGCCAAAACACAAAAAGCAATTTTGAAATTTTATTTACAGCAGCGGATTCAGTATAGGTATAAGACTTAGACAGGATACCAAATTTGATAAATTTATCTCAACTGACTTCGGAGTGTTTTAGAGAAAATCGGCTTCAGGATGACCCGTTTAAGGCGATGTTGCCCTCTTAGGGAGCATTTTTCAATACATGTTTATATGATGAAGAAGTCCCTTTTAACCAGAACAAACACACTGGTAAAATTGCACACTAACATCAGGACCTTTTATTTAGTAAATATTTTGTTAATATTAATTAATTATATAAAACGTGTTTTTAATTAATGTTTCAATATGATGCTGATAAGAAAATTGTATACGTTAAAAAGTATTGTGCGAGGTTACAGTACACATGATAACAGTAAACAGATTCTATGAGAAAAGACTAGTTTCTTTTCCGTGTTTTAGCGCAATTTAAGTCTTCAAAATACGTAAGTCCTCCTCTGGGCTTCTAAATTTCTAGCATTGATTCTTTTGTATATAGTTTACGAAATTAGGGGTCAAATGGAATATTATTTGTAACAACCAAAGGTTAATAAATATAAGTCTATTTTTTAACGTATTTATACATTTTTTAACAAATCTGTTGTATACATAGATGCTTTAGCAAAATAATGAAAAAATTTCAGAACCGCGCTTGAATTACTGTAATAATAAACCTCTTCACAAATTTGTGATATTATGAGAAAGGGGATTACCTAAGATTTTTATCCGTATATACGTATTATACTTTTACGCTAGATGATAAAATGACAATGCCTTTTCGGATTATTCGGCTTATATATTTCACTCCCTGGTAGTGAATGCCTTTTAAGCTCGATTGGGATTGGATTTTACAAATAATAGTATTTCGTAAACCGATTTAGCCGGTTTTCGATGACTGCGGCATATTGTGTAAGGCATAGGCTACAGTATGCTATAAAAGTTCCAGTACATAATTGTCTCCCCTCCCGCCCTTTTTATGAAACATGTTGAAGCGCGTATAAATACACAACATATTCCATATACCTACCATTCCTTATGTTTAATAATATTAATTCGTACTTGTGTTCTTGTTTTATATTTGTTATATATTTTGTTATATCCTGTCTTGCATTTAGTTTTCTATTTTGTCACATCCTTAATATACATTATTATACTTCTGTTCTATAGTGGAGTAAAAACGGTAGAAAAATGTTTCAAAAAATTTTTTAAAGGTATAACCACATGAAACCTATACAGGATCATTGGTTGGGTCCTTGTGCATGTGAAATGACTAATTACGACATCTTTAGGGGGGTCAGACATTTTTTATCCCGAAAAATGTCAATAATTTGTCAAAATGTTATATTTATGTTTTTTTAGACATACCACGCGATAACTTTAAAACTAATTAACTTATAAACATGAGGTTTTTTTAATCGATTGAGGATATATAGGCGGTCATAACTGTACTAATTTAAGTCCCCTGGTTAGCATATTTTTTCTTGGAGAATGGAGTAAACTCGAAATTTTACTTTTATTGCTGCATGATTTTCGGTAAGCGAGAAACTTTTTTATTTCAAGGAATTTTGCCATAGTATCTGCGTATCAATTAAAGAAAAAATTTTGAAAAAGTTTTTAGAGGAAGAACCAACCTTCTGTGACAAACAGTTTTCGAATTATCGCAATTTACACAGGGGCGCGCTGCGCCGCGCGACGTGCTTTTCGAAGACGCTATCAAATTATCGTACCGTACCGCGCTCTCGATGTGTTTTGAAGGCCCGCTTGGGTGATCTCCTGACCAATATATAATATCCAAAAAGAATTTTGTATTAAAAAAATAATTTAATGTTCTAGTATAATATATATTTTCTAATTTCATATGATTCGATAAATATTTTCTATCAGGAACACAAATTTGCATTGTATTTACATTCATATTTTTAATATAAAGTTAAAACACGAATTACAAAAAAAAGGACAGAAATTTAAAAAAATTTAAATTTTCTAGACTCCGAATTTGACGAACTGAGGTCTTCGTTTTGTGGTCTGTTACTATATTATGGGTGGTATGAATAAAAACGAAGTACCTGCTACTACTACAAGTATTAGTATATTCTACATAGTATATACTTTATACAAATACATAGAAATACATAGAAATAAAATTTATACTGCAAGAAGACACTACGACGCTGATACCATATACCGTCAAATATTTAGGTAAACAATTAAGTACCATCAATTTAAAATGTTTTATGTTTATATTTTTCATCTGTTTAGTAGGGAAAACGTTACTTTCTCGTTACTCGTTACTCTTCTATCACACTTCTTTCATCCGAAGACATCTTAAAGGACTGCTGATGTTATAACATACAAAACTGAAACTGTTTCCCAAAAACTTTTAAACATGTCTATCTCGTTAGCCAGGGCCTGGCGCACGGCGTATGTGTGACGGAAGGAAGTACTACACATTTCAAAGAATGTAACACACTTGTTAAGTAGATACTTCATAATATGGAGTATATTATACTTTGTGGTGAAGTATGTTCTATGTCAAGTAAAGTAGATACTACCGGAAATTAGTATATCCTTCGTTTTAAAGTAGATATTACGTAGAATATACTAATATTTGTAGTAGTAGTAGTAGCAAGTACTTCGTTTTTATCCATACCACAAATTGCATATTTACATTCGTCGCAACATCTTAATCTTTGTGCTAAATGCGTGCACTTATTATTGTTGCAATTTCAGTCGGAACATCGGATTGACAAAAATTGCAACAATAATAAATGCACGTGTTTAGCCCAAGGATTAAAATGTTGCGACGAATGTAAATATGTAATTTGTGGTATGGATAAAAACGAAGTACTTGCTACTACTACTACAAGTATTAGTATATTCTACGTAATATCTACTTTAAAATACATTCTTTGAAATGTGTACTTGTACTTACTTCCGTCACACATACGCCGTGCGCCAGGCCCTGGCTAACGAGATATACATGTTTAAAAGTTTTTGGGAGACAGTTTCAGTTTTGTATGTATTTATAACATCAACAGTCCTTTAAGATGTCTTCGGATGAAGGAAGTGTGATAGAAGAGTAACGAGTAACGAGAAAGTAACGTTTACCCTACTAAACCTAGATGAAAAATATAAACATAAAACATTTTAAATTGATGGTACTTAATTGTTTACCTAAATATTTGACGGTATATGGTATCAGCGTCGTAGTGTCTTCTTGCAGTATAAATTTTATTTCTATGTATTTGAACCATTTTTAAAGTAATCACTTTGTAGCACGCACGATGAGGCTGCCATGATATCAACTTCGCTAATGACGGAGAAAATATTTCAGTTGTTGTTAAAATGGAAGTATTTACCAGTAAAAAGTATTAAAGTAATTATAATGTTTAGAAGAATGCTATTATTTTTAGCATTTCCGGAAAAATAGAAGGGAGTACTTTGAAATGTAGTATCTACTTCGTTTTAAAGTAAATACTATGTAGAATATACTAATACTTGTAGTAGTAGCAGGTACTTCGTTTTTATTCATACCACCCATTATATAGTAACAGACCACAAAACGAAGACCTCAGTTCGTCAGATTCGAAGTCTAGAAACTTCTAATTTTTTTAAATTTCTGACCTTTTTTTTGTAATTCGTGTTTTAACTTTATATTAAAAATATGAATGTAAATACAATGCAAATTTGTGTTGCTGATAGAAAATATTTATCGAATCATATGAAATTAGAAAATACATATTATACTAGAACATTAATTTTTAATACAAAATTCTTTTTGGATATTTTATATTGGTCAGGAGATCACCGAAGCGGGCCTTCAAAACACATCGAGAGCGCGGTACGGTGCGATAATTTGATAGCGTCTTCAAAAAGCACGTCGCGCGGCGCAGCGCGCCCCTGTGTTATTAATTTTAAATGGCGATAACTCGAAAACTGTTTGTCACAGAAGGTTGGTTCTTCTTCTAAAAACTTTTTCAATATTTTTTCTTTAATTCATACGCAGATACTATGGCAAAATTCCTTGAAATAAAAAAGTTTCTCGCTTACCGAAAATCATGCAGCAATAAAAGTAAAATTTCGAGTTTACTCCATTCTCCAAGAAAACATACCCTAACCAGGGGACTTAAATTAGTATAGTTATGACCGCCTACATGTCCTCAATCGATAAAAAAAACCTCATGTTTATAAGTTAATTAGTTTCGAAGTTATCGCGTGGTATGTCTTAAAAAACATAAATATAACATTTTGACAAATTATTGACATTTTTGGGGATAAAAAATGTCTGACCCCCTTAAAGATGTCGTAATTAGTCATTTCACATGCACAAGGACCCAACCAATGATCCTGTATAGGTTTCATGTGGTTATACATTAAAAAATTTTTTTTCGAGAAAGAAGCGACTTTTTCCCTTGTTTTTACTCCACTACTAGGTAATGTTTAAACTACTGTGCAGAAAGTGGCGTATGAGTGAGTATACATCTTGTAATAGAGTATTTGGTAAATACAATTTTTTGCATTTTGATCATTATTAATTGATTTTGTTTTTTTAAGTATTGATCTTAAAGTGTTTTTCGTTTTAAATGTTATTCTTATGTTAAAATCATTATCAAGCTATGTAAGTCTTTCAAATGTCAATTAAAAAGTCAATTAAAAACGTTAATCTGACAAAATTTTATCATGCTTACATACCTTCTACTGACGACGAGTTGAGGATCAACTTGAAACGTTTAGAAAAAAGTGTTTCATTTCTTTTAAATTTTATTAGGTATAATAGTTATTTTATTTAGACATAATTCAAAACATGATTTGTAGTATTACAGAATTTTGTATAAAACTAAAAAACCACTGATAAAATTTATTTAATTTGTTAAAGATTTATTTAATTTGTATGCTTCTAGTTTCCTGTTTTCTTTTATTTCACATGTGATGTAATCCCAAAAGAGACTACAAGGAATCATGAAAACGCAACACAAATAAGTTACAGACATTATTTAATAGATATAACATACAGAATTCTGATTTATGTTGGAACTGAGTGACACATTTTATATTCATTTTCTACAATAATTATTACAGGTCATACGAATAATTATGTTACAAAAAGTAAATCATTTTCCCATCTTCCATAAAATGTAGTTTTCTGCATTGCCAATATTTTACCAAGTTATTATAATTCACCTTAAATGGTTTTTAAAACTTTTTATCATTATTTCTTCCACACCTTTTATACTGAAATGCTGAAGTGTGGTGCATGTACATACTCGTACATGTGCAAATCAGTAAATTTTAAACTGGTTGAGTTAATCAAGGTTTTTATTTAAAAAACATTTGGGTTGCTAATATCTATGTATTTCCGATAAATTCTTTGAACCGGAATACTAGTTCGATATCCACTATACGATTCATAAATTTTAACCTATGCGTAACTGTATATCCAGCACTTTTAATAAATCTTTTTAAATCTGTTATGCAAATTGAATCTGTCGGTGTAGATTTAGATGAATACTTTAAAACTGTATGCTCCAGATAAAACTTTTTTAATTAAAAATTGTAATTGTGTGAAAATTACCGAATGATTATAAAATTTAAAATTAAAAGATCACAGTTTGGAGGTTATCTAAAAGTAATTAACTGAAATTAATATTAGGTTCTTAAATTGCACAGCATACAGGGGCTTTGCAAGTTCATATTACTCATTCATGGGAAATAGATACTCATGAATCATACTCAACGAAATGTACCTATACTGAGAGTAGGTATATTCACTACTAAATATTTTGTAGGTAAATAGTTCCGAAACTGAATATTTTAAAAATATTTGGACTAATCGAATAAAATGCTGAATTATTTTTTATTATTTTATGTTCCTTATTTTAAATGGAATACACTGTATATTTTGTTTTGTTGAGTTCCCTCTAAAATTTTCAGTCAAAATGACCCCCTTACCGATACTAATAGGTATTTGTTTAACTAGTACAAAAAATACACGTTTTGGGGACGAGGGAAATTTTACGAGTCTCGAAAACGTATTTTTTGTACGAGTTTAACATAATTTTTTTTTCCAACCGCTTCTAATTAGCATCTCCAACTTACCGATTCATCAGAGTCACTAGGTATCTATTTCTATTTTTCCATTGAATTAAACTTCAATATATTATCTGACATGCAATGTCAATGTCAAATTACTTTTCGGTACTGTACAACTGACACAACTGTACAATAATCTCTTTTTTGTACAGTTGCTATGGCGATCTCAAACAGACCCGAAATGGCCTTCTTTTGTACAAAATAATTTAATGTTATACAGCCTTATTAATAATAAAACTTAGAATGTTCTAAGGCGTGACTAGAATGTAATTAGTGAAAACTGCATTAATAATACCATTTAAATGCATGTTAACGCTAGAATGATGCTACATCACTAGTTATCAGTTTGGGTATGTTTTACAATAAGTTAAAGTTAACCTAAAAGTTTGACAAAAATGTCAGCAGTTTTTCTTTTGCCTCCCAATTAACAAATCAAGAACGTTTTTCTGAAATATTAAATAATTTAATGAGAAATTTTCCGTATTTATATGTCAGTAACCTCAATAATTATTATAAAATTTTATTATAGCATGGTTACTTATCGAATTCATTAGGGAGTTTGTGGACCCCTTAAATTTTAGCACGTCGTTGTCGTTATTCTGAGCATGTGCAGTTCCAAAAAGAGTATATTTTTTGGCACTGCGCGTGCTCAGTATAACGATTGCGATAACGATAAGGTAAAAATTTAAGGTGTTCTAAATCTCCCTATTATAAAAGGCAAAGTTAATGCTAATGCGGACTTCACTTAAGGATATTTTATTAAACACTTCTATTTGCTATTTCATGTTTGTCCAAAGAAAAACGTACCTATCTAAATGCACAGATAATTTCTAATTTCACATTTTTTAAAAATGTGGTTCTTTGAGATACTCCCCCATGTTGAAAAGCTAAATCCGCCCTTGATTGCTTATTAACACAAAACAGTCTTGACACAAGACACTTGTCAGTCTTGTCACTTTGCGTAAATGTTTGTAAATGCAGGTTAGATTTATTGCAGTGAAATTAACTTTATGTATAGAATGAGATGTTGTCACATTACCTTCTTATTTAGCATGCTGTTAGTTATTTGTCTAGAAAAATTTTATTATTAATATGAACTACTTATATTGATTTAAGAATGCGGTTAGTGGTGATTAGTAAACTTGATGTTATTGTGATTATTATTAATATGGGTGATAGTGTCTTATTCGTATGGTTGGAAAAAAGAATTATACTTTCAGATGTATTTAGATTTTTTTTAAATAATTGACACAGGGTATCAATAAATATCTCCAGCAATAGAAAAATGAATTTATGGGAAATCACTGAGTAATTAATGATCTACGTGGTGGTAGATATTTTAGTTCGAAAACCTATACGGGATATCTGTTATTACATAGTCAATATGAAAATGTTTGAATATCTGAAAATATTTTTTTATGAGAGTTATGAGACAATTACTGTCAAATTGACAGACAGATAACTCAGGTCTTTATCTGTCTATTTGACAATAATTGTCAGGCAGATAGTAGCAAAAATCTAAAGAGGGCATTACGGTGTGTTTCTCACCACTACTAACATTCATAATGCCCATTAGGCAATCATGTCGCAACATCGTTCATCGTTCATCGCACTCTGACGAGCACATAATAAACGCGAAATCGGTCAGTGTCTAGTGGTTGGTTTCGATGAAAGATGTGGCGACTCCTTCGGAGACTCCGGAGTAATCCAATTCCAGTCGGGGCACATTGCTCATGGAGTAGTTGTTTTCAGCATCTCCTTCAAATAATATACAGTATGTTGCATTTAGAATAAGGGAGTTCATATGTACTAAAAACCAAATAGTTTTTTAATATCAACTAGAAAAAATATGAATTTTGTTTCATCACATTGGGACACACTACGCCTATATTAATATTGTGACGAAAACCCTTTCGAGATCCAGAGGGAATTACCGCGAAGCGTCGACAACATGGACGCCGAAGATCTTTCCGGCACAGAGGAGAATATGTAAATACGCATACGGTATCTTCATGAGTTAGTGGCATGTCCGTCTATCGGATAGTTAAATACCTAAATACTTATGAATATAAATACTTCTAATAAATATTTGTAGTGTGACAACGGTAAATCGATCGACTGTTGTTATATTTAGTGTTTAATAAATAGTGACTGTAAAACAATTGTAATTTTATTATTTATCTGCATTTAAAAAACCCGCTTTAAAACTAGGAACGGAACAATATGTTATGTAGTACCAAACGCAATTAATAATATACTCGTATATCCAATTTTGTATGTTATCTACTATGAAGTAATTTTTGGCCGGACCGTAGGTATATAAAATAAACCTCGTACATTATTGCTACGCATCCAATGTAACGTCAAATGGTATAAGAACCGATAAAGCTTTGTGTGCAGATAAAACTGAGTATAGGAAGCTTGCGACTCGTACAATATAATTGAAATAAAATGATCCAGTGACAATAACAGCAGAGTAGAAAAGGAGAAATACATTTAAAGGCAATAAGGCCGGGGATTACCCTAATTAGGGATTTGTTTAAACGATCACTATGATAATGGCGGCATTAAAGAGATGTTTTCATTAAAACGTACTGAATATCTTCTGTCATTTAGTGCCGAAGCCGAATGTTTACGACCAATTAGACAACAGGCTTAACAATTCCACTTTTAATTAGCGGAACTATTCGTCGAGTCAGTGAGAACTTGATGGCTTTCAGAGGAATTTAAATTCTTGAGTTTTAATTTTAGGTGTTTTACTAGTTAAATAATCTAAAAAGATATTTTGTATAAACGGTTTTAAAAATGCAGTTTTTAATGAAAATTTCAGTGCAAAATATTGTTTACGGAAATAATATGATGAACTCTGTATCAATTGTCCCGGAATAATTGTTATTTTTGCCAATATTAATTTCCGTAAAATGTAAATGTTAGCAGTTCAAGAACAGTAACCTTATGGAGTCATATTTTTTTATTTGCACTCGAGTACATTGCTGAAAATAATTATTCAACTTTTTCAAAACAACGTTTTGACGATTCGACAGAGAATAATCTCATACAACATTTTAAAGATTCACCAGAATATTTGATTACGTTAAATCGTAGACTTCATGGTAACTTCAACATAATTTAAACCGATGGGAAGTTTATTAAGTTTGTGTACTAAATAAAATATATTTGTGGATCCCGCCTGCACAGCATGTTGAAGAGTATTACAAGCATGAAGTTTCAGTTAGGGTACTAGATATAATTTTTAAGTAGCTTATGGAGTAAAAACCACCGCTTCTTTTAATAACCTCTTCTAGATTAAATTTGTAAACAAAACACAATAACGGGACCAAAATTAGGTAAAAGGTAAACACTATTATTAGGACTTGCCTCTGAATTTATTTTTATTTCTAGGTAGGTATATGGGGTACGCTAAAATCCATGTTGGTGATGGTGCATATATTTCTGTCATATATATGTAACAGAGTACAAAAAAAAACACTAACATATGAACAATAATATTGAGTTTATTTCTTCAATAAAAAAACCAAAAGAAAATCTTTTTATCCTTTTATTTTTGGAGGACTTTCAGCTCGTTATTATTTACATTGATACATTCTCCGACGTTTCGTCCGAGTTTTCGGACTTCTTCACAGGTTACTTAAATACTGAAAATAATGTTTTTACATGAATAATTAAATTAGATTAGTGACAGAATATTTATCCAAAAGAGTGTTTTCTTACCTACTAGAATCTTTCTATTTTAACTACCTACTACATTGGGGTTTTATTTTATTTTTATATGTACGTTTGCTCGATGATTTGAGCAGTGATCTAACCGTTTTAGGTGTCGCCGTCGATGTGTTTTTTTTTTTTTTGAAAGCAGGTACCTAATTAAGTCAAGTACGTATGTTAGTGGTACAGATAGCCTAATATTGATGGACTGAAAGACAGAGTTATTATAAACATTTTCACGACTTGAGAGTGCTATTGAGAAGAGGTTTCGCAGTTTGTTCATCTACTGGGTGTTTGAAAAGCAATTTACTATTGTATGAGATTGCGATATATGCTACTCAGATTCTCTATATCCGTTTGATAATTAACTGTTTTTTTGTTGTTTTGTATATCTGCCATTTCCAAAAACGTACGTTTTTTGGTATTTCTTTCTTTATGTAGTATAGTTGTATTCGGAAAATTAAAGTTGTGTAATTTATTTACGGTGTGTTCAGTTAATGCCGTGCTACATGAATTAGGCGTTGTTATAGAATTTCTAATTGATAACTTATGTTGATTTATACGTTTGTTTAAATATTGTTGCGTTTGTCCTATGTAGCATCTATCGCAATCTGAGCAGTCTACTTTATAAATAACATGAGTTTGATTTAATTTATCTACTGGATCTTTCAGTTTTGAATATAATTGTTTTTTATGCTATTGTCATTTATGTGTGGTAATTGTATATTATATATACCTAATTCATTCTGAATTTTTTCTGATACTTGTGGTATATATGGAGCCGATATGTATATTTTGTCTTTATTTGGATTGCTTAGATTTTTGTCGTGGTTTGTGTTGTTGAATATGGGTCCTAAACAGTTGGGTTGTAAATCTATGTCAGCTTGATTTTGATGGGTTTTGTTGTTTATTATATGTATTCTCTTTTGCATGTACTTATTTATGAATGATAGCGGGTAGAAATTACTTAAAAGAATGTTTTTAATTTTGCTTATGTACTCAATAATGTGTTTGACAAACACTCTAACGTACTTAAATCCGGCGAACGAGCATACCAATTGACCCGACCCATGACATTCTATCAACTCAAGGCATAAGGTGAATTTTCTGCAAAATCTTATACTTGTAAAGGGTTGGAACCTTTGGCATGAAGATAACACTGACATAGTTTTCCACATAACACCAAAACACTTTACTGCACTATAGTGCAGTATAGTATTTTGGTGTTATGTGGAAAATTATGTCAGTGTTTGCAAAATCCTAATTTATTAACACATCTTCTAAGAGCAATGCTTTTTTGTGACAAAATAGAACGAATCCTTGGCGGTGGTAACGTGACCTTAAACACAGCCAACATCCTATGAAAACTGACTTAGATTTCCATAATTTTGAAATTCATAATTTATTCGTACTACAAATGAATTAATACTATATATCTTCTGTAACTAATTATTTGTTACATTATGTACATATTTTTCCTGTTATTGAATATTTTGCCACACAGCTGAAAATATAACAACATAAGAAAATAACCCCTTCTTTACAACAGACAACCCCACCTCTGACTGATCTTTTCGAAGCAGGGTACAAAGTTTTAATATTTTTGTATTTTCAGTGTGGTAAAATACCGAATAAGGAGAATATAATTTACCATAATGATACCAGCATTAAATGCTTACAGATAAACTAATTGTAAACTAATTCTCACTTTGTATTTCACAAATGTCATGTACCGTAGATTGCCTTTATATGTGGCAGTGTCAATTACTCTCAAGTTTTTTGCATCCCATTCGAAATCCTATTTGGCCAAACCCTTTTAGTTTTAGTCGTACATCCCTTAATTTAATATTGCTCCTAACTCGAGATTCCGCTCGGAATCCTTGTGGAACGTTTTAGGCGAGCGCCTTGGCCTGAAAATGTCGCCTACCGATGATCACCTCCTACTATGTTGGTTTCATTATTAATTACGTGTTATAGATTTTTACAGAGGTTTATATAGACCTTGAATTCCACCTATAAGTTGACGTTTATTATAAGTTATTTAAAAACTTTATTACTTTATTTTTAGAAACAACTTTCCTGATTATGTAAAACGAATTACACGCAGATGTGAGAGAGATAAGTTAAATGCGAGATTAAATATACCTGATATGTATACCATTACAGAGCTAACTGAGAAAGTTGTTTGGCAAATTAATATATCCATATTGCAAGTTAAACAAGTTTATAAAAGCAAAATCTTATAACAAGTAGAACAGGCGAATACCACATTTGGATACAGTTAGATACATTATTTTTCTAACTGTAGTACATATACAAAGTACATTGTACATTGTAGCGAAATGACCATCACATGTGTATTTTAAAATTTTTTTATTTCGTTAGTTTTATATCAGCAAGCACCAATCCATATCCAAAATTATATTAACTCTCTTTATAAAACGTTATACTTGTAATTTAATGGTATAATTATAGTTTTATCTTGCCAATCGTTTAAGTCCACTTAATCATCATAAAGAAAAATGTCCCTCTCCATAGAAATCGACGATATATTACATTTGTCAATGTTAAGTGATAGAGCATCTCTATTACACCAATTTTGTTGTCGGCTGAAAAATTTTGTGCATCATCAATATTGAAATCGACCATAATATAGTCAACAAATGGTACAAATAACAATGTCTCTAGACACGACCCGTGAGGCATACCTGATGTAGCAGTAATTTCGACAGACTGGGAGACACGATACTCCACATATTGTGTTCTTCCCTTCAGGTACAATTTGTACGAATATATGAAATTGAAGTTTTCATGATAATTTATCGTTTCTGCCCTTAACAAGTTGTACACTGTTTTATTTATAGAATTTTTTGAAATAGGCTACGTTGATATATAAACGGTACTGGGACTTATTGAATATTGTGCCCTGTTTTGCATTTTCCTATTCATTATTTATTTAATCTTTTTTATTTTACCATGTGTCGTGTCTTTGTATGAACAACTTTATTGTGCTAATGGAAGATGAAAAGCCGTTTAATGATTGACACTGACGTAGTTTTCCACATAAGACCAAAACAATATACTGTACTCGATGATTCTCCAACCAAGTTAGCATCATCTGAAGATGATGCCAACTGGCATCATCTCCAAGTTGGCCATGCCAACAAGTCATGCCAACAATGAGAGAAAGGATGGGGATGATGTCCTATTTATACCTAAAGTATTAATTCGGTTCAGTGAACCGTCGCGATAGATCAGTAAACCGTCGCGATGGATCAATGAACCGTGATTTGTTAACCGATAAAGCGGATGTATGGGATTGGCCCTCTGTCACTATTCATACTATTTTTACCACTTTGCAATTTCCAAACTCTCCAAATGTATCCAGCTGTCTAGAATTTGTAATACTCCTAATTAGTTTTAAATGGCTTTTATCTATTTTATGGTTATGGTTTATGGAGGCCATGATTAAATTTGAGTAACTTAGTCTGCCTTAGTGACAAAATAAATTAGTACAAAAGCACTAAACACATCACTTTTATGTTGACGATTTGAATATGTCAAAACATTCATTAATGTTCAAACAATTCAAAGGCACATGAAATTGAAATTATTTTGAATTTGTCACATTTAATATGAATTTACATATTCTCAAAAATTGTTGACCAAGTTACAAAACATATACAAAATTATATCTAATTACATCGTAAACATTTCCTGAATTTTCTGCTGAAAGAAACAAAGCAAATTTAACTTAATTTTTAAAATCGCTATGCATCAACCAGTTAACTGAAGTAAATATGGTTTACTGAGATTTGTGTTGCTCTATTCTGGTCAATAAAAAGCATGATAACTATAATATGATAGGTAGGTACCTATTATGTATATCATTTTTACACGCATTCTTCCAGCCATGTGAGTCTTGTAAATCCAGTTCAGAACCACTGATTGTTCAGTGGCTCAACAGAAATATAGGATAAGACGCTTGCCTACTTCTCTGTTCGCGGTTTTACAGTTAGGGTTTCGCCAACGACAAAGACATTTCGAGTTCGAGTCTGCAAAGTAAATAAACCTCAGGGAATTTCCCTCTAAATGTACAGCTGTGTTATATTAAAAATGAAAAAGTGTTAGCGGTGCGGGATAAAACATTGTTTTTACATTTGATATATGTCGTTTCCAGTAACACATGATTCGAAAGTATGCTTGGGATGATCTCTTGGGATTTCCTCGGAGAATTACATTTGAAAAAACTGATGTGGTAAGGAAATTAAAATGAAGATTTCTTATTCCAGAAATGTTTTTAATTTAAAAGGAAGGTCTTACTCTAGATTTAGTGTTTTATTTTGGTGATCTGTAATAACTGACTAACTGCTAAAGATAGATACTTTATTGTTACAGATACTGGGGTAAATGTGTTTTGCTGTACAATATCTGCATAGAATTTATAATTTACGGATACGATATAATTCTTTCTGTAGAATGCAGTGGTATATTAACACTGACGTAGTTTTGCACATGACGCCAAAACACTATAATGCACTCGATGCGCGTTTCGCCAATCAAATTGGCATTATCTGGAGATGATTAAGACTAAACCTATCCTAAAATTGTATCCTATTTATACCTAAACTATTGCTACGGCTCAATGAACCGTCAACTTAAACTTGAACTCTCAAATGCATCCAGCTGTTTGGAATTGTTACATTTATAATTAGTGTTAAATTGCTACTATCTATTTTATAGTTGTTCTCAAACGCATGTTTGGCGACACTAGATCTATCTGTTCTACCATATTTGAGATGAGGCATATGTTCCTTGGATCTAGTTTGAATTGACCTTCTAGTTTGTCCAACATACTTGCATTCTTTACAGCTAATTTTGTAAATCCTCGACTTTTCCTCAGTTGCTATTTTGTCTTTTGGATTGCTTAAAAGTTGTTGTAGTTAGTTTATTTCCCGATGAATAAACCACTGACATACCTACATCTTTAAAAATCTAACGAAAACTATGGGTGAAACGAGGATCGTATGGAATAGATAGGATTTTGGCTTTTCTCTCGAGTCGAAATATTTCGAAGTGTTCCTTTAAAATTACGTTTTCTAATTATTTTCCTATATCTCTAATCAATACTCTCTCCTTATTTAGGGGGAAGCTTAATATGCGATGAATTAGAAAATTGAAACTCGCCATTTTTTGTCGAGCTCAATGGTGAGAGTCTTTAGAGATAGGTATATCTTAAAGTACTGGTATATTTTCTGTATATGTCCAAATTCTAACTTATTTTCACTATTCCTAATTATTTATTAATACATCTAATGTTGGATCATTATAATGTTCTATTTTCATGGACTCTATACGAGGTGCAATGTGATTGGTGATTCGAAATATCAATGTCGAAAATTGGAGCATTCGCACTTACATATCAACCAGATCCCAGTTTTCGTTGAAGTAGAAGAGAAAGCGTATTTTTTTAAGTCACTTATGTTTGACAATTAATTATTTTATTACATTGTTTTTACGGTTATTTTTACTAGTGCGGAATACTCGTAAAAGTCCTAATTTAACCCGTTTAAATATATATTAATGATGTAACAGATATAATGAACCGAGAGTTATGTGTTCTTGCAGACTGGTTGAAATTTAATAAATTGAAACTTAATGTGGACAAAACTAAATGCATGATAATTGGTACTAAGAATAACTGTTTGAAATTTAAATCTGAGAATCACCTTATTGTTTTAGATAATGTTGCAGTAACTTTTTATAATGAAATAAAATATCTGGGTGTTGTGCTGGATTCTCAGTTAAACTTTAATAATCATGTAGACTATGTATGTAAAAAACTGGGTAAAAAGGTAGGGTATTTTACTAGAATTGCAAAAAAGCTATCCCCATGGTGTAAGAGAGTTGTATATAACACTATTATTTACCCACACTTTAACTATTGCATGTCACTATTAATATCTTGTTCTGTACAAAATATAGAAAGACTACAAAGGATTCAAAACAAAGCAATGCGTGCATTGCTTGGTTGCAACAAATATGCTTCTATAGATCTTATGTTGTCATCACTAAAATTTTTAAACGTGCATCAATTGATTATTGAATCGAATTTAACCTTGATACACAAAATTGTAAATAAATGTGCACCTCAATACCTACAGTACTTTCTAACCAAACGGTGTGATATGATAAATTATAACTTGAGGTTTAATGAAACTTTTTATATACAACCATACAACACAGCATCAATGCAAAAAACCACCTTTGTTGAGGGTTTGAGTATTTATAATCAGTTACCAATGGCGATTAGAACCTGTACAAGGATAAATACATTTAGGAGTAGGTTAAGAAAATTTTATTTTTAGGAGGATATATTTCGATTTTGTATTACTATCGATACTGTAATGATGTACTGTTATAATAGCTATGAAGCTAATAAAGTTCTATTCTATTCTATTCTATTCTATTATAGTAATTCTTTTTTATATTTTTTAAAATTTGGCTCCATCTTGCCAAACGGTCTATAGAATTGCGATCCCTTGCCACTTCAGCCATCGAACAGCTCCATTTGGTATGAAAGAGTCATTCTCTATAATTTTGGCCAAACATTAAGTATTTATTTAAATATACTATTATATTTCATAATAATTGTGAGTGCTACCTGAGCGTTAATTTCAAAGAATAACAATAATTAACTACTCAAATTTACAGCTCTGGTTAAACGTGAAATAAATACCTTCACTTGTTTTTGGTGCTATTTTAAATTTGATGATTTATCGGTATGTCCCCGATCAATGTTCCTTTGCTCTAACTTGGAATCAAATTTGGACTCTATCTTCTCAATTTTTATATTTATATTTGCCATACATACAACTCTTAGGTCATGTTTTTTTAATACTAATTTAGCTTCATGATTTTTATAAAAATCTAAACTTATCAATGTCATGATTTCCAAAATGTATATTTCGAGAGAGATCAGTGGTTGCATTATTTTTTTAAAACGACAGATTACGTTTATGTTCCACGCCACTGGCGCTTCGCATTGAACTGTAATTTTAGAAGATAGGGTATTCGTTTTTCTATATTATTTCAGAATGTCTGCTATAAAATAATGTTATTTTCACTGCCTTTTGGAACGATTGCTCATACATTTAAAATTCGCATTGAAATCGATGTAGACATCGAATTCTATCAAATACACAGACATATAAAAATGTATAGAAATACATTCGTCGTAAAAGTTCTCTAGAGCATATAGAGATTTACTTAGCAAAGTATGGAAGTCTATTTCTCTTGGATTTACCGTATATATTTTTATAAATAGTAACTTTAAAATCCCTACGTATGAAATCTGTGAAAGTTTTAGCCTTTCCTCGACATTTATTATTTAGCCAGAATGGCTCGCCTGGCAGCCCGAAATAGAAAATAGTACTTATGCTGGAGTTCTGCCGTAATAAATAAAAGAGAAATGGACAAAGCGAGGAAACAACATGAGGTCATTTGTTTATCCGTGTGGATAGGCGGGCAGATGAATACGTGATATATTTTAACCTGTAATAATATATCTTGTACTGTATATAATTAAAATAGTGTTTTTAAACTTATTTTGTAAATTTTGTTGTATATTTTGTTAGTATGATATTGAACATAAGGTAGTTCCTATAATACGATAAGGACGATAAGAGAAGGACAATAGTGCAATTGGAAAATATCTGTAATTCAGTATTTTTATTTGAGTCTTGAAAGGAATTGGAACCTTTGGTGTTTTTGTAAACACTGACGTAGTTTTCCATATCACAACACCAAAACACTATACTGCAGTCGACTCGCGTTTCGCCAACCAAGTTGGCATTATCTGGAGATGATTGAAACTTTGAGGAATGATTTTCTACAATGGTGGGAACTTTTTGAGGAACACCTTGTTGACGTGTTACTTATTAGTTTTTCAGTTTTTTATTTTGTAACATTTTCTTAATAAATTTAGTCTTAACTGATAAAAACATGCTCCTCTGAAAATCACACCATTGGTAGGTAAGTTGAAATAAGTCAGAATCAAATAATTTTTTTGAACACCTTGTAAGCAATAAAATATAAAAGTAAACGTCATATGAAAGCTCGATGGCCCGCCTAACCATATAGCCTCAAAAACTTGCTACCATAACTTCCCTTTTCCATCGATGACAAGCATTTCAATAAGGTACTACAATATAAAATTTTTTCAAAAAAATTAAAATATCTAAAACCCTATTAATTTCTCGTATAGGTTATGCCACATTCAAAAACGTAGATTTCAGCGTAGAAATCAAAAATACAAAAAAATATAAAAAAATATTTCATTTAAAATAAGAAAGTTGGTAGCCACTTCCGCTATAACCGGAAGTACCAGAAAAACAGAAATAATTCAGATGAATAGAACTTTTTCGAAAACTTCCGTACACAAATTTTCAAAAAAATAAAGCTCGTAAACGTTTATTTGAAGGAGATGCTGAAAACAACTACTCCACGGCCAATGTGCCCTGACTGGCGTTGCATTACATCGGCATCTCCATAAGAGTCGCCACATCGTTCATCGAGACCAAATACCAGACACTGACCAGTTTCGCGCTTATTTTGCGCTCATCAGAGTGCCATAGGTAGTGGACTCGATAAACGATGTTGGGACGTGATTGCCTAATGGGCATCGTGAATGTTAGTAGTGGTGAGAAACACACCGTAGTGCCCTCTTTGGGTCTCCGCTGCTATCTGTTTGACAATTATTGTCAAATTGATAAACGTGTAATGAACGGGTTAGCTGAATCACCCTGTATATTATTTCACACCCTGTCGTCTTTTAATTTGTTTTGTATGTGTTGCGTTTAAATTTTCAAATTATTTTTATCTTACTTCCTTGTAGTATGCACTTTTTGTTTCATTTTTTTGTACTAACCTTATCTTGAGCTTCGGTCCGCTAGATATTGTAATTAAATAAATCATTAACTAAATAAGGTATCACATCACACATCTAGCCGCTCCTCTAAACACTTCTCTCCTATGCTGCGTTGATGGCCTCCCACTCAGATACCTACCCTGTGTGGGAGCCATTAGAACTATTGATTTTAAAAACCATTAGAGAGAAATTATGGATGAAATAAAAGAGCATAAGGACCTATTAAGAAGAAGTATTGCGGCGCAGTGTAGGAGGGTGCATTAGAGAAAAGTGCACTCGGGCCTCTCGCAAAACGACAGTAGGTAACATGTGTCGTGTGCATGCCGCCTTATTACTTCCTTATTTAGGTAATTCCGGCAACATACTTTCAGTTCCGTTTCCTTTATGAAGCCGATGCGATTTGCGCCAATTCCTGGCTAGCGCAGTACAGTATTGCGTATATCAAGACACAAGTTGACAGCGTTCGTACAATTCTTATTGTTCTACAATCCAGTGAGAAGCCAATGGACCTCTCAAAAATGTTAAAATATGACCGGAATTTTCTAGAATAATCTGGTTATAAATCTATAATAATAGATATCTAAAGGTAATGATCAGTAACTGAGCGGTTGATCCGGTAAGTTCAGAGGAAAATAAACTTGGCATAGAGTTGCTGCAACTCTATGCCAAGATTTTATCGTCTTGCTTTGAAGCAAGACGATCAAATAGCCAGCTCTGTTAGTTCTAATCGGAAACGACTAAATATACAGAATATGGTATTGGTGCTTAGTTTTTGCCATAGCGATAAAACAGTTGGAGAACGGGAAAGAACTAAAAATTTTCATAGATTTTCAGTGTTTTGCCTAAACATTGCATTTATGTCACTCAAGTTGAAACAGATTTGGTACGGAAGTGGTCTATAGGCTGATTTCCCAACGAAGTATTCAAAGAAGAAATAAGTAAAACGCTAACTGCATATTGTCGGACCAAGTAATCCGAAGAAAGGTCCACACACACTGTCACAACTTAGTTTTATAGACATGTTTAATAGTATATTATACTATAAGGGACAGAAATGCGTTATTTTGGCAGAGGTGCAATTTGAAGCCCGAGGGCGAAGCCAGAGGGCTACAATGCATCGAGGACAAAATAGCATTTCTCCCGAATGGTATATACTATTTTTTCCACGGTCTCATTAACTTAAAAACACATATTTTGTTATTATGAAGTAAGTAGCACCAGAATTATTGTATTCGGATTTGAGCATTTATTTAGTAGTCGTTGAGTTATTGTCATAACTACAAAATAAACAAACAAAAAGAATTGTCAAATTAAGATGTTAGTTTGGTTTAGTTTACAGTTTGTTTAGTGCACAATGAATAATTGTGAGTCGGAAGAGATTGTGGAGGCTGCAAATATTGCAATAAGCAATTTGTTACCTACGAAGTCAAGATCTTTATACGATATAGCTTACAATCGGTTCAAAACGTGGTGCGCCGAGAAAAATATTCAAGTATACAGCGAGAATGTTTTGTTGGCATACTTCAGTGAAAATGCAAAGAATTACTTCCACATTATGGGCGCAATATTCTATGGTTAAGTCATGCTTGATAATTTACGACAACATAGATATAAACAAATTCCCCAAACTGATCGCATTTTTGAAAAGAACCGGTGACGGATATCAAGCGAAAAAATCGAAAATATTGACAAAGGGTGAAATCGACCGTTTTCTATCAACTGCAGATGACAAAGAATTCTTAATGATTAAGGTAAGATTACTTTTGTTGTTAGGTATTCAATTATTTAGTATTTTGATTTTTTATAGGTTGTATTAATTCTGGGGATTGCCGGAGCTTGTCGAACTGATGAACTAGTCAATTTAACTGTAGATGATATTGAGGATGTAGGCTCATCCTTGATTGTAAAAATTCCAAACATTAAGACAAAGATTCCACGAACCTTTGTGGTTACCGATGTGGGAAATATGCTTGAATTGTATCGAAAATACCTGTCCCTTCGTTCTCCCCACGTCAAGCATAAGCGCCTTTTTTTGTACTACAAAGCAGGAAAATGTAGTTCGCAGCCAGTTGGCAAGAATACCATCGGAAAAATTCCTAGTGTAGTAGCTTCGTATTTAAAATTACCTGATGCTGCATGTTATACTGGTCACTGCTTACGAAGATCTTCAGCGACATTACTGGCAGATGCTGGTGTGGATATCACGACAGTCGCTGAGGGTTATGTCGAGAACTCCATTGAAAATAAGACCAAAATTGCTAATCACGTTTTAGTAGGTACCACCACTAGCGCCATCTCAAAAACTTTAAATGTAAGCGAAAGTAATATTTCTTCTAATATTAATTTTGAAAATTGTACAAATGTTACATTTAATTTAAATGTCAATAAATAATTTCAATGTTACCTCTTTTTTTGCATGAAAAACGTTCTCCATAATGTAAACTCCCTTGGGAGCATTATACTCCCTTGGGAATAATCGACTACTTCTGTTTCAATTTTGATGTCATAGAAACTGATTTCTACTCCTGACCGTGGAAAAAGAAATTTCACTTTTAAGCAACGGAATATGGCATTTCAAAGAAAAAGATAGCAATTTCTATATTCAAAAGTCAAACTAAATCAGGGTTGTGGGTTAGACCTTAAAAATGATTTTCTCACCACATCGTAAATTGCTGTTTTCTACAAAGAAATATTTTATGCGCTTGTCATTTATTTCAAGAATTATTGAGAGTAAAGAATTAAAATGTTTCTTTTCTGCCTCAAAATTGCAATTACTACCAATACTGTAGCTGAGATCAAATGGAAGTTAAAAGGAAAAATATACCATGAAGATAGGGATGGTCAAGTGAAACTTAAAACAACTCATAGTTTATTATTGTCAGGTAAAAGTCAGTCGATAATAATAATAATAATAATAATAATAATAATAATAATAATTTTATTTATCTATATAGATAATTATTATTATTTATATTATTTAAATAACATTTAAATAATACAAAAGAAAAAAAAATATATTGCATATAGACAACAAGGAATAACGCTCAGTTCACTGCGTCAGCAGAGTACTGTTCTTCCGCGCATCCTAAAGTAAATCGACGACTCAAAATGATAGTAAAAATTTTAAAGTAGGTGTTGGAACTTAAACAAGAATATACAGCAGACAAATTTAAATACATAAGAGAAAGATATTTTAAAATTGATTATTTAATAAGTAAGATTTGAGAGATATCCTAAATCTGTAAAGCGACATTGACATTGGCATTGCTAGTGAGGGCACTGAGGTAACACTTAGTTCATTAAACAATTTCACTATATTATGGGAGAAGGATCGTTCGAGAAAAAAAAGTGGCTCTATGTCTAGGCATGGATAATAAACCTTTATTTCTTATATTAATGTTGTGCACGTCCGTTTTGAATGTTATTTTATTATAAAGATATGCCACATATAAATCGGACACAAGCATTTTGCATTCTCTGAATCCTGGATGTATCCCTACTGTCTATACAAGGATTATAAAAAACGTCGCAATAGTTAAATTGTGACAAGACCATCGACTCACACAGTAGAATCTTGATTTGCTTATTTAACATAAGTCGGCTACCGTATAAATGTTTTAGATTTAGAAACAATTTTTTTAACATTAAATTCACAAATGACAAACCTCAGATCAGAGTCTAAGATTACACCAAGGTTGTTAGCTTCTCTAGTGACAATGAGAGGTTCATTGTTTATACATATATGCATTAAATGAGTAACTTCATCCAGTACAGTATTACGGCCAATAAGTAAAACGGAGGACTTAGAGCTATTTAATTTTAGAGAGTGATCTGTCGCAATAGTGAACAAAGCTGATAAGTCACTATTAATTTTCTGGCACGAGTTGATAGCTTCAGATGGTAGAAATGAATAATACTTTCCTATATTTTTTTAGATACAGGATCAGCTGAACATTAATAATATTTTATTGTTTACGTAAATGGCGAAGCGCAGCTCTATATAGAGGCTACTGAAAAAAAATGAGGATTTTTTTCAGGAATAAATGTTAAAATTGATTTACTTTTATAAAATATGTGCAACTCCTGAAATTATCCAAAAATATATAGAACGGTGACAATGGCGTGTAGATTCCTCTAACATTTTAGAAGCTATTCCTCTAAAAGTTTAGAAGAATATATAAGGTAATAAGGAAAATGAGTAAAAAGACATAATAAATATCAATTTTTTATTATAATATTGACTCACAATTACATCACATATTTCTTTAAGGGCGGGCTTTGACAACGTACTTTTAAAATTAATTAAATTTCTTTCTTAGTTTCTTAGGAAAGTTGCATAGCTATCTAAGCCGCTTAACTATAAATTTACTTGTTTAGGAAAAGCGCTCTCGAACTCTAGTCTAGAAACTAGAGCTCTAGTTTTTTTATATGGCAATCCCAGCTACATCTATTCATCCTATATGTATTGTATCTACAGGATGTTTCACCTCTCGCCTACACACTACCGCATCTGCCTCATTTATTGTTTAACATGATACTACACTGATATGCTCATAACTTGACCAAATTTCGTTTGTTCTGCGCACGACGTCATTCTTGATGCTAAAATGGTGAAAATTCAAATGCGTTACTGTCAACGTGACTGTCAGTGATATAATTATTTTCGTGTTTGTCAATTGTATTCCCGTATTATTATAATTGTGAGGTCCGAGGGTTATCAAGTTGTCATTTTTATATTATAGGGTGGTGTTTATTTACAGTAGTGCTTCTTATTATCTCTTTAAATTATAAAATTTAGGTTAGAATTATATTCGGTAGGTAGATCGGTACACAGAATGCGGTTTGAATTAAAATAAGAAAGATTGATATTAATCAACTATTATTTTAGTTTCCTTGTATGAATCGTGTATTATAATTCCATAATCGACGTTTCTTTTATATTGTTATCTTTGTTTACAAGTATTTTATTTAATTTTGTATCAAAACTGACGTCACGCTCATCGATAGACCACGCCCCCATGCGCATAGGCATATCAGTGTAGTTGTATCATGATTGTTTAATTAATTTAAAATTTGTGCCAGTATGCCCTCATCAAAAATTACATCATTGATCACGTTCTACTGACGACGCGACGGGTAGAAAAGCCGAAAATTTTAAAATCGTAGTAGGCTCTGTTTTGTATCTAAAGATGACAAGCGTCTACGTTTACGTATCGGTTTGGGTTTTTATGTTTATACATGATGCTAATGATAATAATAAATAAATCGAAATTGAAACTTCAATTTTATTTCAAATTGAGCATTACGATCTTACTTCTATTTTATTTAATTATATCATATTAATGTGTACCTCAATGAGTAAATAGTTGGCCAAGGTGAACCACAGCAAAATTATGATATTTGTTGAATGGCGAAGGCGGCGCATGATATAAATTAATGAGCGTCGACAATGAACGGCCAGGATAACGAGTCCTTCTTTATGGCGCTGCCTGCGTGGTGTCTGTTCATTATCCTGGCCGCCACTTCCGCCAACCGAGTTATTGTCTTGACTGTTCATTGCTGCTCTCCATGTTTCAACATACTGACTCTCTTTTCGGTTTTGTGCCTTTACGATTTCCGAGCCGCCTTATAAAATGAATTAAATCCACCCCAACGTGAATTTACCAAGTCGAATTGAATTATTTTCCTTATTTTGATTCCGTGATGAGTCAATGGAAACGTGCAAGGGGAATATTTAGAAAATTACGAAAGCTCTAACCTTGTTAGGGTTATTTGCACAACACTGGATAACGATGGAAATGGTATCAAAGAAAATATGAACCGTGAAATTTTCTAGGTGTTCTTATTTTAAAGATATGAGGAATTCCAAAATGCATTGACAGTTGCTTAAATAACATATTGGTGTAATATAAAAACATCTAGTACGTCTTAACCTCTACAACTGTAGAAGAATTAGGACTATAGCTACTTAAAAATTGAATGATTTAGGTGTCCGCCTTCTTCTTATTATTGGTACGTAATACGAAATCATCCATCGCTGTCTTTAAGTTCTCTATTAGAATTCCTTAAGTTAAATCAATTCCCATAGAGAATTCTCAATGTTTTGCTTTAATTCTTCAGTGTAAAGAGGCTCTTGTTGCACAGAACTTTTGGGAATCCCCTTAAATACTTTATACTGGACCCGTAAAAGGATTAGAAATTAGAAATGTGTAATTACAAATAGATAGGACATCTGTGTCCTATCTATTTCTCCAATGAAAAACCAAAAAAAGAGGACTTCCAGCCAGATGCATGGACAAATATCCATTTTATCCATGTATCTGGCTGAAAGTCCTCTCTTCTTTGTTTTTTTATTGAAAAAATAAATTCTATTTTAACAGGCAACAACTTTTTCAATATCATATCTAATGTTATCAGTAAAGACTTTAGAAACTTATTGAATCATTTTTCACATCGCTTACAAGAATCAATAATGGGAAAATTAGGTCATCCAAAGAATTAAATCGTTGACAAAAAAATCTTATATAGTTGTAGATTAAGATTAATAGCTTTTTGTTGTGACATTTATGTGTTTAATGGCAGCGTTGCCAAATTATCATGTTAAAAATATTAAACGAAATCAACCGTATATTTAAGGTTACAGTTATTGTACCATCGTTTTTTTTTTTCTTTTTAATAAGAATTTAAGTGGAGCCATTTTATGGCTTGTTCCTCAGGAATACTTTTCTATTACTGAAGAAGCAGCAATAAATTGCTTTGAGAGCTTGAATTTTGAAAAAAGACTACTCTTTTTTTCTGCTCTTTTCTACCTTATTTGACTGCAATCCCATTGAATTACTTCTTTATCTATATATATAAGTAGAATCCTTCAAATTGTATTAGCCCACATATAAATCTTTATTTCGTAAAGTAAAATCATGGGTTAAGAAAAGTTAACAGAAGAAGATGAAATTGTTGAAATACACAAAAGCGGAGTCTCATAGGATAAGCAATTTCTTTCATTCCCCATTCGAGTTATTATGTTTGCTGTTTGTTCCTGCTCTCCGTGTTTTAACATGCAGACTCTTTCCGATTTTGTTCCTTTGTAATTTCCGAGCTGAGTTGTAAATTAATTAAATCCCTTCCATGTCTAACTTTTCGAAGAGGGATTGAGTTATTCTCATTATTTTGATCCCATAATGAGTAAATGAAACTTTTCTAGAGAAATATTTAAAAAATTACAAAAAATTACTTTTCAAAATAAACATTTAGAAAACTACGAAAATAATCCTCCTAGGACCCTAAACCACGCGCTAGTTAAAGCTGAAAATGGTTCACAGGTGAAAATGTAAATTTCAACAAAAGAGTCCGTTTTATGCATTTCTCATACATGGAAAACTTTTATATGATGACCTTTTGCAACATCCATCAATTTCTCACCATCTACGCCATCTAGAGACCTTATGACTCGATTTTTGATTATAGAAACAGCAGAAATTGAACATACACTAATGGGTTCCTAAATGGACAGGATAAAACTAAGACTAGGTCGATTTGTAGATAAAGGGAAAGGAAGGAACTATATCCTTGATATTCAGCTTCTACAAAGAGATAAATTCTCTGACAAGTACATATCCTGACGTTCATTAGGAAGATGAGTAAGTTTTCTGAGAGTATATTAAAGGAAAGTAGGCATCGAAAGAGTATAGATAGGTAAAAATATCTACTTTCCACGATTCCGTCGCTCCTACATACCTATTGGTATCAAGATACTATAATTCACCATTTTATTAGCCAATTATGCATTTATGCTCTTATTAAAGCAACTTTTGTAAAAAATAGGTAAATATACATCACTCAATGCAGTATGTATAAGATATATTTGTAAATGTTTCTTCTTAAAGCAAACTTTGTATTTAATTAGTACAAAAATATATGTATGTGAACTACAATGCGATATTTCTGTGAGCTAGCAGGATTTTCTTCCCGCCGCATTGGCATAATCCATATATAGAGGCATTTTCTGCGTCAATTTCCGTTCTCAAACATTTATCGACTTGAAGCATCCGAAAGGATACGAGTTTAATATTTCGATATGTCGCTGCCATTTGAGGCTTTCAGTACTGAACTCACCACATTTTTTTATTTGGGTTTCAATAAATAAATAAGAGGAACTTCCACACTTTTGTGGCATTTCCTGAAAATTGTAGGACGCAGTGCGGTTGTAGACATATTCACTTTAAATATGGTGGTCTAATAGTTGTGATTTATACCGCTGGATGAATAATAGTATCTATACATCTCACTCTAATCACGAGGATTAACACGAAAATTTGAGACTTGTGTGTGAGTGGGGGCGGCATATTATTATTCGCAAGGACTCAATTGCGCCTCAGGAATGACTTACGTTGGTAAGCCGTAACCACCATTCAGTGCCGGAATGAGGGAAACCTAGAAAACCTCATTAGTTAGGGGGATAGTCCATCATCAACCGTTGTTAACATCTCATATTAACACCAAGCTAACATTCTTCCCATCCTACGCATGTCTCCAAGATGGTAGTCAACCCATCCTAGAAATAGGCCTTAATATAGCACGAGACAATTTAATTAAAAATTTTCCAGCAGAATGGGGATTCGAACCGACCGCCTCTGGGTTAAGCGATCGACACACTAAACTCTGACCCACAGAGCCGATTAAAATTAAATGCAGACGATACCCGTTTATTTTAAATGATGCTAGTTGAATTCAAACTGAATTTAATCAAATATTACCTGAAAGCTTAAATATATTACGTAGATTGGATTGAGGAATAAAAATATGTTGGTACTTTTTCACCATTCTAGATTATCTAATTTGAGCATACAGGACAAAAAAATAGTTATACAAACTTAGATTTTCTTTATTTTCTGCCTTAATTTCAGAAGTACCGTTACACCTTTTAATACGTAAATATACAGGGTGTATTTTTTAAAAGTAAACACCCCTGTATCTCCGTTATTAAGAGATTTACACTATATGTTCTTTGAAACTTTTTTCATCATTTTTTATAAACTATTTGATAATCTGTCGAGTATTTACGTTTCATCACTTCCGGTTTCACCGGAAGTAACCCCAATTTTGAAAATTTAAATGGGACACCCTGTATATCTTCATCCAGTATTGTTTATAATTCAATTTCAAATAAATTTGCAAATAGAACTACATTTTTAAAATCAAAAACAACGTTGCTATTTAAAAAAGAATTTTATTATAGAATGTAAGAATTGTTACAAACTATACCGCAAGAAATGAAATTTGGGGCGACTCAACAAATTTTACAAAGGGGAGAGGCTTGTCTTAATCATGGCGGTAGTATTTTTGAAAATAATTTGTAACGATTACGATTTAGTAAAGATTATAAGTTTCTTATTTATTGTTCATTAGCTTTTACTTAATTTAAATGACGCAGTACATTAGTTATAATAAAATTCTTTTTTAAATAGCAACGTTGTCTTTGATTTTAGAAATATAGTTCTATTTGCAAATTTATTTCAAATTTAATGATAAACCATACAGAATCAAAATATACAGGGTGTCCCATTTAAATTTTCAAAATTGGGGTTACTTCCGGTGAAACCGGAAGTGATGAAACGTAAGTCGACACATTATCAAATAGTTTATAAAAAATGATGAAAAAAGTTTCAAAGAACATATAGTGTAAATCTCTTAATAACGGAGATACAGGGGTGTTTACCTTTAAAAAATACACCCTGTATGTATATATAATATGATTCGTTGCAGTTTCTTTTGGAATTACTCCACCTGTAAAATAAAAATACAGGGTTATTCAGAACTTATCCATAATAAAATTTGAGGATGTTCAACATACATGTAGAAATGTGGTAGTGCAAAAAAAAATTTTTTTTTGGCGTGGTCTGAAAACTATTTAAAAATTTTTCATTGCACGCTGCTGGATACTGGTCCACTGTAATGGAGTGACCTTGGGACTGACAATGCAAACTGGCGATGTTGCGGAAAAAACTTGGGACGTTCTGAGAGTATAACACCCGGCGCAAAAAAGATTTGCAGCGTTTTTACTTTAAAATAAACTGAAATATAAAATAAAATTTTGTTACACTAATTTTGAAGAATTGCGCTACTTGATTACTAGGTATTAGAAACATGAAATTTATAAAAAATTTACACATACCTTGTTACAAAAGCTGGCGAAATAATATTCCTCGACTTGTACACACTTTTAGGCACGTCTTATCCAATTTTGCCGCACTACCCCAGACACCTGCCTAGCGATCTGACTTGTACTTATTCGCGGATTTTCACGGACCAGATTCAACACTTGTTCTTCCGCTGCTAAAATACGTTTTGGTCGTCCCGGGCCACCATCTCATCCATTCCAACTTCACCATAAATAAGAATCATGTTCATTAACTCAGCATTACTGTACACATGAGCCATTTTGAAAATTTTACAGTTTAACACTCCTAAGGTAAATAAAACACCCGCGAGAGCGACACACATAGACTGACGACTCATAGACAATAGAGATATTATCCCCACTCCAACTTTATTCGGTCGGTTTTAACCAGGCGTTCCAGACAAAAACGTGTTTACTTTTTTTATCACATTCTTAGGAATGTGGTAGAAAAGTATCAGATGTGTTGAAGTATAGTTGCCCAGCTACGTAGTCCTTTATAATGGTATAACTTTAAACATTGTTTACGGGAAATCCTAAGCCTTTTATTATAAATTTTTTTGGTGATATCGATTTCTTATTTAAGGATGCACATATCCTCAAAATTTTAGAGATAAGTTCTGAATAAGGCTGTATAATAACTGGTTACCAGAAGTATTCAAAATAAAAATCGAAAGTACAATTTCAAGATAAACTTTTAAAGTTTGTCTCAAAAAACCATTGTATAATATGCAATAAAAATATTAATATTACGAATGATATTTTAAATTATCCCTAAACAAAAAAACTATAGTAAAATTTAAAAGAAATTAAACATTTAACTAGCTTCGGTCAACACGTTTCTAGTCAATCCTCCACTCGTTGTCAGTAAAAATTTATATGATTAAAAATTGTCGGATTGACATTTTTAATTCAAAAGCCATCACATGCACTGATCACTATATTATTATTAATTTGCAATTGGTAACATCTTTCTGTAGAAGAGAATTGCTTGGACACAGGCTAAAATTAGACAAAACGAAGAAAAACAGTTAAAACAAAATTAAAAGAAGGTGCTTTTATTATAAAACCTAATGGTGATAACTGTATCTCGTCACAAACAATATTCTTGATCTTGGATGTTTTCCTCTTCTCCAGAGCGGTGTTACCAGTGGAAAATTAACAATAACATAGAGTTAATAATGTCAATCTGACAATTTTTTATCATATCAACATCCACCGACAACGAGGATCGACTGAAAAACTTTTTCATAAAGTATTCAATTTCTTTTTTATTTTATTATAATTTCTTTGTTTAGACATAATTCGAAATATCATTTGTAATTTGAAGGAGATGCCGAAAACAACTATTTCACCGGCAAAGTGCCCCGACTGGCATTGCATTACTTCAGCATCTCCATAGGAGTCACCACATCTTTCATCGAGACCAATCAAAAGACATTGACCGGTTTCACGCTTAGATAGTGGACTCGATGAACGATGTTACGACGGTGATTGCCCAATGGGTATCGTGAATGTTAGTAGTGCAATGCCAGTCGGGGTACATTGGCCGTGGTGTAGTTGTTTTTGGTATCTCCTTCAAATAAATAAGTTGGAGTGTCTTTCTCAAAGACAATAGAGGTCACTGGCTATAATGGTGCCTGCGGAAAAGCATGTCGTTATCTGTCTGTCAATTGCCAACAGTAAGACAGGTAGTAGCAAAGACCCAAAGAGGGCGCTACGGTGTGTTTATCACCACTACTATCATATGTAATATTACAGAATTGTATATAAAACTGGAAAACCACTGATTTTCCAATTTTAGAAGTTTGCCTTGATACTACATTTTCATTCTATATTTTGAATACTGGTTTCCTGTTTTTATTGTTATATTGGTGGTGTAATTCCAAAAGAAACTGCAGTGAATCATACAGCTGCACCATAAATAACTTAGACAATATATATACAGCATGTTTCACAATATGTGTGTTTAATAATGAGAAAGGTAGATTGACCTTAAAATTTCATAAACCAAAAGAAAGTTAATATACCCAAAGAAATTTAATGCTCCGATTAATGGTGGAGGTGTCGAAACATTGTATAACAGTATAATGTTACAAGCACCATGTTTATAATGCATGCACAACATGTATTACATGTTAATTATATTAAGTAGGATTGTCTTCCTTAAAGACAATAGAGGTCGCTGTAAAGGCATCTGCATAAAAGCAGATCGTTATCTGTCTGTCAATTAGACAATAATTGTTAGACAGGTAGTAGCAAAGACCCAAAGAGGGCACTACGGTGTATTTCACTGTATCTCGCCACTACAAACATTCACATATGCCCCTTAGGCAATCATGTCGCCAGATCATTCATCTATTCCGATACCTATGGCAATCTGATGAGATCATAACAAGATCGAAACCGGTCATTGTCTGGTATTTGCTCTTGATGAAGGATGTGGCGACCCATGGAGATGTTGATGTAATGCAACGCCAGTCGGGGCATATTGTCCGTGGAGTAGTTGTTTTCAGCATCTCCTACCAATAATGTATTACATGTTTTATAGTGTCCAGAATCTCAATAAATAAAAGGAATATTTTAAATGGTATACCTAGGCTATAACGAACACTAATTTGTGCCATATTGCCCCCAATACAACTACTATTTACGCTAGTATTTTCAAGCTTTTAGTGTAAATTTTCAGCTTGTATTACCCTATTTAGCGAAACCCACAATTAGCTTAGATAATTCCTTAGTGCTTCCATAATGTGGCATTTGAGGGCTGTGTATTTTTATACCTATACAATTAAACCTCTTTATATACAACTGACAAAAGAACTAAAGTAAAGCAGGTCATACTGGTATTACGAAATAATTATTGAAATCGATTTAGTTCTGCTATTTGCACAGTTAACTAGCGATAAAAGCTTTTGTAAAATATTCTATTACACCCTAAGTAGGCAAGTCTATGATGTATTTCATCTTTTTTTATGGAAAATTATTTTCTTTGGTGCTCTAAATTATTTCTGCAAAAAAGGCTTCCTAAAGCTTCCGGTTTCTTACGAACACAATATTTTATGACGCCTTGTGTGATTGCTTGGAAGGATATCCTGAACTAAAAAAGAAATATTCTAATACAAATATAGTGATCTGATGTCTGAGAGTTTAATAAAAATACTGGGGGAACAGATGAAAAATACCTCACACTCTTTCCTACCTTTTTTTTATTTTTTCTTTACAAATTTGCGGACTATATGAAGTTGTACTGGCGTGTGCACTACATAAACGATTGTATTAGAATACAGGATTACTTAAGATAAAATCTACAATTGGTGTCCGAAAAACCAACTGCCATTAAATTTAAAGAATTAACTCGTATTTTGTTAACATTATTACAAACTTAATACAACTTAGGTAGACCAATTCCCGGAAAGAACTATTTTATCTCCAAAAAATGTGCAAAAATTATGAAAGACAAGACAATTTTTTTGAATGATACAACTGATAATATTTTTATAATCAGCTGATTATTTCAACCAATACATAGTAAAAAAAGACAAATGGTAAAATTACTAAATGGTAATCGTAATTTGCTGCAGTGTTATTTTTCACACGAACTGGGTAGTATAATAACTAAACCTTTAGAACTCATATTACACGAACGATATACCCACCAAGTTTGTAGAAGTACTCATAAATTGTAATAAAATTTACAAAACCCTGTGTTAAAAATGAATCAATTCGCCATAAATACGGAATAATTACACGGTGAATAATTAACTATTACACATTATCTTGTAAAATTTACTGTGTTAAATTACTTTTAATGTAATGTAATAATACACCGATATGTCTAACACTGCCAAGTGTGGACTATATACACACTGATGAGTGTGGATTCAGTGTTAAAATCTGTCGGATTTTTTTACTGTATAGAAGACAAGTACTCAAGGTTAAGAACATTACCATTTTGCTGTAGTTTCAATAGAGTTTTCCTACTGTTACCGTTCTTGCAATATAAGTTCTGAGTACTTAAGTTTTCTATTTGTAATTCGCTTTCTTACATTACTTGTAATTAGTCGTAAATATCTGGTACTGTATGTACTAATAGATTAAAAAAAAAACACAAAACAGGAAGCAGTTTAAAAAAAAACATATTTTGATGCAAGTTGATACTATCCGCTTATTTTATAATATTTCGTGATAGAAGAAAAATTCCCGGAATTAAAAAAGGTCAGACAAGACACTGGTTATGTGGGAGGGCGACAATTTGAAACAGAATTGCTTAGATGTCGGAAGTGTGGGTACATTCCTTCCAAATTCCTAATAGATATTGCATTGCGGTTATCAAGTGAGCCGAGCTCAGAGGCTTTGGCGTGATACGAGCATGGGATTCGATGTAATACCTATTGTTCGACGACTTTAATCCGAAATATTCCTTCCTATGTCTTAGGCAGTTGTCGCCCGGGTTATTTCTGATTATATAATTTAAATTGTAGGGAAACTAAGGGAAATTAAAGGGAAACTGTCACTCAAAGCAGATCAATATTTTGGCGACTAACATTTGAAGTAAGAAACCAATAATTGGAGAATATAACGATGTGAACTCAACAATGCTGTCAGATACCTTAAAAAAAAGGTTGATTGAGGAAGCTGTTATTATTTGGTAATTTAACATCTTGCAGAGTAATTAAACACACTGCTATCTGCAGTTTCGACTTACTAAGTCATTTTTATGTTGAGTCATTATTTTCAAATGACTATAAGTCGAAACTGCTATCACAAATGTTTTTAATGATAACATACATAGTAGTGTATTTAATAATTGTTCTACATATTTTTTTTCAATGTAGATGTAGAATTAACCCAATAGTGATCTCATTATATAATTTATAACCTTTAGAGTTTCAATTTGTGTCACCTGACAAACCTGTTAAAAATTTAATCCGACGTTTCGTCTGCTCGGTCTATCATGAACTGGATCATTTTCTATTTTATTTTCACATACTTACTCTCCATTGGTATTCCAGTAAGACCATGTTGATTGAGGTTTGTAAACGTCGATGTAGAATTTTTTTATTACTGGCAGGAAAAGCAGAATCATGGAGTTTATCACTGCTAATTTAAGTAAAGGGATAAGATTTCAGGGAAACAGCTTAAAACGACCAAAACATGTGTGCCGTAGACATGGATTAGAGGAAACAATAATGTAGCTATAGATATTCGTGTTCGATAATATTTGCTCTAGTTAACATAAAGGAACTAGTGTTTTATAAATCTGGAACATAAAGTAATGAAAATCCTTGGACCACTTTCATTTACTCTTCTCAACATGATAAAGACTAATAAGTAACAGGATGGAACATTCTCAGTACCTGGTTGATTTTATTACAAATCTGTACTATTATCGATAATATTTGTTAGCTACACTTTACTAAGGAAGAGCAATCTCTTCGAAACATCGAAAATAGTTGGAACCTCCCTAAGACTTAATTCGATCTGAATTGGGAAATCCTGGATCTCTCATTGGAGATGACCAACTTTATAATGTCATTGTGACAGCCCATGCATTTGTAATAATTTTTTTTATGGTTACACCCATCATAATCGAAGGGTTTGGTAATTGATTAGTGCCTTTAATATTAGGGGCCCCCGATATAGCATTCCCACGAATAAACAATATAAGATTCTGATTACTCCCACCTTCTCTTACTATTTTAATTATAAGAAGAATCACTGAAAACGGTGCAGTGCAAAAGGCAGATAGAATTATTGAAGAACCAAAATATTTTAATACAAAAAATTTCCCTATTTATCGCGATACTAATTTAGATGAGTGGTTTCAAGAGGATGTTGTATCGCCTATAATAACTAAATTGTCAGAGTATCAAGAACGCGACAGTGGGTGGGCGTTAAATAGTATTACGAATTTGGGGGTAAATATCAATAAATTCACTCCACAGTTAGGCTCTTAGATCTGTTTAGGAACTACCTAAACAGATCAAAGCGAAACAGGCCTGCATCAACGTTAAAAACGATGATCAAGCCTGTTTCGCTTGGGCAGTAACTTCGGCTCTTTATCCTGTTGCTGATTATCGTCATCATCACCCTAATAAGCTCTCATCATACCCTCATTATTCTACAGTTTTAAATTTTAAAGATATAGTTTTTCCCATGACTATTAGGCAAATTCCTAGATTTGAAACCCAAAATTATTTATCCATAAACGTATATATTTTGAAAAAAATTAGTAAAAATTTTGTAACTCTTCCATATTACATAATTACCATAATACATTTGTAGTGGCGAGATACAGTGAAATACACTGCAGTGCCCTCTTTAGGTCTTTGCTACTACCTGTCTGACAATTATTGTCTAATTGACAGACAGATATGCCCCTTAGGCAATCAATGTCGCCAGATCATTCATCGATTCCGATACCTATGGCAATCTGATGAGATCATAACAAGATCGAAACCGGTCATTGTCTGGTATTTGGTCTTGATGAAGGATGTGGCGACATCCATGGAGATGTTGATGTAATGCAACGCCAGTCGGGGCATATTGCCCGTGGAGTAGTTGTTTTCGGCATCTCCTTCCAATTACCATAATACATATTACCATAACACATATTTAACTAAAGATAAAAAAGATCAACACATAAATGTTTTAGCGTTTTTGAATGTATAAGAGCAGTTTTCAAATTACATTCATAAGTTTTTTTTAGTTCGTATATTCTTTTAAAAGCTAACCATGTAAGGTAGGTACATGTTTATTATGTTCTCTTCAATACTGTCTTAAATTCAGTTATCCTTTTTACTTAGGACGGCAGAATTACCCTAAAACCTTGCTTTAAGTCCAAATACCTATTCTGATTCTCGTATTTCCTGCTCTCTATTCCTTGAAGATTTTCACAAGCTTATATATTATACACAAGCCATGAATTTCATCGCCTTATATAGACGGCGTCTATCTTTAATATTCCCTTCAAGATAAAGCAGTGTCCAAAGTGAAGGGTTTACTTTAAAATTCAAATCGCGTATTTTTTCTCGCAGAACCTTTCTCAGATATAATATGTATAGTCTCATACTGTTCCGTCATCATATCTTTAATATTGTGTTTAAACATTTTCTGTTATACACGGAAATGAGCGTGATAGGGAATAGCGAAACTTAAATATTTTTTAAATCACAGAGTATAAAAAAATAGGTCAGAGTTAAATGTAGACTGTATTACAAGGAATCGGACGTAACAAAGAGATCAACGTTTGATAAATTAGAACGTACAGGGTGAACCTTTAGAGTAAGGAATCGTTAATGTTATTTTTTATAAATGAAGAACCCGTATATTTTTATATATTTTAATTTGGCGCTACTAAACGTAATAGAATTTGACACAACTAAAATTTAATTTTTCTGTTTTCTTTTTTTTTCTTGTAAAAAAACTAAATTATTTGTCACCAGCAAGGTTTTTATAAAGGTAGGTATGTAAAGACAAACCTATATCCTACTCTGAATATAGCCTTGATTCATAAATAACCAAGTTCAGGTCGATGCCGTTTACAGCGATCTTTAGCAAGGCATTTGATAAAATAAAAGTATACAGAATAAAACTACCTAATTATTTTGTTCCATAAGCATACATGGGCGGCTCTCTACTTGAATGGATACGATCTTATTTATCAAACAGAGTTCTATTTGTGTTAGTTCAAGGATTTACTTCTTTCAATTAAAAAATTACGTCGGTTGTTCTCCAAAGATCACATCTTGGGCAGCTCCATTTTATCATTTATATCAAAGACATTAAAGCTCGTTTTAAATACCGCAAAGTTTTCTATTTGCAGATGATCTAAGAGACTTTCTTCAAATCCGAAAAACAGAAGACTGCTGCAGATTACAAGATGATCTGAATAAATTTGAACTTGACTCGGTGTTGAGGCGTACTAATGAAGTAAAAGATCTCATCAGATTATATATTATACCAAGATACTTTTCAATTCTCATCTAAATTCAGTGATAAGTGTTGCCAACAGATCACTTGGTTTTGTAACAAGACAATTCAAAGATTTTTATAATAGTGAATCTATTCTGTTTATATTATTTGTTCATTCACAGCAAATTAAATATTCCATATATTACTTCCATAATACGTATATTTTATACTAAAAATAAAGTATTAAAAATGCGGATATACATTCGGAAAAACCCGAAAATCACTAAACCATTTCACTAAATATTTAAAGAGATACTTCATTCAGTTGATTTAAGCAACAAACACAACTTCGCCCACCATTTAGTAGAAATATGAATTTGTTATACCATATAGTTAATTTGAAAACTTAAATCAACACTTTTCTTACTACAACATATCCGAAAATGAGCAATATCGTACAAAAAAAAAGACAATTAAACTTTTATAATATAACTTGCACTAAAACTTACTAATATACGTACTTACATTAATTAACATGTTCTTTCAAAGTTAGAACCTTCGATAAGCCATTATTTAATTATCGTGACGGTTGTTTTCCGATGTCTAATGCATAATGTATAATGTTTATTCACACATGACAGACAATGTCTTCTTTTACTAGATTTGAGTTAAATATTGTAGCAACAGAAAGCCCTAAATTCTTTTAAAGCTGGATATTATCAATGAATTTACAAGGTTAAAGCATTAAGGGGCGGTAGGCCGTATACTCCAAATTCCGCGGATTCCGTGTAATCTTAGAACATCCAATTTGTAACTTCAGAAACAAGAGGTGTACCAAGTTAATGATGCCAAGTAGATGTCAAAGTGATATAGTTCATTTATATCAGGAAAATTAGATTCTTATTAGATCTATCTACATACTGAGGGAAAAATCTTGCTTAAAATCGCTAATGACCATTAATTTTTTGAAACTAGTAATCATTTATTTTTACATTTTATATTTATTATCGATAAATAATTATTTTTCAAAATTTCCTTGTACTGATTATATAGCAAGAATTGATATAATTGTAAAAACTGTATAGTTTGTTTCAAATATTTTTAAAATATTTATTTTTTAAATTTAAATAATTTTTTCCGAATCGTACCATTCGTAAAGCGTAAAAACCGAAAAATACATAATACCGAGACATGTTTTCGATTTAAACGTTATTACCTAAGGTGATTTTAGTCAATTTTATTCCCCGCCTTAAGTACAGTTGCGTAACAACCTCAAACTGTGACCTATAAAAAACTGAAAGGAAATAAAATTCTTTAATAACCCAAGATCCTTCTTGGTGGCTGTACAAACGAGTCTTGCGGAATGTATAAAGAAACATAACAAAAACTTTAACGCTGGCACTCCAAGAGAGTATACAGAGTGAGTTTTATGTATGGAACGCCTCAATTATCTCGGAAACGGCTTGCCCGATTTTTATGAATTTTGGTTTATAAGGGTTTTGTAATATGGCCGATATTATTGTGGCATTTACATTGTTGTCAGATCTTTGGATGTTTTTCCGGAAATATACTGAAATTTGTTATTTCAAATAGATCACCCTATATATTTTTTTGTTTTTGAAATCTCTAAGAAATTTAGAATATTTTTCATGTAATGTTCCCTATACCTAATTGCCATAATTTCGGAGTTACAGCTACATTTGCAATATCTCCGCCGAAGTTAAAATATTACATCAGGGCGGCTATGTCTGTGACAAAAACAATTTTGACGTTTTAATAAACTATTATTGTTGGTGTTTATTGAAAGTTACAATGGACCGCTTATCTGAGAAAGAACGAATTGAGACTTTAATGATATTAGGATATGGTGATGTGCGTAGAAGTCAACAGGAAACGTGTAATATCTTTAATAATTTATATCCTAATAGAAATCCCATAGGATCTTTTGAAAACATAAAGTAAAGGCGGTTACAGCTGATGCTCAAAATGTTGTCCGTTTACTTCCATACAAGAAGCCATGCGATGTTTAAAACTTTGCAGTACATTTTGTAACATTCCTGGCTGCTCAATTCTTCTTATCTCTGTGGTAATCCTATCTTTTAATTCCTGAATATTGGCAGGTTTGGTTTCATAAACAATATTTTTTAAGTGACCCCACAGGAAATAGTCTAAAGGATTCATGTCGGGTGATCGCGGGGGCCATTCGATAAAACCACGCCTTCCAATCCATCTTCTGGGAAACACATCGTTTAGGTATTGCCTCACGTCACGCGTATAGTTAGGTGAAGCTCCATCTTGTTGCACCCAAATATTGTTATTTGGGACATTGTTATTGTCTGAAAGTTTCAAATAATAAAATTTCTAAATTAACAGGCAATTGAGAATACTTACTTAGATTTGGAAATAACCGAGCCAACTCAGGTATAATATTATTCTGTAATAAATTTAAATACGCCGGACCATTTAAGTTTCCTTCAATGAAAAAAGGACCAATTATTTTGTCGCCTATTATTCCAGCCCATACATTAATCTTTTGTGGAAATTGGGTGTGGGATTCTCTCATCCAACGAGGATTGTTACGTGACCAGTATCTGCAATTATGCCGATTTACGTTTCCATCAATACAAAAAGTGGCCTCATCGGAAAACATAACATTATTTAAAAAATTTGGATTATTTTGATCGTAACATTTTTCCATCATTGTGTCGGCAAACTCTTCACGTCTATCGAAATCATCATCTGACAACTCTTGAACCAATCTTACTTTGTAAGGATGGAATTTATTGGCATGTAAAATTTTCATTATGGATGTTTGAAAAATATCAACTTCCCTGGATATTTGTCTAGTACTCAAGTGTGGATCTTCTTCTAACATAACACAAACATCTAAAGATTTGTCTTCAGTTGTTGCAGTTTTTATACGCCCTGATTTCGGTAAATCTTTTATGGCTCCAGTTTGGTTAAACTTTTTTAACAACTTACTCACAGTAGATCTTGTTATGGGATTTCTATTAGGATATAAATTATTAAAGATATTACACGTTTCCTGTTGACTTCTACGCACATCACCATATCCTAATATCATTAAAATCTCAATTCGTTCTTTCTCAGGTAAACGGTCCATTGTAACTTTCAATAAACACCAACAATAATAGTTTATTAAAACGTCAAAATTGTTTTTGTCGCAGACATAGCCGCCCTGATGTAATATTTTAACTTCGGCGGAGATATTGCAAATGTAGCTGTAACTCCGAAATTATGGCAATTAGGTATAGGGAACATTACATGAAAAATATTCTAAATTTCTTAGAGATTTCAAAAACAAAAAAATATATAGGGTGATCCATTTGAAATAACAAATTTCAGTATATTTCCGGAAAAACGAAAGATCTGACAACAATGTAAATGCCACAATAATATCGGCCATATTACAAAACCCTTATAAACCAAAATTCATAAAAATCGGGTAAGCCGTTTCCGAGATAATTGAGGCGTTCCATACATAAAACTCACTCTGTATATTTCTTGTAAGGAATATTAGAGAACTAAATATCCGAAAATTTTTCACAAGGCACAGACATTATTAAGTAGGTAAATAAAACGTGATACTGTTACCAAAAGAAAATGTAAAGCTACGTGATCCTTTCTGCATAGAATTGTGTGTAATATAGTAGTTCCAAGTACCGTAAATTTAATGAAATAATCCTTAAGGAAATCCACGTGTAAAATAATAGAAAACTGAAGGTATCAAAAAAATTTGTACCAGAAACAATTGTACAATTTATAATGAACGCAATTAGTTAACTACTGTGTATATTGACAAATTCTGAATCTTAACACTGATGCTTTCAGTAATATTCATACTAACAGGCTCTTCTATCCATAGTGTCTACATGGTGTTTCTCATTTTTAGAATGGTCATAACAGGTAAGATCAAATACCATTAATAAGTTAGGATAAACGCATAGGATTCAATAAAATTGATCAATAGGTACATACTTTTGGTCTTTGGAAGATAAGATAATATAAGATTATATGTATGCATGTGTGTGTAAGAATATAATAACAATGACAACAATAATAATAACAATAATAATAATAATAATAATAATAATAATAATAATAATAATAAATGTTTTTATTATAATCATCTTTCAAAAAAAAATTCTATTTTACTGAAATCAAAACATTAATAGAAAAATAAGAAAGCAGGAAGACATGTAACACTGGCTAAATATTTATTATATATATATAGAAAGAGTTTTTTAAGTGATTTTTTTGATTTTTGCCTTGGCAGATCCTTGAGAACGCTACGAATGGTATTTATAAAGAAATTCTACACAATATGAAAATCCAGAACGAAATAGAGAAGTTTTATGTTTAGGAACTGTATTAGTGCTCTTAGATCTAATATTTAAGTAATGTATAGGGTATTCGCGTATATTTTGACCCCTACCTACAGGAGTTATTAAGAAAATTAGAAAAAAAGTTTAAATACAAAAGTTGTTTGGTCTTTCACGTATTATCTTTTCGCTAAGTCAAAAAAAAAAATTGCATGCCGTAAATTTGAGGAAACCAATTATTGAACATAATATTTTTAAATGGGACATCCTGTAAAATTTTAGACGCTTGGGAAAAAAATTTTTCTCTGATTTCAAAAGTATATATTTTGTTGACATTTGCTCGAACAGTTTTCGAAATATTTAATATTTAATGTTTACAATAAATCATAAAAAAAATATTAAAAAATGAAAATATTAGAAAATGTTTAAATAACTAAGGAAGTTACATCGAAAATCGTTAAATATTTTTTATTACTAATGGTTTCTATTGTTAAATATTTTTAATTCTTTGTATTTTTTATATTTTTTTATGGTACTCGGTGTCGAATATTTCGAAAACTGTCAGTGCAAATGCCAACAAAATATATATTTTTAAACTCAGGAAAAAAATGTTTCCCCAAGCGTGTAAAATTATACAGGATGTTCCATTTAAAAATATTATGTTCAATTGATTTTCCCGAGTTTACAACATGCAATTTTGTTTTCGACCTAGCTAGAAGATAATACATGAAAAACCAAACAACTTTTGTATTTAATTTGTTTTTCTAACTTGCTTAATAACCCCTGTAGGTAGGGGTCAAAATATACGCGAATACCCTGTACATTTGTCCTATAAGTTATTTTATCATATAAATAAGGAGGTGGCCTATTTAGTAAAATATTGAGATAAAAAATCAACTATGGAGACGATTTCTATTGTTAACATTTATCAAACCAATTTCTTCCAGACTGGGAGCAATGGAATCATATTTTCTAACTCCACTGACATATTATCCTTACGGTCTTCGGTTCAGTCTTGGCGAATTCCAATTTTTTTAGAATTTACAATTAAAGGGGGGTCAAGTTTTCGCTGAAAGACCCTATATATAACCTTGTATTACATTTTAAACACAAAAACAAAGCTTTGTTCTAGAGCAGAGTCTCATTTTTATTAATTTACCTATACATCTAAAAAATGAGTAACTGCTATACAAGTTTCAAAAATAAGGACGGCAATCTGCCTCTCCAATGTTTTAAAATTAGTTTTATCGAATTTCATTTAAGAACAACAAACCAACTAAGTTATGATGAAGTGGCGCTGTTCGTGATTGTCGACTGGGAGGGAAAGAAAATAAAGTTATTTGGATAATTCCGCAGGATGTTTCAACTTTAGCTCGCGGCTGTTTAACCTTAAACAAGAGAAGTAGAGAAGGAGACCAGCCAAGAAAGTTTTTCGTGCCGTCTGCTAGCTCGTAAGCATCGAGGAAAGCCGTTTCCTCCCGGAGGGTATTTGAAATGAGAATTGGGATATATAATATGAATGTCTTCACATATTATGTCGCTGTTGAAGGAACATGGATTTCATCTCTTGACGTGTAATTTAAGCATATGCAAACCACAAATTAAAGTAACGATTTTCGTACTGAAAATCTAGTACAAAGGGGTATTGAAACTTTTAATGCTTAAATTTAAACTGACTTCACTTGTCACTTACCACATTAACTTATCATCTCCAACTGAATTTACATAAGCCTTGTTCCTTGTCAGATCCAATAAAATCATCCGGTAACATCCGGTCATCCTTCTAAACCGGTCAGCAAATTGTTCTCAACCAATTAAATCGTTCTGACTAGTTGGAGATTGCTGAAGGAACAGGCCCAGAGTCTCCCTTACAAAATTCATTGACCAATTATGTCCTTGAGTTGGAACCGTAGACAACTAGAAATTACTTGAATGAATGAATAAGATGCCTCGATTTTTTTTATTTATAAACGCGTAAGTTTATAACCACATTATTTAAAAAGATTAATCGAACCCTAATTTATTAACAAAAAAACTCTACTATTGGGTAATATTCTCACTGTTTTTTGTAGTATTCTTGTAAATGATGTGGCCTGGATCTTATTTCTACTGCTAGTGAAGATAGAAACATATATAAATATAGAACCTTATGAAGTTTGTGACTCAGGGCTAAGCACACACATCTAGACCCGGAGGTAGCGACTTTGATTCTATGCGGAGTTTCTAGCGGGGTATCTAAATAAAAACAATAAAAATATACGGCTCCCTTCCTTACATAAATATGACTTCCGAGCTAATAATTGTCATTAGAAGGAAGTGTAAAGATGTTAGTATTGGCGATTCAAATTACCGATGAGGGCGCTGCAAATTGTAAACAAGTATGGAGGAAGACGAGTAAAAATTTTGCATTTCATATCACATCATCTAGTAATGTACCATTCAACTGATATAAATATAGTGACTTCATGTGTTAGTTAAGTTGAAATAAAGGATAAAAAGAGTGGTAGAAGCAGTCAAACGTCCCATAAGTGCTTCATTGCTAATTATATGATTTTTTTGGGTTCAATCGGGTACCCTAGTTTTTGTTTACTTACATTTTGGCCTAAAATAAGTGTGATAAACTGTGTGGTGATACCATATTAGTTAACAAAATTATTATTGTTATATGTTATTAACAAAAAACAAGTTTTTGTTAAATAATGTTTAAATTAAAATATATATCCTGTTTTTATAAGACTAATAATAGAAAAGTATAGATAAACTGCAACAAAGTGGTTATGTTGTGTAAATAAACGTGTTCCCTGTTAATAAATTGTTACTTGCCTTTTGGAGAAATGAGTGAGAAACAATTTCTTATACTAGGACCAAACTTCTACCTATCTTCTATCTTAAACACTTCTTTTGACACGTTTTGTGGAATGACACCCATAAACACGGCACTTTGTGTTGTGCTGATTTCTTTTGAATGCCATTTTAAAATGTAAAAATAAAGATGTACAAATGCTAATCACGTGGCTTTTAACTTTGTAATACCAAAAAATCACAAGCACCACTAAATCATTACGTTAAACAAAACCCAAATTCGTGTTATTTATCATTATATCAGCAGAAATAGGTTCACGCAGAGGGCGCATTCATTTTTGGAATCGCCAGTTGTATTATTATTACCTTTCATCTGTCAAAAATTTCAAAGTATGTATTTGTTTCAATAACAAAGTTAGACACATAATATTACAAATGGCTATCTTTAAAAGAACTATCTAAAAAATAAAATAATACAGAGGATATATCATTTTAAACAAAAATGTTCGTGTAATTCCACCTGAACTGGAATTGATGTTCTCTTGAAAATATTCTGACAATATATTAGGTACCTTTCAGAAATTTAAACTGACGTAAATATTTCTAGAGATATGTCACCAAGTCACCAAGTATAAAATTTCAGTAAGACAGATTTTCAAGTCATGTTTTAAATGGAATTCACTAGAAATAAGTTATTAAAGCAGCTTAAAACGCATGGTGATGATAACATACTGTTCCCTTGTGGACAAAAATAACTTAAAATTATTACGATAAAGGTGACATTCTGCCTTCAGAATATTATATTTTGATATACGGCGTTTCATAATAAACTCTATACAATTTTCTACGTTGAAGGGGAGATAAATTAGGTACTATGTCATGTATTTTAAAATAATTGATACATTATTAATTATTTCTTACAATATTTATGCAAAATGACAAGTTGAAACTAGTTTTGACATCCCAAAGTTTCCTACAGACGTTTGTTTCCTAAGGAATGAGCGTGTTTAGCCCATTGCTACTGATAATGAGATTGCAAATTATTGTCGCTCGCTGCACAACCATCAAACTGCTTGGATTTTTATATAGGTACTTTGATACTGATAGCGTCAATTTTATATCAAAAATTAAGTGTCAAAATAATAATTATCAATTCTTAATTATGTCCATTTTTTCTGGATGTTGTTGAAAAATATAAATAATGTTTCGAGAGCAAGGAACATTGCCGATTTTCATCTCTCAATCGGCAATGAAGTATTTCATTATTTTTCTACCTGATAAAAAAAATATATATTTCTACACCTTTTCTAGATGTATTTCAAAATCGACCAATTTTTTTTCAGAAAGCGTCATTTATATTTCGTGTTGGTCAATTAAATATCAGAAAGCATCACGTGTGTTTTCTATTATTAAATATAATTTCAGAAAAAGTCAATTGTATTTCATATTAGTCGACTGTATATATATTTGTATATGTATTTCATTTCCGACATTGAATTTGCATATTATGGTTTACAAATGAATAAACTTAAATACAATAATTGATGCTTTCTGAAACACATATTTACCTAATCTGATACAATCTGATTTTTCTTAATGTTTTCTGAAATACAAATTTAAAAGGTGTAGTATAATATTTGTTTGCCCCTGAGAAATCATTTAACAAAGAAAAACTTGAAGCATCTGAACAAAACGTATAAAAGAGTTTCAAGTGTATGTTCTGTAGGATCACAAGAAATACTTGATCACAAAAAAAATATGTTTTTGTAGCATTAGGCAGATCTAAACTGGTGAATTGCTCATACATCTAAAATACTTCATATCACATAAATTGTCAAATTAATTTAATTTATAAGTACTTACCTACATATTAAAGAATGTAGGTAGGTTTGCAGCCCACAAAATAGAAGAGCTAATTTGCTCAAGTCTCTAAAAATCACGATGGACTGAAATAGATTTATTTTTTCCAGTAGAGGCAGATGTGAAATAGATTTATTTTTTCCAGTAAAGGTAGATAATGGGAATGTAAATGCCATTCATCTTTATTGTATTTTCTGCTTAAACTACTTCGGAGAATCTCAAGGGATAACTTTTCCGAGTTAGATAAAACTTTTTGGTTTGAATGTTAACTAGTTGGGGGTTTTTCTTTTCAGTCGCTCTACACATCACAAACATTGAACTATTTGTTTGTTGGCGCTATCTACAGAGTGTCTCATTTTCTTTTCATCATCTCTATTATATCAGTCAGCAGAAATCAAATTAGTGAACAATCCGGCAAATATTACATACATTCCTAATGAAGGAATCCATAAATCCATAAATCCATATTCCTCTGTAATAATTCATTTTCAAAGGCCCAATTGCTAACAACGAATATTACTTGATTATTCTTTTTAAATTATGTGTCTATGTACACAAACAATTCAAATGTTTGTGGAGTGATATAAACAATATATAATCAGATATATAAATAGTATATAGAAAGCGTCGAAGATAGTATGCCAATTAATGTTAAAAACTTTTGGAAATATGTAAAACCAATCAAAAATGATAGTAGTATACCATCTCCAATATTATGTGATAATGAGGAAATTACTGGTGATATTAATATAGATAATCTATTTGCAAGTGAATTATTAAATTTTTACTATGATAGAAGATTTGGTGAATTAGAAACCAGTCTTTCAACTATTAATAATGTTGGTAGTGTTTACTTGTCCCTGGAGATGCGATAATTAGGTTAGGTTCAAAAGTGAGTGGGCCGAAAACTAGACACTAGCCTCCACTGCAACCATGTGATCTATTGTGGCTCACACCTACTTATATTTCACCTAACAGATCCAGCTTAATGAAGCTGATCATCTTATTGGGTGAGAACTTATTCAGATCCTCTGGCAGAAGTTTCCTTTACCAAATAATGAGTATCTAAGCCTTTCCTTAGCGGGGCAGTATACTGAGTAACTTAGATGTTAATAAAGATCCTGACCCTGATCAAATACCTCCTTATTACTGAAAATGTATAGAGTTACATTATCAGTTCTATTGTTTCTAATTTTGTACCAGGAATATTTCCAAATAAATTGAAAAGAGCATTCATATAAAAACAAATCCTTCAAATTCTCCCCCTGTAACGATTCTCCATACATTGGCTAAAGTTTTAAACAAAAATTATAGAGATTTTTTACTTTCAAATTTAATATGTAGTTACCTGTGATCAATATGATTCCAAAGTGGTAAACTCTACAACTTCTAATATATACAAAATTATAGTATTCAGAACTGATCACATTAGGATCTGTGGTTTAAAAATGGCGACAACTTAACCCATAGCTGCGCCATGGATAAGAGTTTGGCCGAAGAATGTATTAAATGAAAGAACTTAGTTTGCTATGGTACCCTATCTACCAAGTGGTCATCACTTTATTGCAAATCGTTTTCGATGTATTTCAAAAAATATGTTTTTTCCACGGTCGGGAGTAGAAATCAGTTTCTATGACATCAAAATTGAACCAGAAGTAGTCGATTATTCCCAAGGGAGTATAATGCTCCCAAGGGAGTTTACATTATGGAGAACGTTTTTCATGCAAAAAAAGAGGTAACATTGAAATTATTTATTGACATTTAAATTAAATGTAACATTTGTACAATTTTCAAAATTAATATTAGAAGGAATATTACTTTCGCTTACATTTAAAGTTTTTGTGATTGCGCTAGTGGTGGTACCTACTAAAACGTGATTAGCAATTTTGGTCTTATTTTCAATGGAGTTCTCGACATAACCCTCAGCGACTGTCGTTGATTTCCAACCAGCATGACGCTTTATTGTCGTGATATCCACACCAGCATCTGCCAGTAATGTCGCTGAAGATCTTCGTAAGCAGTGACCAGTATAACATGCAGCATCAGGCAATTTTAAATACGAAGCTACTACACTAGGAATTTTTCCGATGGTATTCTTGCCAACTGGCTGCGAACTACAAGTAGTACAAAAAAGGCGCTTATGCTTGACGTGGGGAGAACGAAGGGACAGGTATTTTCGATACAATTCAAGCATATTTCCCACATCGGTAACCACAAAGGTTCGTGGAATCTTTGTCTTAGTGTTTGGAATTTTTACAACCAAGGATGAGCCTACATCCTCAATATCATCTACAGTTAAATTGACTAGTTCATCAGTTCGACAAGCTCCGGCAATCCCCAGAATTAATACAACCTATAAAAAATCAAAATACTAAATAATTGAAATACCTAACAACAAAAGTAATCTTACCTTAATCATTAAGAATTCTTTGTCATCTGCAGTTGATAGAAAACGGTCGATTTCACCCTTTGTCAATATTTTCGATTTTTTCGCTTGATATCCGTCACCGGTGCTTTTCAAAAATGCGATCAGTTTGGGGAATTTGCTTATATCTATGTTGTCGTAAATTATCAAGCATGACTTAACCATAGAATATTGCGCCCATAATGTGGAAGACTTGTAATTCTTTGCATTTTCACTGAAGTATGCCAACAAAACATTCTCGCCGTATACTTGAATATTTTTCTCGGCGCACCACGTTTTGAACCGATTGTAAGCTATATCGTATAAAGATCTTGACTTCGTAGGTAACAAATTGCTTATTGCAATATTTGCAGCCTCCACAATCTCTTCCGACTCACAATTATTCATTGTGCACTAAACAAACTGTAAACTTAACCAAACTAACATCTTAATTTGACAATTCTTTTTGTTTGTTTATTTTGTAGTTATGACAATAACTCAACGACTACTAAATAAATGCTCAAATCCGAATACAATAATTCTGGTGCTACTTACTTCATAATAACAAAATATGTGTTTTTAAGTTAATGAGACCGTGGAAAAAATAGTATATACCATTCGGGAGAAATGCTATTTTGTCCTCGTTGCATTGTAGCCCTCTGGCTTCGCCCTCGGGCTTCAAATTGCACCTCTGCCAAAATAACGCATTTCTGTCCCTTATAGTATAATATACTATTTATTCTTTTTAATATTCTATATTTCAAAAACTTCAAACTGCTTCCTAAAACCATGGAAACATTTCTATATAAATGTGTTGCTTGAATCTGCAAATGTATGGCATGCGCACGTATTTGCGGATAGGATGTCAGTTGCAAATGTTTGATAGGAGCTTACAAGTTTTTTCCCGTAATTGACGTATCGGCAAAGTAATTAGGGAAGTTGGAAAGTTTCTGGAAATTGATATTTTATCCCATAAACGAAACTGACATTTTTAGGCTGTTCTTATTTAAAACGGTTAACCGCTACAGTACATTAATTCCTCGCAAGCGAAACTTCTGTAGGACTTTTCCTGCTCTAATTCCTTCTTAAGATAAAACATTTCCTAAAACGGCTAAGTGGGGGTTGAGGGAATTTAATAGACGCACTTCTTATTAAAACAGTATTTAACCAACAAATGAAATTTGAATATATTTTCTTAAATAGATGTTGGAAAAGTCATTACTGAAGGGCATCACTCGTATGGATATTAGGTATCCTTATGTTCTTATGGCCAAATTTAGAGTAAACAGTTTACTTTGATCGAAATTCAGGAAATACCAGAGTAACAAATTTGGTCCCAATACCACTCGCCGATTCTGAGATTGAAGTGGGTTATTACTCAAAATATATAATACCATGACAGTTATAAGTTTCCACTGAACACCTAAACCAACGAGCATTCACCTATGTTAGCATCACCTGGGTATGATTAAAACTTGATCAGAAGAAGTTTTAAAATATAGTGAATGTTTTAAATAGTAGTTTTTGTTATGTTCATCTATGTTTATTTCTTCAGAAATAATATTTTAGAAATATGTAGAAGGAGGCTGATTTGCTAGCTGAAAAAGCCACCGGCATTTACTTGGACTAGGACAAAGAGACGAGGGCGCAGGGCAAAATATATGTATGTGATGTCACTGTACTTACCTTAAAAATTTTATGTAGATGCAAGTTTTTTGACATTGCATGTAATTTTCTTATAAGTCAAAGTGATGTCCACTGAAAACAGTCATTTATTTCAGTGTAATCGTTAACAGGAATTTAAGAACACATGCATGTATTGGTATTTTTTTGGAGGAAAAAAAGGCGAGTTTTGTTAATTGTTGTTCTGTAGACCGTCTCCGAAAGTACATGAGTTCGGTCAATTATGTTATGAGGGGAATATAATAAGTTAATAGACATGAGTAGGAACCAAAAAAGATGGTTACACTTTATAGTGTTTCACTAATGTAACATCAAGCTAATATAATGTTAGTAGTGGTGAGAAACAAACCGCAGTGTCCTCTTTGGGTCTTTGCTACTATCAAATAAAAAAGTAGGACTGTCTTCCTCAAAGTAATAGAGGTCACTGCTGTAATGGCACCTGCGAAAAAGCAGATCGCTATCCAAGACCCAAAGAGGGAATTACGTTGTTTCTCACCACTACCAACATTCACGATGTCCACTAGGCAATGGGATTGGCCCTCTGTCACCATTCATACTAGTACAGCTCTCTGGAATTTATTACATTCCGAATTAGTCTTAAATTAGTCTAATTAGAACAAATTCCAAACAGCTGGATTCTTTTGAGAGTTTGGAAATTGCTAAATGTAAAAATAGTATGAATGGTGACATAGGGCCAATCCCATATAGCCCGACTTATTGGTTAGTAGGTCAAGGTTCACTGATCCGTCGCGGCGGTTCACTGATCCGTCGCGACGGTTTACTGATCAGTCGCGATGCTTCATTGAGCAGTCGCGACAGTTCACTGAACCGTACGAATAGTTTAGGTATAAATAGGACACAATGCTAATAGACAATAATGCTTATAGGTTTAGTTTTAATCATCTCCAGATGATGCCAACTTGGTTGGCGAAACGCACGCCGAGTGCAGTATAGTGTTTTGATGTTATGTGGAAAACTACGTCGGTGATATAGTAGAGTTATAAAAGGCCTAGAATTAAAACTAGATCTATCTCTATCTGAAACTTCCCCGCTTTCAAACTGATCACTCTGTATACATAACAGTTTTTCATAAACAGTTTAATTTAAAACGGCTGCACCTCTGTGATGAGTGTCAAACTGAATATGTACAGGGTGGGCCGTATAAGAGTGCGTATCCCCTTATCTCAGAAACTATGTGAGATAGAAAAAAAGTTTTATATAAATGTTGTTTACGTTAAAGATGTCGGTATTTTTTTAATATAGTTATATTTGTAGCTCTTCAATATACAGGGTGATGAACTAAACTTATCTTTTTTAAATGGAACACCCTGTATATTGTTACATTTTTGAAAAGCTCTTCGAAAGACTTGTTCAACGATATATAATATGATGGGTCTGTAGTCCACCGTTTCGGAGCTATTGACTGTTATCTTCAGGAAAAGGTTAATATTTATAGCGAGCTAGAAAAGTTACTAATTGAGGTGATAAGCTGTAATTTGGGCCAAGAAATTCTAATTTGGTCTATTTTATGAAACTTCTGTCTAATACTAAAATAAAAAAAATTGCAACAGTGATGCCAAGTTTCGTGAAATTTAATTTTTCATGATTTTTTTAAATGGAACACCCTGTATTTTATTACATTTCCTGAAAGTCCTTGCAAAGACGAGTTTATTGATATATAATATCAGGGGTCTACGACACACTTATAACTTATATTTTTTATAACTTATATTGCCATCTCTTTTAAATTTGATACAAATATTTAGAATCGTATGAATATCTGGCAGTTATCTTAAATGATATTTTCTTACATAATCTCTGAATGTTAAAGCTGGACTTTTGTGATTAAATATATAACATTCTATTAAGCCTACTTTTTCTTGCAGAGAATACATTACATACAAACATGCATAACTTGTGTCAATTCCTGAAGAGAAACGCAGATTAATCCAAAACGGTGTGTCGTAGACCCCTGATATTATATATCAATAAACTCGTCTTTGCAAGGACTTTCAGGAAATGTAATAAAATACAGGGTGTTCCATTTAAAAAAATCATGAAAAATTAAATTTCACGAAACTTGGCATCACTGTTGCAATTTCTTTTATTCTAGTATTAGACAGAAGTTTCATAAAATAGACCAAATTAGAATTTCTTGGCCCAAATTACAGCTTATCACCTCAATCAGTAACTTTTCTAGCTCGCTATAAATATTAACCTTTTCCTGAAGATACCAGTCAATAGCTCCGAAACGGTGGGCTACAGACCCATCATATTATATATCGTTGAACAAGTCTTTTGAAAGCTTTTAAAAAAAGATAAGTTTAGTTCATCACCCTGTATATTGAAGAGCTACAAATATAACTATATTAAAAAAATACCGACATCTTCAACGCAAACAACATTTATATAAAACTATTTTTTCTATCTCACATAGTTTCTGAGATAAGGGGATACGCACTCTTATATACTGTACAAATTATATACTCGTAATTATCATTTCTGTGTTATAAGTTGAAAAAATGCATAATAATAATGTATTTTCTATTTCTAGTTTTATGTGAGTAATTTATATTTAAAACAATTATTTGTAAGCGCGTATTTTTATTTTTTGTTTCTAATTTAAAATAGATACTATCCAAAGTACTATTCAAAGCTATCGAAGTTCTCTTAACAGTGAGATATCACGATAATCACGAACATTTTAAACAAGTTTACTACGTGTGTAAAATACAATGAAGAAGTAATCGCACATGGCATAGTTCGACTGCTGAGAAACATTTTCGAAATGTTTACCATAGCTTCATGAAAAATGTAAAATGAAAACGGTCTTGTCAAAACCAATTAGCCCGTAAGGAGGGACGAATAGAAAGAAGGTTTTTAATAAAATGTTTGCAGATTTATTAGCTTTTAATATAATGAAGATTAAAGGTTCTTAATTACCGCCTCCCTTTCATTCCCTTCCAACTCGATAAAAAGGACAAAGAAATATCCCCGCCTCTTAAGGCCCGTTTAAGAACCAATGTCTCCGCCATTTGTTATTTTAATGTTATTACTGGCCCCATTAAACGTACGTACACATTAAGTTTAATGTGGCTCTTTATTAAATGTGTCATTTTTTATTTTAATGATCGGGATATTTACGGACCACCGGCACTTTCTTTCATTTAGACCAGATTTTTATGTAAGTATACAAATTAACCCCAAGCTGGTTTAACAAATGACAGAAATGTGCCGATTTGTCTCAGGACCTTTAGTGCAAATAGAAAGCTCTGAATATTTCGTAATTAATAGACTACATTATATTTTAAAATTGTGTGTAAAGACCTGTACATTCATTTTATTAATGGTTCAGGTTACATATTTTACCGGTATATCGATCAGTATTGTGTAAGGCAGCTGGTCCGAACCAGTACTCGGGCTTCCGCCTATTTATGTAACAATGTCTATTGAAAACTGGATCAAGAAAAGATCAGAGGACCAGGACTGGGCTGTGATAAGCCCGGCTCTTAATTGAATTGCCTTGGTCGAACGCAACTCGATTAATACTTGCGCTAAGTAGTAACAGCATATGGATTGTGACAGGACTGTTGACATTTCACAGACATCTCAACAAGCACCTTAACACTATCGGCCTTAGTGACACTAGAAGGTGCAGGTTTTGCGGACACAAAGACGAGGACTCCATTCACAACCTCTGTCGCTGTGCTTGCCTCATGGTCAAGAGACACAAACATCTGAGTGCAGCAATTCTCCTGCCCCAGGACATTAGAGAGCTTCCACTAGAGCACGGGTCTCTTCCAATAGCTCTCGACTAGCAGCAGCCACAATGGGTAGAAAGGTCATTACCGATCCGATTACGTCATCAATACTTTTTAATGGAACACCCTGTATACTATTACAACTTTCGATACATTATTGTCTCACGAAAACACGGATATATATTTTGTTGGATCGTCAATAAGCGTAGTGTGTTGGAAAGACAACATAAATTGCTTGCTAGGTTACAGGCACTACAAAGCCTTTTTTCAATAGACTACTCTTATGGTTGTATAGTTTTTAGAGTTAGATCGATCAAACCCTATATTGGTGTACCCGATATATCTACTGTATTCAAATTTGAAAAAATATACAAAATATACAAACTTTTTTCAAGTACCTGAGATTAGTAGAATTCTTGCCATTTACGATTGTACCACTAGCTACAATCTGACAATTTTTATTCTGTCTTTATCCTACTAACAAACACTAGCAAATTGATGCAAACAATAGTTCGTAGGCTTTAACCGTAGGCCAACGTAGGTCGGAGCCAAGTGAAATCTTTAGAACTTCTGGGGAGTTCTGCCGTGGTCGATGCTTAATTGAAGGTGTTTCTCAACACCTCTTTTGCAGGTAATGTTTCTCAGGTTAACCATGCAGGTCTGCATGGTTGTTTCTCTTGCAGGTAATTCTTAATAGATGGCATCTTCAGTACTTCGCATTCAGCCGCCGAACACCATACGAAAAGCACTGAAGATGCCATCCTTTAAGAAAGGCGATACGTCTGCAATTAAGGATCGACCACGGCAGAATCGCCCAGAAGTTCTACAGATCTCACTTGATAAAAACGCAGTTTACCATAAATACTCATCAAACATTCAGTAAATTATTATTAATTAATACCAACTTTAAGCGGTATTGTTATATTATTTTGTTAATATTTTAATACGTTATACTACATAAATATACTACGTACTATAAATCATTTATCAGTTTACATAGAAACCTATATCTTTATTTTATTTTAAGGTATCATTTATCCGATGATAAATTGTCGATAGTATTATGAAGACCGTATAAATAACTAACTGCGAACCCTTAACTGTTTCTGGTGGCAATTAACTGTAATGACAAATTACACATTACTTTGATAATGTGTCAAATTTATTACTTAGTTATCGATATATGGTATGTTTCCTCAATAAAAATGATATTAGACAATATAAAAATATAAATCATGTCATTAAAGATAACTAAACGATATATACTACTCTACAATCTAAGTAGGTTACCATGCACCATTACTACCCAATAAGTATTGCAAATAAATTACTTCCTTCATACAAACAGTTACCCAGTAATGCAAGACCTTTATGAAATGTATCTAAAATAAATTTTTGCTATCCGAAAGGATAAACTATGTAATTTATTATTTAACACAACAGTTTTCTAGAGTAAATATAGTTCTTTTCGTTTAAATTTTATTTTAGCTTGGATTCTGTCGACATGTGGCTCGTTCTCTAAGTACTAACTAAAGGCGTAATATAAAATCTTCCTTTTGTTGGACGGCAAGACTTTAAAAATGACAAATGGTCTCTTTTATACCTCAGCACAGGCACAGGCAGACTTTCATGTTTAGATAGACAAAAATTAATGAAGATGGAGTAGTTGAAAAATACTGCCTAGTAGGTTTACTATAAAATCAATATTCAAATAATGTACATAATATATTGATTTTTCTTTGGAACTATGTAGATAATAATAAAATTAATGTTAAATTTAAATCAATCAATTAAAAAATTAAAACAAATTGATTGCTATTAACTATTGTGTTAAGTACTAGGGTAGAGTGAAAAATACAACTATAAAAAAATCATAGTAGATACAAGATGCCATGACGCACGTTGGAGACGAATGTAGGCGCCCTTTGATATAAATTAAAGCAGCAAGGTACAGCCATCCAAATTTTACCGGCTGAAAAGTGTATTCCGACTCAAAGAAAAAAAAAACCAACTGCATTACGATCAGTTGCAGAATAACGAAGGTGGAATCGAAGCTGCACTGGATTTTTTTTGATACAAGAAGGTTTGTGCATGTTAAGAACTTGACTTCACGTAGATTTAATATAGTGCTTATATTCTAAAAAAGGAGGACTATATTTTTATGTTCATTTCCGCTTTTATCTCTTCCTTGTGCCGTTATTAGACTGGTCTATTTATAAACCACATTTATAGGTACCTAGTTTATAAGTTACAAGTTTACCAAGTATAAACAGGGGTTTTAAGGTGACCCCCACAAATAAAAATCAAGCGGCTTGCCGTCAGGACTTCTAGCTCGTCATGCTACTTGCCTTCTCTTCCAATCCAGCAACGTCCAGGATAATTATTGTTAAGATATTCTTTCCCTATCAAGCTGAAATGAACTGAAGCTTTCTCTATCCATCATGCATGTTTTTTAATCGCTAATAGGACATCTTCTAAAAGTGCTGGTAATGCTGCTCCAAAAAATGTCGATATGTTGGTCCTGTAAGAATCGGTGATAGAAAAAAAAGATCTATAAATTTATCACCAATGATACCAGTCGAAACATTCAAGAATATTGATGTTGATGTCGTGGTTATATAATTGTATGTGGGCTTCCGTCTGCCCAACCACGATGCATTATAAATGCATTTTTTTTAAATAATGCTTCATCAGTAGAATGCGCTTTTAATTAAAATTGGGAATAGATAGTGCATTGTTGAAGAAACCATTGACGAAACAATAGACAGTAATTCTAAAAGTTCCCGCACGCTTTGTATATGACATGGATAAAATAAAGTTACTCAAAGTACTATTCATACATTTGTATTAGAAACATGAGCGTGCAGCAATTCGCCATGTACTAGGCACAGCGTCGTCTCCAACCATGTCAGTACAGTTTTCAACAATTTCACGAGTCCTAACTGTTCCAGCAGCCCCCAAGTGTAAGACAGTAACAAAAGATCCTGTTTCTCGTAACCGACGATGGCTAGAGGAATGTCTATTTATTAGGGCAATCTCTTCCAAAATAAGTCCTTGAGGATGCATTTCCGGCATTTCTCAAATAAACTTTTTTCTTATTTTGGAAGAGGAAGGAAGATGTTTGTTTGTTTTTACATGTACATAATTTCTATTGATATTTATCAGAATCGTTGTAGTTTTTGGTGTCTCAAAAAATGTATGTATTTAAATATACAGGGTGAGTCAGTTTATACTAGCAGGACTATGGTATTCGATAGAACACCTGATTTTAAGTTAAGTTTGTCATATAAACATATGTCGGGAATCGCTTCGTTTTTGAGATACAGGGTGTCAAAGTTTTGTTTTTTTTTTAGTATTTTCCACATAGCTCCTATAGTTTTTAAGATAATTTATTCAAATTTTTACCGTAGATTACCTATGATGGTCCACAAATTTTAACATATGTAAACAATTTGAAAACGTACAGGGTGATATTTTTTCGGGGGTCAGGCCTCCTTTTATCGTCCAGAACTTTTTTGTGGTGCGCCACTGACTGCTAAATTTGGATTCCATGTTCAATTTAGAAACTTTTTTGTCTCTTGCATTTTTATCGTAGCTGTAACAGTTGTCGAGTAATTTGAAAAAGTCTATGAAAGAATATTTTATTAAAAAAAATATATTTTCATCAAAATTTTCACTAAAATCAATTATTGTCAAACGAAAGTTCATTAATCTAAATTGTCAAAGGTTACATATAATAGTACAACTTTTGCCACTAATTATTTATTTTTTTGTAGCATTTCAAAGACTTTTAATAACTAAGTAAAATAATTAACAATTAATAATAAACCAAGGTCTACGTCCTGGCGACGAACAACGCAGAGTGAAGTTTTGTCGTTGGATCCTTAACACATTCGAAAATAATAGAACTTTCTTATCCAACGTATTATGGACTGATGAATCTTGCTTTACCCGACGTGGGATAGTAAATTTCAAATATCAACATATTTGGGCAGAGCAAAATCCACGTGCTATTAGGCCAAAAAAAATCCAAAATAAGTTTAGCATTAACGTATGGGTAGGAATTTTTGAAAATCGTTTATTTGGACCATATTTTTTGCCAGAAAGGGTCAGTTCGCAAAACTTCTTAGTTTCTAGAAACCGAGCATCCTAATATGTGGGAAGACGTCCCTCTAAATTTAAGACAGCAAGCTTGGTTCCAATTGGATTGCTGCCCAGTTCATTTTGGAAGAAATGTATGAGCTTGGTTAGACGACAATTATCCAGAGAGGTGGATTAAACGTGGAGGTCCAATCGCACGGCCCCCAGGTTCCCCAGATATAACACCAATGGATTTTTTGTGTGGGGCTTTCTTAAAGAAAAAGTGTATGCACCTCCTGTTCAAGATGTTGACGATCTTAGAGGGCGTATAAGACATGCTTGCGAAGACATATGAGTTCATCACTTAGTTTCAGCAAGAAGGTCTATTGAAACGCGATGCCGATTATGTATTCAACAAAAAATGGATTCCATTTTGAAAATAAAATTATTTCGGGTTATTTGTAAAGTTATTTGTATTTGCCTTGGTTTATTATTAGTTCTTAATTATTTTACTTAGTTATTAATTCTCTGAAATGCTACAAAAAAATTAATAATTAGTGGCAAAAGTTGTACTGTAAGTATGTAACCTTTAACAATTTAGATTAATGAACTTTCGTTTGACAATAATTATTGTTTTTAGTGAAAATTTTTATAAAACTATTTTTTTTAAAACATATTCTTTCAGAGATTTCTTCAATTTACTCGACAACTCTTACAGCTACGATAAAAATGCAAGACACGAAAATTTTTCTAAATTGAACGTGGAATACAAATTTTGGAAAATAAGTAGTCAGTGGCGTACCACAAAAAAGTTCTGGAGGGAAAAAATGGGGCCAGACCTCCGAAAAAATATCACCCTGTACGTTTTCAAATTGTTTACATATGTCAAAACTTGTGAACCATCACAAGTAATCTATGGTAAAAATTTGAATAAATTATCTTAAAAACTATAGGAGCTGTGTGGAAAATACTAAAAAAAAAACAAAACTTTGACACCCTGTATCTCAAAAACGAAGCGATTCCCGACATATGTTTATATGACAAACTTAACTTAAAATCAGGTGTTCTATCGAATACCAGAGTCCTGCTAGTATAAACTGACTCACCCTGTATAAAACAAATAAACACTAGGTTACAAGTAGAACCAGCCACTTCAAAGCCTTTACCCTATTATCAACTAAAATTCGCTATTGTTGAATCACCCTATTTTACATTAATTTAGGTGCTATGTTATATGCTCAGTGATATGTATTTGCTGTCATACGTTCAAATACATTGTATTTTATTGATTGTTTGCCATTTATATATTTGTTACAATAATATATTACCAATTTCAATGTAAATAAACATGTACATTTAATACAATACTGACACGTTATATCTAACAATACAAATTCAGTAATTATTAATCGATTTTATCTAAAAGGTCAATCAAATCTAAATGTTTTAGTCTTTTCGTTGCCCCAAACAATAGTTATATATGGTAAAAGTGACTAAAAATATGTTTTATTAGCAAATAGAGTTTTTAGTACAATATATTTTTGGTTGAAGATCCTGATATGTTACACATTATCATATTATCACATCACATCACATATCACATTATGTAAAATATTTTCAAGAAAACCGTGGCAGGACAAACAGATGCAGAACACATGAAATACATTAAATGAGGCTTAATTACATTAATAAAGTTCTCTTATCTTAACAAACATTCCAGACGGTAAGATAAATAAAGAAATACATAAAGAAAGAAAGAAAGACTACATAATACATCTAACAATAAATATTTCCAGTGTTTTCGTAATGAGAAGTGTGCAAAAATAAAGTATATAAACTAGGCGTTTGTTGGTGAAAGATACTGCTTAGCTCTAAAATTGAAACAGTGATAATAAAATGTAACAGAAAAATAGGAAAATAATTATACAACCATAGAAGTATAACATATCAACCGGTTTTGTGCCACTATTTTAAAGGCGCGTGAATCGTATAAGCATGTATAAGGATACATTGCATCCTAGCGAATTGACAGACTTTCCTTAGTATATCTACCAGGTGACTGTCAACCTTCGATGTGATATAACTAGATAAATCTCTTGTAAATTAATCTTATCTTGAAGCCAGGATAATCCTAAAATCAGCTGTGAATGGACAAATCTTAAAAAATGTAATCATATCACGGTCAATCATATATTTGGAAAGGTTTTTAATGAAGGTGATGGTAATTTTATTCGTGATTGCGTAAACCTACTTATAGGTTTAGGCAATCACGAATAAAAATCATACTTATACGTAACGTAACAGCATAAGGATTATCACAGGACTGTTGACAGGTCACGGACATCTTAACAAGCACCTTAACACTATTGGCCTTAGTGACACTAGAAGGTGCAGGTTTTGTGGACACGATGACGAGGACTCCATTCACATCCTCTGTCGTTGTGCCTGCCTCATGGTCAAGAGACACAAACATCTGGGCGCAGCATTTCTCCTGCCTCAGGACATTAGGGAGCTTCCCCTACAACTGGTGTTGGCCTATGCGCATAGCACGGGTCTCTTTCAATAGCTCCCTACTAGCGGCAGGCACAATGGGTCGAAAGACCTGAGTGCTGCGGGTGACCGCGCCGCCTATGAACAACAACAACAACAATAACAAACCTACTTATATTACACAATTGCGGCCTACTGAATGATAATAAGCCACCTCTCTCCCACACTAGAATTTCATTATTACTATTTATGGTTACGAAGCTGCAAATAACTTGTGTTATGCAGGAGAAATAAACAAAGATTGAACTCTTACTTGATCAGGTATTTTGAACGCGTTATTTCAAGAGCAATCTATATATTGAGCGCCACGCGCTCATGGTGAAAAAGTTAGTAATAAGGTGGAGAGCCCTGATCGATTACAGTTGTTGTTGTTGTTGCGTTCCATCGATTAGGAGGGGCTCGGAGAATGATTACGCTCGCATCGGGGATGGCTCTTCTCATCCACTAACTTGTTAATCACTAGATAAATACCGCGATCGTTCACTAGCCGTCATTGTTAGGGAGAGCCATGGAAAGCCCATTTATATTCATCCTATAACAATACTGGAATAGTATTATTTGGAGCTCCTAGGTGGGTCAAATTCTAGCACATTTGTCTGTCACGTACGCCCTTATCTAACGCACATCTGTTGCATGGTTGAGCTTCTATTTTGAGGATATACAGTATGGCGTGAAGTAATGCTAAAAACGTTATGTAGTCAACTCCTGATATGGAATTGAATGAGACACTATTATAGTTCTTCCTATTAAGGCAAAACCACTTGTTTGTCGAAATAAAATATGGGGTTATCATGAAGTATGGGGTATACTTTAAAGTATAATTTTAAGAAATCAAGTTAGTAGCAAAAAGTAAATGGAATCTAGTTGCTTCAATAATTGGTTTTTACTGTATCTATAAAACTGCTGATACAAGTGTTAAACGTATAATCATTGCGATTTAGAGAATTGTTCTTAAAATAAAACTCACGTAAACGTAAATTGAAACTATTTCAACTTTAATAACATGGATCTACAAACAAGAATTGGTTTAGTAAAAAATTTAAACACGACAAGCAACACTGGAAGAATTAAAGGCTCTTATTATGGAGTAAATTACTGCAATTCGACCAGAAATGCTGAATAATGCTGTGTATAATTTGGAGGAAGGGTTGGTGACTGTACAGCAGCAAAATGGACGACATATCCAATATTTACGTTAACCACTGTTGGGCATAAGAAATTCCATTGTTTAAGAAATCGAATTTCTTTCACATCCTATTATTAACTTAATTTGTTAAAAATACATAATAAGCTGAAATACATCCCTTACTTTATGATAAACTTGTTTAATAAATAAATGTATATATTTATAATAGAATAAAATGTTCGAAAATAGTAAAGTGATGCAACTGGGAGAACAAATAGACAATAATAATGAATGGCAATCATAATCGTTAATATCCATTGATCGTCTCTGAAACCTCAATTTGTGAACTCCTCAGAGAGATCTGTCTTAAAAACTATATCTCTCTCTCCCCCTTTCTGTCTTGTTACTTAATGAAGCACCTCTGTTGGATGGTAAATAAAATCCATATTTTTTGTAATTACAAATATATTTCCAAATATATCACTTACTTCCATGATTAGACTTACATTAAAGTTAAACTATTGAGTCTAAGATATAATACGTAATATAACTCAGACTAGTAGTTTAACTTTAATGCAAGTCTAATAATATATAAAATAAATATTAAACCAACAGCGATTTAAACAATATGATAATCATTTGATCAAATGCGAACAAATTTGTATTTGTACTATTGCAACCTTTTTTAAATTTGTTCCAATAAATATCATGGGAGATTATTAAGTAGCCTGGCTACATCGAGACAGACAAATCATCTGAGGAGAAGAAGCCTAGGTACTTATATTATTTGAAGCTGTAGAGGTTCGAAACTTTGAGATAGGTAGGTTAATCCAAGGACCCTTTCTATCTGGACTCTGTGTGTTCGCTGTTAAGCAAATTTATATTTTACTTTCAATTACTTATTAAAAGTTACTTCTAACCTATTTTACTATGGTTTAGGGCAAAACTTAGAATTTTTCTGGAAGTTTGCGATATTCTAATAATATTTATTTAAAACATATAAACATAAATAAAAAATTAAAAGCAGTAGAATTATATTAGCCTTCATCTGCCAATGTTTGTTATATAGAGGTAATAAATCATCTTGTCTTTACCGCTCTCCTGTAATCGCCTCTTTTTCAGCAGAAAAGGAATGTGTTACCTTTCAACAAATTTTTTTATACAATAACATTTTGTTACCGTATAAGTATTCTCCTTTTTTAAACATAATCAATAACAAATTGATTATGTGCTTAAACCCACCCTATTTCGGCAAAACAGTTGAATCTTGTAGAAGTAAAAAAATAAAGCACTGAGTTGAAGGTAACACATAAAATATAAAAAGCGAATGGAAATTTCTATTTCGTGGCTAAAAGCAATTTAGCTTCTAGATATAAAACTAATTACAATTATTTATTTATACCAATTAAGTTGTTTAACTTTAAAATTGTGAAAAACAAAATATTAAATGTAAGGTAGAAAAGTAAACAAAAGCACCTCCGTTTTTCATGGGTTAGTTAACTGGATTATTAGCGCTTACTTAAAGTTTTCTTTAATACAAATTATCGACTGCTGGTTGCTATTTAATGATATAGACGAATAATATACACTATAAGGGTTGTCATAATTTTGGACACAACATGATATCTCTATGTGTTTTCTTTGAATAAAAGAATAGCTAGTTTCAAATGCTTTCGGTAATATCGAAAGTTGTCTTTAACTTTGTTTATATCTTTCTTTATATAGGAATTAATCCAAAAACTTAACTAAGAGATAAATTATTAATGAAATCATAATTACGAAATATGATGGTTCAATAAAGTTTTTAATGTTACCTATAATTTAATATTATACCTTTAAAACCTCCTACCATACATGTGCCTGAAGACGCCGGAAGTAAAAATACGTATCATACATTAGGCTAAAGAGGATTGCTACAACTTCAGTTTTGTCGGTAAAAAAATTTTTTTTCATTAAAATTCAATACAAAAGGTTTGTGATCATTATTTTTAATGTAATGTAGATGCTTGTTTAATATTTCATTGAGGGTGAGGTTATATGAAGACATGCCGTTGTAATTCAATGTTGGTATGGTATAAAACACTTTATTCTTTTTCGATCAAAGTATTGCAACCCACCGTTGGACAGTGAAGTAACTATTTCGCTTTATTTTTTGCAATTTTTCCAGAAAACAAATCGCCTTGGACGATGGGTTAATTGGGTAGCACATGTTGATTGGTTATGACAAAAGTTGATTGTCTCCTGTTACAGTCTCAAATCACTCTTTAAACAGTTTAGTCGATGAATGTTATCACTATTATGCTATTTTTAATACCCATCTGAGTTATGGTTTTATTCACTAGGGATTATATAAATAAGTCGACCAAAATATTCACAATTTACAAATAGAGCCTCTTATGTAGAGGGGGTTTTAAAAATTTTAAACTTTTAACAGTAACCGCCATTTATATTTTGCAAGAAATAAGTTTTGTTTATAACCATTTAGATTCATTCACAAACAATAAATTTGGCCATTTCTACTGAAAATGCAATAAGAGCATGGTATATTACGGTATAATATTTTGCCAATCGAGTTACGATATTCAAGAAATTGTCAAAAATTTTAAAAAGTTGTAAAAGAATACCTAGTTGGTATTATTGAAATAATAGTTGTAAACCAAATTGTTTGTTTCATCCAATGTTTAATATCGTTGGTATTTTATTTGTGTGTGTTTGTTTTTTTCATTGTACTCTCTATTATATTATTATAATTGTGTATTTGACTTGTCCTAAATGTTATTATAACCATATTAATTTGAACATACACCTATACTACCTATACCCTTTGAAAATATCATAACGAGGAACACCTCTATCATAACGTGAAGTATAACTTTTTAAAAAATATCTCCTTGCCTAATTTTGAACGAGTTTCGCTAACTATGTGCACTGATTTTCTGGGAAATCTCTTTAAATTCCTGCTAAACCGTGTTTAATTACCGTGTTTACTTCTGACCTTCACAGGAACTAATTGTTTACTCGAGTAATTAAATTGAGAGTAGGCGTCACAGCTTAATAATTTATACCAAGCAAGAAGCCCATATCGATGTACAGATATGTAATTAGTTGGATAATGATGGTCTGTAATTACATGTGAAAGGTCACATTAAGGCATCGGCCCGAATCCGGCGACAATGTAATTAAGGTGGAATTAGATTCAAACGTCGCTAATAGCTGTACCAACCAGAGCACCTTCACCTTCCCATTTCCACGTTCAACCCTCTACTTTAACCCCACGCTCCCAGTGCCCCATCTCATTACACCTCCTGACGCATTTCTCTTGTCGAATCAGGTTAACTTATTCATACATTACACTACCGCTAGTTCTACAAAAGCCATTAACGAGTAGAACGGAACGTAAGATTAAATCCTAATAAATATTCACAAGTCCTTGTGTTAAATTAGACACAAGTGATTTTAAGTCTTTAGCCAAATAGGGAAATCACTCGACACATGCATTAGAAACAACAGAAAGCAGATTTGCTTCCAACCACATAATACTATTGCAGCTTGTACTTTCCAAAAGAGATGTAATTTCGCTGTCTTATAAAATTTATTAACACCTTTTAAATTAAATAATCTGTAAGTAAACTAACATAATGTAATAGTCTTTTGTCGAAGATCTATGTTAATACAGGAAATAACCAATGATAGTTAATAGTTAATTTTTAATTTATTTTTCTGTATATAACTTCTCTTAATTTCTAAACAAATAATCGACTGGTTTCCACTGACATACTAATGGATGTTTCTCTATCCACATTGCTCAGGAAGCTAGTAAAGCATTATCAAGTGCTGAAATCCATTATTGGCTTCATGCTGAATAATTTTAGGGTCGCTTATACATAGAATGGACAAAAGAGGCCCAACAACTGTGTCTTGCGGTACTCTATTACTATTATGGTAATGATTAGTAACATCCCTCATTATTTGGTAAAACTATATTGACTCTGATATTTTTGGGAGAGTACTTTATCCAAATATGTCAAAAATATACAGTGATTCCGTTTTAATTTTCAGAAGTTGAGGTTACTTGGCCTGGCATTTCTGGTTCTGCCTGGTTTTGGACAATTTATTGAAATAGAAACAAAAATACCTTAAAATTATTCATATAAGTTTTTTTGTAAAATCAAAGATGAAGCTTAGAAGCTAGTTCAAAATATATGTAAAGACCCGGTATATATATTTTTTAAGGAAGCTTTGAAATGCAACAACTTAATCTTGTTTTAGCGTTCTTCATTTTATGTTTTACATATTTTTGTTTTTTCGTGTACTTTTTTAACAAAATTTATATTATTATCTAGGTACAAATTATATTGACATGTATTATCATAGCACTGAAGATGGCAGAAACTTCTACCATCTTTCACCGAATAGTGACATGTAGTTAAAATTAGTTGTTGACAAGAAATAATCAAAACAACACTTACTATCTGAAAGGGGTTGGAACCTTTGATGTGAAGATGACACTGACGTAGTTATCCGAATAACACCAAAACACTATAGTGCACTCAATGCGCGTTTCATGAACCAAGTTAGCATCATCTGGAGATTATCAAAACTGTAGTTTTAATTATCTCGAGATGATGCCAACTTGGTTGGTGAAATGCGCGTTGGGTGCAGTTAGTGTTTTGGTGTTATGTGGAATACTATATCAGTGTTAAAACTTATTATATTTTCATCCCAGGATATTTATATAAATACCACGTCATTTAATTCTGACTAGCCGTTTATAAACAAATATAATATATATATATAATTCACTATTGTAGTTAGATAACAATACCACTACACTATTTTTAGATTAAATAAATAAGAATCGTTTCCATCAGTTATACGCTTAATTTCCTTAACTCCAGCCGTTCCGTGACTCATTCCATGGAAAACACATTACCAATTAATTCAATTTCCTCACTTCAACCTGGCTCGAACCAATAGCAAATAGAGTTCATTCCGCCAGCAGGCTGCCATTTGCATTTTTCACGCTGACAGGAGCGAAAATACGATCAAACAGGCTCAATTTATTTAACAGCACATACTATTTTAGGTACACATTACTTTAACCTATATTTAAAAGTGGCACTTTCCACCCAAATGGAATCAAATTATTTCCTGACACCGTGGGTATCATTAAACACTACAGCATTATACAGAAAATGCTTTTCCAATGCATGTTTCTATTTAATGTTTGCTAAAGTTATATCGATTTCATTATTTTCCATTATAAAAGTGAGTTTCATTCACTTTTCATTGATTATCTTTAAAAAGCTAGTTTTCACTTATAATTGCACAAGAGGTTTGTATTTTACCGGATAAATTTGGATTGTTTAATGAGAAACTGTTGCCAAGCAATTAGACGAGAAAAACTGTCAACTATTAAAAACGCGACACCGAAGGTGGAGCGTTTTTGGGTTGACAGTTTTTCGAGTCAAATTGCTAAAGGAAACAGTTTAGAATTTAAACAACACAAATTTATGCGGTATCAATACAAACATCGAGTGTAATTCGGCAGGACAATTTAATGAATAAGAAATTTAGAAACATATGAATGCAAACTGTATTTATGAAACACTAAAAATAAACACATTTTTATTTGAGCATCACCGAATCGATTCATTGTTAGTGTTCAATAACTTGTTGATAGAAATGTCAAACTATTTATTTTGGCAGCGGACACCGCGATAATTGATTAAAAAATGAGTAAGTGAAAAAAACCACTAGTGCATTTGTCACTGTAAAAGATGCAGGTAACTTTTGTCGCTGTCAAAGTGACAATTGCACTGTGGCATATGCGATTTTTTATACAGGGTGGGAAAAATTCTAATGTGCAGCATTGGTATCTCGAAAACGGTAAAAGATACAACGTGGCTCAAATTAGGAAAAAGTTGCTCAAATTTATGCTGATTCAAAATATGTGAAGAAGTTTAATATATTCCGGGCCGTTCGAGAGTTATGCCGGAAAATTCAAAATTTGCCAATTTCTTTTAAGTCAAATAACTTCTCTTGAAATAAATGTAGACTTTTGAAATTTGGTACGTTTACATAGTTTGATGAGAGGCTTTCGATTGCCATACTAAAACGTGTTCTAGGCCTGCTAGTTTTTCCGCAGCAATATTCAACTTTTGAATTTCTTATGGGCGCCATATTGGATTTTTACTTCACTAAATACAGAAAGAAATTACAAGCACGGTGATATATCATACTTGATACTTTCTTCAATAAATATGGATAATACACGCGAATAACGATAAATATTATTTATTTACAAATAATAAACAATCATTCATTTATAGTTAATTGTTACAAAGTGTGTTTTTAGCTTTTTAGAGCAACTAATTATTATAATAAGAAAAACAACTTATTTATACTGCTCTAATTGGCTGTTTTAAGACTGTCTGTCGAATTAGCTGTCAGAAAATTTACAGTTGTTTCAACAAAATGGATGCCCTTCACACAATACTAGGATTGTAACCCAGTACCTAGATCAACGTTTTCCGAATTCGTGGATGGGTACAAATGGTCATGGCCATGGGTTCTATGGCCACCGCGATCACCGTGTCTAAACCCCTTAGATTATTATTTCTGGGGAGCTGTTAAAAATTATATCTACAATAATCCAATGCCATCGACAGAGGATGAAATGTTGGAAAGAATTAATGAATACATAAATTCAATAGATGGTGGGACAGTAAGACGTGCAGTGGATGACATGTCTGTAAGGCCTCAACTTTGTATTCATAGTAACGGCAGCCAATTCGAGCAGTATAAATAAGTTGTTTTTCTTATTATAATAATTAGTTGCTCTAAAAAGCTAAAAACATACTTTGTAACAATTAATTATAAATGAATGATTGTTTATTATTTGTAAATAAATAATATTTATCGTTATTCGCGTGTATTATCCATATTTATTGAAGAAAGTATCAAGTATGATATATCACCGTGCTTGTAATTTCTTTCTGTATTTAGTGAAGTAAAAATCCAATATGGCGCCCATAAGAAATTCAAAAGTTGAATATTGTTGCGGAAAAACTAGTAGGCCTAGAACACGTTTTAGTATGGCAATCGAAAGCTCTCATCAAACTATGTAAACGTACCAAATTTCAAAAGTCTACATTTATTTCAAGAGAAGTTATTTGACTTAAAAGAAATTGGCAAAATTTGAATTTTCCGGCATAACTCCCGAACGGTTCGGAATATATTAAACTTCTTCACATATTTTGAATCAGCATAAAATTGAGCAACTTTTTCCTAATTTGAGCCACGTTGTATCTTTTACTGTTTTCGAGATACCAATGCTGCACATTAAAATTTTTCCCACCCTGTATATAAATTAAATTGTCAAACAAAAAATCTCCGTCCGTCAAGTTAATATTATTGTGCATTCCTATATAGGTACTCTAAAGTTCCAAAAAAAATACTTCATCCTGTACCTCATATTTATGGCATGCCTTTTTAAAGGAAATTTTAATATGTATTTAAAGGACCACGGGGTCCTTTAAAGCGAGACCATAAACCTCCGTAAAAATGTATACTAAGCTCTGCATTCCCGTCAAAAAGTTAAGTTTCTCAACTAATTAATATTCTTTTGTCTCCCGTGAGCAGCATTGAAGTAATATTAGTTTTACTAAGGTTTGCGTTCTGTCATAATAGAACTGTTCAGAAGTTTCCTGGTGCAGCTTCAGAAAATTGACAACAATATAGTTTATCACTCTTATTCGTCTTGAGAAACAACAGTTGGCATGAATACACTCGCATAATTATGAACCAACTCGAATGTTTATAATTAAGCTGTGAAGTGTTTAAACTCACGAAGTTAAGTGGTTTACATAATTCCACTTCAAACAAAGGAATTAAAGGTAGGTGTTGTGTAAACTGCAAACTCCTTCAGGGCGACTCCTAATTGGCAAAACAAATTCATTTCATTTCGTGAACTTTTTCCATGATCTCATAATATTATAATATAAAAAGCTTCATACTGAATGCCTACTATAGCTAGGTTATAGCTAAAAAACTGAAGTGTCTTTTTTTGATAAATAGACTATAGTAAATAATGTCTGTAACTTATCTGTGGTGAATTTTCATGATTCATTATAATCTTTTTTGGGATTACACCACCTGTAAAATAATAAAAAACAGGAAACCAGATTATTGGTAGTATTGGTGGAGATTGGTATTCAAATTAAATATTTAAAGTGTAGTAGCAAGGCAAAGTTTTTCAGATATCTCTGTAATATAAGAAATTGTAATTGTTGTTATTGGATTTTCCCTATTTATTCTGGGAATGTTATTATTTTGCCCAATTTTAATTTTTATAAACGTTTCTTCAACAAAATCATTAGGTTTTGAAGAAAAAAAAGTTAAAAAACAAAAACCTAATTATTTTGTTGAAGAAACATTTTAAAGTTTGTAAAGCTCGAGTTTGATAAACTCGAGCTTTCAATGTGCCCCATAAAAAGTAATCAAGTCGAGTTAAATGTGGGCCCCACGATGGCCATGGGACGTCTCGATTTCATTCCACAGAATGGTTGTCAATAAAATTCATTACAACTGCAGTATTGTGGCATGGAGCTCTATTCATCTGGTAGATGATCTGATTGGCATCTTCTTCGCCATCTAATAAAGGTAAAATGCGAGTTTGTAATGAATGCCATTTCCTGGTATTTTACCTAAGGTACCTGGGACCATTTACATATTGGCCAAGAAAGACAGGGCCTAAAATTTGTTCCCTATAAATAGGGCACCAAACATGAACAATTTGTCTTCCTTGATGTTGGAATGTTTTATATTTTTTTGAGTTTCCACGTGACCAAAAATTACTATTTTTTCTATTAAAACTACCTGCTGTAGAATATTGCTTTGTCTGTCCAACAAATTTTTGTAAATACATTATTTTCTGACGATCCATCATTAGACTACAAAATTCAAATCGAAGAATGTTATCTCTTAGCTGCAACACGTAGTTTTGCAAATTTATATGCCTTATATTTATTAATTTGCATGGACAAGTAAATTGTGGATCTGGCCATATTCAAATATTTACTGGTAACAAATTCTCAGGTATTACGTCAAAATATAGCAAGACCTTTTGTTGTTTGTGACTCCTGTTAAAACACTGCGTAATTTATTCCTTTTTTTAAATTTCACAATACCGTGATTTCGTAGATCTCGTTCAACTCGCTGAAAAATTGATTTTTCAGGGATTTTTCTTCCAGGAAATGTTTGTTGATAAGCCCTGATTGTAAGAGCTACACTGTTGTTACTTTTAACAGAGTACTCATACATATCTAACCTTAATTCTTCAGAATACATTTGTCACAATTCGCATGAATCTGCTAATCTACTTTAAACTGACAACTCACTATATGACATTTCATTAAACAACATTGTTTTCTTTTCATGGCTCACAAAAAAATGAAATTTTGTTGGTGCTAATAGATCAAGTACGTTGAATTCGGGTACCTTATGGAGTAAAAAAGTATTAGTAGGGCGTTTAAATTTTCACAAATACATATAAGTTTATTAAAGAAAATAGTTAACCATTAAATTAGTTAAAGTGATCTTTTATACGAGAAACTAAGAAGCAAAGAACTAGAAAACTAAGCAAAATAAGATTAAAGAACATTATATAGACTATAGTTAAAATTTAATAGAGTCCCCAAAAATATGATATTACACAGGGTGTTCCATAAGAAATTTTAGATATTCTGGATATCCATCATCTGTCAAAAACATCGTGTATATTAATAATGTAATATCGATAGAGCGAAGTAATTTCTGAGTCTAATTGTCTACGAAATAAACCCTGTTTACATTTTTTTTGTTTTGTATGTTTTACCGAGATTTTTTGAGCAGGTGAATTTTTTAAGATTTTGTCTTTAAATGCTAATGTCTTTGTAACTAGAAAAGATAGGTATAGGGTACCCTTAATAATGTCGACCTACAATTTTAAGGCGAGTTCAAAAACGTAATTGGATATAGGGTGACCCATTTAAAAAAAGAAACTTGAAATCTGGATTAGAGAAACTGAACAACATTCAAGAAAGTTATAAAAATGAAAAATTCAGGTAAAAACAAATACTTTCGTATTTAACTTTTTCTCTACCATTTATACTTTTTGAGATGAAGGGATAGAGGATCTTATTTTCGACACCTTGTACATTCTGCTTCAGTTCATACAGTCAACTATTTTACATATTGGTATTAGTAGTAGTAATATTGGTAAATTTGAAATTAGTAATAGTACCCGAATTAAAACGAGAATAGTTACTTTTGGATTTTTTAAAATTAACGTATTAAAAGAAACATTAAAGTGCTTGCGAATAAAAACCCTTCTGGATAATATAATCAAATCTTCCTCTATCTGACTAATTAATTGGTTTACCGCACACGCCGCGAAAATTAAATCAATTTAATACCGGTATCTAATTTCGTAATAATTATTATAAAATGAACAAAGCTTTCGAATGGTTACAGCGCAAGAGTAATTATTGTGTTATTTGACATAATAATTATTGAACTAGAACAGTATTCACTAAATATCTAATTACCTTAATTATAATTATCGGGCGGACTGTTTTAGTTGCTGCAAATAATCACCCGTTTATTACATTTTCAAGTACAATCGATATATTTTATAGAACAAACTTGAAAACATTGAATTAAAATCATTCACAGAAATTTAAGAGACAATAATAACGAATTGAATGTGTGAAATAATTATTGCAAAATATATTTTTTATATTTTGCGTCTATATAAACAATAAGTCATTATGAAACGCAATTGCATATAGGAAACAAACTTTTGGACACTCAACTTTTTGTTTTTAAATATTGTAGCAACAGATTCACATCCTTTGTTCTGTATGTGATGTGCTAATTTAGCAATTAGCACCCAACTAAATTTTCAAAATATCATTATTTTCTTAAGTTTTTAATTTTCGTCGTTACCTTTAATCGCAGTACACAAAGGAATAACCTTATTATTTTTAAGATATGAGGAAAATAAGTTCTTTACGTACAATATGCACCGCCCCCCCAACATTGAGTTAAAGTCGTCATCTACCACACGGCCTTATTTGACAGAAAACCAAGGAAAACCCTCATTCATGATTGTAGTTACAAAAAAAAATTATTGAGCAAAAATATTACTAAACAACTTAACAAAAACTCAAAAAAAAAATGTAAAATAGGTAGTTATATAAATTAACAATACAGGCAAAAAAACATTTCCTATATAAAAAAATAAAAAACATGAAAAAGCCGGACGCAAAGAAAAACTGGGCGCAAAGAAAATCCAGACGGACATTAGCAAATTAACAAAAAAGGAGGACATGGACATGTCCGGTAACTCTATATTCTAGTGAAGTCTTCCTTTATCGCGTATACAATAACTCAATCGATTCTGAATAAATAAGATCGATTCCCGATTGCTGTTATAATTAAAAAGTCACATGTAATGAGAAGAGTCCTCTTTGTTCTAAATCGAGGATTTTTAGAAGTAATGCTATAAAAATTCTATTTATGACTTTTATATTCACCATTTACGAATTTCCACCGGCATGACATAAAAACATCTGACTGAAAATCAGGTGACAGGGCTCAGAATGACCCACGCATAATTAATCAGCTTAACAGATTTCACTGGCGCTCGTATAACACGTTTTGCTAATTTAAGCGGTAATAATCCAGCTGTGACACACCCATAAATAGGTAAAACCCATAAATGTGAAACTTAATTATGAAACTACATAGCGTATGTTAAAAACATACTGCTGGTAGTGGTATATATGCAAAGTAAAACTAATAGGAATGCCCATCTAATAGAAACGTTCAGTTTTGAAATACTGACTTTGTTGTGCAAAATCGATATGACCCCGAAAATGACTAATTTTCAGGTTATTGCATGACGACCAATGTCTTCATTTCTAAATCTGGAAACAAACAAATATTGGCTACAATATACCAGATAATTCAGCTCGAATATATCTTCAATATCGTTGAAACTCGTTTATCTTCAATTAAGTAAACCTAAAATTTTCTATTTCTGTCTTTTTCGAGGCTCCAAATATTTCGGGAAATAAGTGATGGTACTAGTTTTGTAAGCGTCTATACCATATAGAAATATAAGTAAAAATAAAGAGTGTTCCTTTCCGTGTTAAAATTTGGTATGAAACATATTTCTCTCTTATCAACCGAGGAGAGGCGGGCTATTTAAACTTAACGTTTTTGTTTCATAGGTTGATTTTTGGAAAGAAATTGACCTGAATAGCCAAACAAGTGGATCGATTTACAATCGATTTGTCTGTGTCAAATAAGTTTTAAACTATATGTATAATTGAACTCAATACCAAATTCCTAAAACCAGTGGATGTTAGCAAAACATTGTACAGCAGTTTAAAATCTTCCCCCATAAATAAGCTTAATGAAATTAAGATTTATTTTGTTTATAAGGAAAAATTAATCAACAAACTATTGTCAGTAATGGAGTTTCATTAATATATTGTAAAATTACAGTGCTTTTTAAATCACAGTTATATTTTTAAATACAGCAACGAAAAAATATATAACTCTAGGAACTTTTCTTTAAGAGGAAATTAGTGAGAATTTAAATAGACAAATTTCAAAATTACAACTAATCAAATTAAAGAATTACAAATCCATTTAATTTTATGTAGAAACTTACTACAAGTTTATACGAAAACTATTCTACAAGTGTTGGTTCATTTGTGTACATTAGCCCTAATCATAGATGAGAATTAGCGGCTATGTCCTTCGTTTCTATGGTTTCTCTGTCTCGTGTCACGTGCCTCGTTTTAGTTCTACTGACGCTAGCGCCTCCATGCGCGGCTGGCCTGCGCAGAAGCTCTATGCCAAATTTCTCATAGAATCAAACACTCTCTTTATTTTTATATTTCTTATATTTCTCTATGACCTATACTATTGAATAAAAAAGACAAACCTAAACGAGCCCATTGTCATAGTTTACAGACAGATGTAAATAAAATCTGAAAAATCCTGTGAAAATCTCTTTTTTTCTAAATGTCTCAAAAGCAAAGTTTTTTTTGTGATCTGTTATATATATTTTTTTAACAGTAACTAGGAACAAAACTATATAACATTTGAACATACTTAAGTTACACCCTGTAATACCTCGTTCATGTAAAACGTAACTATCCCAACAACCCAAAGATCAGGGGCAAGGGAATGAAAAATTGGGTTTCTAAAAGATTACCTCTATTCTTCAAGAAGCGATTACGGAAGATTATAATACAAATTACACAAACATATATTCACGTGTCAAAAAACGCCCGTTTAACCTGCAACCCTAAGAAAAAGACGAAATTATGGTGATAAATGATTCTATCGCCCCCGTGTCAAAGTTCAGATGCAAAACTGTTGTGGGTCAATCGCTGTATAAAACCATTAATCAATTTCACTGGCCCAAATTCTACACCTTGTTTGTCTGTTTTGCAAAAACAATATATTTCACATTTTGGAATGGATTGAAGGCCAGGATTACTATTATTACCGTCTCTACGATTGCCTTTCATATAAAAATATGATTCTCGTGATTAATGTTTTCATTATTGCCCTCGTCAATATTTAATTAGGCTTGCTAAAAGGTGATCAATCATTTTTTCTTCTAAATTAATTAAGAAGTGGCTGCGCTAATAACATTTAGCGCGAGGTTGATAAAATCATAATTGCATTTTAAATCGATTACCAAGCAATATCTTTAAAGCAGAAATTCAATAATGACATTATTTACTTTGTTTATCATCTAAAATAGAGAACCTTGGAAATAAAAGCCGTAATTGCATTAAACTTATTACTTGGAATTCTAGCATTTACGAGTATTCTTTAATGGCCATATTATTTTTATCTATATTTATATTCTACCGATATAATGTTTAAAATATTAAAATCCAGTTATATTGGTTCTGTCTAATTGACACACAGAAAAATATACTATACCCCGATATAAATTGTTGTTTCAACTATAGGTATCTGTAGATATTATAATATTATACATTTTTAATTAATGACCACGCATAAAGCCAATATATTCAAACCAGAAATTATATTTTCTTGAAATATATTTGAAATTTGTAACGTCTATGTATTTAGACAATAGAAAAATTACTAATTTACTAATTACTAGCTAGTTGTAAGATGCTAGTTGTAAGATGACTAAAATATTTATTTCGTTTTTAAGCCAACATTCCAGAAACAAGGTCAGTTTTTTTGTTTCTAATCTGAATGCACCACTGGATTTAGGGTATTCTCTAATGGGTGTGATTGAAATTGGTTTCTAACAGAAATATAGCAAAGTTGTGATTTACCTATATGGTGACAGCCATTCAGTTATTGATAACATAATGAAAATTTTAATTATTCTATATTTATGTTACAAATCAATATAATATATTGATTTGTATATTACGGAAATATTAAAAATATATATTATATATTTTTTATATTTCCGTAACACTCATTTGAGAGTTTCCTAAATCAGTCAGAGTAGAAATTAAAAAATACTACAGTAAAAACCAGAATTAAGCAAAGTGGAATTACCTCGCCGATCTGGTAAAATGCGGTGATGCATGGGCGTGCGTATTCTGTTTTACCATTGGGCACATTAAAGTTAATATATACTTGTATACTATTCCATAGAATACTTCTAGTATATGCACTTCCACTTTTTTAACTAACACAAATAAGTATAAACACTGACACAAAGAATAAATACACTGATAATTTTACCACAAATTTTTACCGTTAAGAAACTCGCGCCACTGTTTCCCTACTACCTCGAGCGCAGTCGCTTGTTGGTTCCTGATTCGACCACTCAACGTCGTTGAAGCTCAGAGAAAAGAAAGCGTAAATGCAAGAATATGTATGTTAAATAAGGATGAACAGCTTGTCGTCAACTTTACGACTTTCGCAGTTGCCACATATTCGGAAATTCTTTGATATTATTAAGTAAAACACAAATTAAACATTGTGTTTGCTTTAATAAAGTACAATAGGGATAAGTGACGTTAAATACAAGTTAAAAAATTGGTAAATAAGGTAATTAATACGTTTCCTGTTTGAAATAAGAATACTTTAGAAATAAATGTGACAACATAGATCTACTGTTTTTCCGGTCATTGCACTTTGCTTAATTCTGGCTTTGATTCTTAACTTTTCTTTTGGTACATATTTCGAAGGGATACTCGCGTTTTTTATCTAAAAATAATTATCTTGAAAGGTTTTGGAACCTTTGGTGTGAATTTAACACTGACACAGTTTTCCGCAAAACACTAAAACACTATATTGCACCGACGCGGATTCGCCAACCACGTTGGCATCATCTGGGGAAGATTAAAATTAAATCTGATCAAGTTTAGTTTTAACCATCTCTGCATGATGCCAACTTGGTTAGCGAAACGCGCGTCAAGTGCTTGGTGTTATGTGGAAAATTACGTCAGTGTTAAAATTCATTAATTTTCCAGATGACATTTTATTTTCAACTTTCCACCGCCACCTCTTTGAAGGAGAGTTGTTGTCGTATGATTGTTTCCGACGATCCAGTCATCACCATATAGTTCAATATAGCCACTTTCTTTTAGTGTTCTTATATTTGCTTTGCTATCTCTTTTTACTACTTTTTTCAATGGCCAATTAACCGTTAACCAATATAATATGTTATGCCAATGTAAATTTTGATAATCGATCTGGTAATTCCTTACTTAATTTTTATGTTCATATTTATGTCTCAACAATACATATAATATTTAATATATTCACAAAGAATTTTATAAAGATTTATTGTTTGGGTCTATATTAATTTTTTTTTATTAACTCTTAAATGTTGCAAATGTATGTAATGTAATTTATTACGGTCTTTTAAGCCTTTCAGATATTTCTGAAGTATATACAGAAGTGGTGGTCACTATCGGAATTTCTATTAGATCTCTTCATTTTAATTGGTTTTAAAATTAGTCTGTGCGTGTATCTTCGTTCTGGCAGCTACTATCCAGGTTAAAACTTCATTGTTTAGTTCGTCTAAAATTTTGTTGCATTTCCCCACATTTTATTAACGTTAAAATGCTAAACAGCCCTTGTTACTTTAGCTAATATTAAAAACTCAGATCAAGGCGATCTGATGCTCTTTGTGCAAACATTTCTTGGCACACTCCACTTAGTACGAGAGCTCGCCGCTAACAATGGCAAGACTGTTCACATAGGAGCCTCTTCTCGAACTAACTGACCCTTGTTCATGCGAGATTCGAGCCCTACATGTGCCTTCCCCTCTTCGCGTTCACCAACAAGCACCGGCACTCAACTAGCTTGCCAATTAATTAAAGAGGTGGCCACTTATCCCGAATGGTGTTTGTCACGTGACCATTTTGAATAATGCTACAAGCGGTATGTCGATGAGGACAAATATTGAACGTAAGTTGTAGTAATAGCTCATCGAGATGAACCTCTTAAGGATATAAAATTAGATTAATATGAGTAGTTAAATAAATGTTAATCTAGCGAGAATCTTCAATATAGAATGGGTTAAAGAGAGGGACAACTCCTCAAAATATACAGAATTAGCTTATAAGATATTTTATGAAAAATGTAAACAGCTCCTGGTTCATCTAAGACCACTTACTCAGGCTAACAGGGGGAAAGCCTTAAACACACTTTTGATATAATATCCTTCTTGGCCTGGAGAATTTGATGTTCTATTCTATATTATATTCTATTCTATTGATATTCTATTCTATTCTATTCTATTAATATCAGGATTTTGAAAAGTGAAATAAAGGGCTGAATATAGAAGATTCTTTGATAGTCATAAAAAAATGACCTATTTGAGGGAAACCAAAAGTTTGGTATTCTGTAATTTGGTGGAACTAATCTAGTTATACACAAATTTGGGTTTAAGGTTCCACATTGTTGCTGTTAACTCTATAAACTCTATTAAAAGTTGGTACAGGAAAAAATCATTTTTTTATAGTACCTACCTTCACTCCCATGTATTTATTGATAGCCATTTATAAATAGTAAGATACCCCACAAATAACCTGAACGTTGGGATCATAAATGAAATACCCTTTATTTTGACATATTATTATTTGATATAATATGTTTTGTCTTAGTAACTATAAACTGTAGCAACAAAGTAAAAGTAGCCAATACCCTTACAAGGATCACGATACAACACCGACCACAATGTACGTTACTACAAAGAGGCAAATAGAATTTTTCAAAATATCCTAGTAAATTTTTAAAATGGATATATGAGCTCACACTCTTTAGGCCTGTTCCTACTAGTTAGAAGGATTGTGATTGGTTTAATTGAATCTGACTTGTTCGTGATTCTTGCAGGAACAGGGCTTTTATTAACCCTGACAAAGTAATACATTTTAAGCTATTATTTTCCCTTACCTATATTTTACGTACTTACTACTAACTTGCAATTCGTAAGTTAAATACTGGCAGTAAAGGACATAAAACCAAACTAGTTCTGTATCAAATACAGTTATCATTTTTCGCAAGTCTTATTTGACTTAGTTAATATAATCTACAGATGATTAAGATTTAAAATTTATTGACTCCAGATGATGCTAACTCGGTTATTGAGAAACATGCAGTTATCGTCAACAAAAAACAACAAACGAGTGGGAATCAAACCTGTTTTAGGACGAGTTTCTTACAAAAATGTTTATTACTACAACAAAGGTTATATTTGCATACTAAGGATTTTTTCCAGCGAACTCAGTTTTCATTTAAAAATGTCGTTTAGAAGCAATTTTAAAATCTCAAGAATAATAATATTAATACCTACTCAAGACAAATAGATTTTTTTTTACTATAAGACATTTTATCATACTAACAAAAAATATACAAATAATAATCCTGACAGAATAAGGAATTATAGTAGAGTCAACCTCAGCCATATTATATAAAATTCCAACACTTCAGTCTCATGTGAATATGCGACTTTTCATTTTTCATCGCCCTTAACACTTACGTGACTGGATAACAAATGTCGAACACAAATAAAATGATGGATTGAATCGAAATCAAAAGATTCCTTGTATATGGAGGTGTATCGGTTTAGTTATAAAAATAACACATATACAGGGAATGTCACGACGAGCTGAATCGATCTATACAGTGTGGTGCAAAGATAGAAATAAATTCATTATTTCATAAATCGGTGAGTTTGGACCAAAACCCTGAAACAGGTCAATTTTTATTTTTAAAAGTGCGTTCTTCGAGATATGCATGTGACGTCATAATCTGTGTGAGAGTGATGATGTTATCAATGATTTTTTTAAATACAAATGTTGGTCATGCGATAGCTCTTTTGCTAGGGGTAATTTTCTATTCAACCGTATCTTTAAGTTTAGGTAATAGAATGTTATAGAGTCAAAGAAAAGTTCTAAAATTACAACAAAAAATTTTTAACTACCTACAAACAGTTTAAACACAGTTTAAACCTCGGTTTAAACAGATTTTCAAATTAACACCCTCAGTTATAATAGAGTGAAGAAAACAAGCAGTAAACTCTTGTTGAACTGTATTTTATAGTTTCCGGAGATATTTGTGCCATCTCCGCCCGAATGCGATCTTTTAATTCATCCAAATTTTGTGATCTATTTTGGTATGCTTTTAATCTGGAAGAGTCAAATGTGGAGATCTAGGTGGCCACTCAATTTATCCTGTTCTTCACCCTATCCACTTACCTCGGAAGACATTGACCAAGTAGTTCCTTACCAATACGGCATAGTGTAGGGGTGCACCATCTTGCTGAAACCACAAATCATTTCTATTTGGAAACAGACCATTCAGTTCGGAGAGTAAATCGTCTTGCAGAAATTGTAAATATCGAGGACCTGTTAAGGTTCACTCGGAAAAGGATGATCCTATGATCCTATTATCTATTATTCGGACCCAAACATTCACTTTCTTTGAGTAGTGAGTGTCATACTTCTGCATCCAATGTGGATATTCAGTTGCCCAATACCGACAAGTTTGGCGATTTACATGACCATTTATATAATGTTCCACAAAAATGTTTCTATAAAATAACCATTTCAATTTTTCTTATCAGAAAAAAAAAGACTTCTTAGAAAAATCGGATCTCTGTTAATGTTTCCCATTAAAATTTCACAAAAGTTCGACCCGTTTATCATGATCGTCTTTTCGTTTAATATACTACTAAGTAATTAGTTTTACTTTTCGTAAATAGTTACGAAAAGTAAATCATTTTGACATCCATGTATCAGTTTCAAAAATGATTAGGCACTTTATATGTCAAAATTAGAAAAATATTTTAAAAATAACAATAATAATGATAATGTACATAGCAGTGGAAAATACAAATGTACATAAAAATGAAAAATCACTGAAAAATAACTCCGTATATATCCCTACGGTATTCAATATTGTTACATAAATAAATTGGAGATTTAAAATTTACAATTTTGTACTACTTCTATGTGTTTCTGGTTTTGCCTTCATCTTTAGTTCTAGGCCAATTATCAAATTCCTCTTTTATTTAATTTCATGATTTTGGGGGTATATTCTTCAACACGAAATATGTGATATCTCCACAGTTGCTTGAACACATAACAAGACCCTTTTGCATTAGCGAACCGAGCTAAAATCGACATTTTTATTCCCTTTTCAGGTAGACTTTCCCCCAGGACTGCCTATCACAGCATTAAAGGATTAGGACCTAGGCAACCAGCTACATACATATCCATATTTAAAGCAGCAACAGATAAACTCCCTTTATTTTTGGTTAAAGGAGAACAATTTCGTTGCGCGTAAAGAAAAACAATTTTAACAAGTAGATAATTTAGAACTTACAATACATTTTTAAATTATGTTTTTCGTTTATCGCCCAAGAAACTTTTAATTTGAAAAATTGGACATTTCCATTAAACAATATTAATCAGCTGGGTTAAGATCAAGTGATCTTGGAGCCCATGAATTTAAAAAATGTCTCCTTATAACACAATTTGGAAAACATCAGTTACGTTTGACACTTGTATCAGCAGTTGACACGACAACTCTGTTGTTTTCCATAGATGCAGTAAAATCCAATTACTAAAGCAACTAGATTCCATTTACTTTTTGCTACTAACTTGATTTCTTTAAATTATATAAGACTTTAAAGTATACCCCTTACTTTATGATGACCATATATATTAAATAATAATTATGAAGTTGTATTCGTGACAATGTCTTTTTGAGTCAACTCGGCACAACACATTAAACCTTAAAAGCATTGCTAATGGCGACCCGAATACAACAAATTGTGTTACTGCTAGCAAACAAAAGGTTAGCGGCCTAATCAAACTGTAGACCATATTAATGGGCAAATGGAAGCCATTATAAAAGAAATTTATACTGTGTGGAATCACAGCCTAGTGTATAATATCAGTTAAAATTGGTATAATATATTTGAGATAGGGACTCTAAGTTTACTATATTACTGTAAAAAATATTAATTTTTGTAAATTTTAAATCAATCATTAAAATGAAATCTCAGAATTCAAACTGCATCACTATCTAAACAGCATTGACATTCAAGGTGACATTAACCATCTTTTGAAGTATCATACTTTTCTTTGGTTGTATAATAATCGAGTACCCAGATGAAATTTTAAATAAATTCTCGGATAAATGTCAAGAATTAATTGATTGATATCGTTGGGCAACAACATTACAGTATCAGGTACTGCAATGTTCTATTTACCGGCCGCAAGTAGAGGTAAGTAGATCTACTGGACAGTATGAAATAAAAAATATACATATTTTATATTGAAGAAAAATGTCCATGTAAGTAGGTACTCTTGGAGTTCAAAATTTCATTTTAGTATTTTCTAAGGCAAATCGTACAAGGTGCTGCTTGACAAAATATTCTATTGACATTCTATTGATTCCACAATTAAATATTTTATTGCCACCGCTAAACGCACAGAGCGCTTGCACGTACAGCTACCTTATAGCCATTTTTGTAGCATTACCATGTGAGGTATTAAATGAGAAAATTATATCGCAATTGTGTCAGTACTAACTAAAAAATCATATTTTTGAGGTACCAAACATACTCGACACTTTATATATTATACACAGTATATTATAAATTTAGATCTGTAAATTTTATTGTGTCCATTATGCCTAGCCAACGACCGCATTGAAATTTGGACATTTTAACTTTCTAGAATTTTTTTTTTCCTTTTCATTTAAAGTGTTCCAATATCTACGAATAATTGCATCATTAGTATTAGTAAGTAGTACAAAGGTAAATTAAACTGCACCTTCTATTTTATTTCTTTACTAAAGTTGAAATTAGAAAGTTCCCTGCTTTTACAAAGATACTTAGTGTACTTCTAATTGTTTGTTCTACTCGAAAATTTACACCAATAGTTTACTGAAACAGCAATCTACTTGGGAAGTATAGCTAAAGTGTATCAAATTTACTTAAGTTGTTAAATATACTACACAGTGTGTAGCAGTCATGGTGTGCATACCCCTATGTTTTTCTATACCGTGTGGGGTAGTTCGTAACTGGAAGATATATACTACAAGTTCATATAATATCCTAGTTAAAATATAAAATTTCATTAATTTACTCATTCACTATAAATAGAGTAATATTCTGCACTATGTACAAAAAGTCTTCAAACAATTAGTGATCTTCATCCATATTCAGGTCATAAGCGGAATCCCAGGGAACGAAAGGACCGATGAACTTGCCCGACTCGGATCTCAGGGACCAGAACCGACTTTAGGCATTACACGAAGGCAGGTTAACATGGCTCTTAGTGATTGGGTTCATGAGACACTAAGTAAACACTGAAGAAGGAGTGGGAGCTGTAGACAAGCTCACAACTTTATAGTGGAGCCAAGCAAGACTAAGACGGCATGGCTGTTAGGTCGTAGCCGGAAGGCTGTAAACCAGTTTGTGGAAGTTTTAACGGGTCACTGCAGGCTTAGAAGACATTTATCATTGATGGGTGTTGAGGGAGACCCTATCTGCCCAAAGTGCGGGAAGGGCGACGAAACGCCTTCCCACTTCTTGGCAGAATCCGCGGCTTTCGGCAGACTGAGACACGACGTCTGGGGGGCCGGGGAGCTGCAAGGAGAAGAGGTTAGTTCTCTTGAATGGACCGATATTTTGACCTGCATTAGAAGGTCGGGAAGGTTCGATGAGGGAAGAGGTGATGGAGATAGATAGGGGGACGACAGGGGTAGGCAAAAAGGGCCCCCTTGTAGCCTACTTACCAGGTCTTGGCCGCCCATACTACTACTACTCATCCATATTCAAATCCATAAATAGATTCTGAATTAATATAAGGGTTATGATGGATATCTTTCCAAAAATAATACAGATATTCCTTAAACAGTGTACTTACCATATTCAATTTTACTTATATATCACAGTAGGTATTCAAAAGATGTAATTTTGTTGATGGGCTATTATTTAGGTCTAACAACGTGTTATTTATATGGGACACTTATGTGGACGTATCTTCATATATAAACCCATCAGTTCTTGCAGGGCTAACTCTCAATCAAAATAAAGAAGTGAACTCGCTTTGGGCTGAACCGATAGTCTAGTTTAAATAGGAATATGCACATTATTAACCAATTATTGTCTTACTTCTTCATACGCTTTTGCTTTTTTGCCAAAAATTAATATTAATCAGAATACTTGTAACTTGTACAAAGGTATATAGTACTCAATGAGATTACGCATGACAAGAATTGTGAATAATGTGTAACATTTAACATAAATATTAAAATAAACACGGTGTAACTAAGTACTTACAGGAGCTAAAATACAGCTTAACTTTTAATCTCTGAAATTTTAACTATTTATAACTTTTCGTAGTGTATTGTAGCAACGATGGTAATGTAAACAATATAACTCGAAATAAATCCGCTATTAATTAAGCATGTAACGTATTATCCTTGTAATCCTCCCTTCAGTATTAACTCGTTGTTTTGTGTGAGCTGAAAAAAGAGAAACTTACAAACTCTCGAGGGGAATTTGTTTGGAAAAATGATATAATATATTTACATGTGTAGTAAGTTTTATAAAGCGGGGCCAATAAAAGTAAAGCAAATATAAACTCCCAAGTCACGAGAGGAATGTTGGCAAAATTTATCCATTTGTATAAATATGAAAAAACTTCTGAATACGGGGCTTTAAAAGATTTATGTTCACGTCAATAAGAGATATAAACATTCGAATAAATCATGGATTTGAAAGCCTATTAGAATGAAGGCCGCTTTTTACATTTGCCATCTAATATCATACGATATTGACTGAAAGAATTATGCATGGAAAATAACTTTAAAGAATTTATTCATAAATCAACCAGAATTGATTTCATTAATATCTGACTTCCTATGAATATTTCCCGATCCCACTATTAAATAAAGGGGAACATTCATCCTTTTCTGGGTAAAAATCTGAAATAATTTTAGTAAGTTCTCTGCTCTCGGAAGCAGATTATTTATTTTAATAATAGATAATTACAAAAACATTTAAACAAACAAAACAGTGAAACTAAGTTTAGACAAAATAGAGAAATACATCTCATTTCTCTACATGAATTTCACTAAAGTCAATACCTTCTGGGAATAAATACAACTAAGTACGATATATGCATACACGTACCTACAGGATGACCTAGAAATAGTGATGGGCATAATACATGCAAGTACCAGAAGCTGGTGGATAATATAATGGACCGACAATATTTGACACATGTATCTTTTTTATTGTCTTTTTTTCAAAATGGTATAACCAAAAGAAAAAATGGATAAAACCTGGATGAATAGAAATAGAGAAAGAAAAATCAGTTGGGCAAAATATTGATACGCTGTTGATTGAAATATTGATTGAATGATGATGGAATTTGCAAAGCAAGCTTTTGCCTCAAGCAAATACAAGCTAATAGACCTGATGTAGTACTCCTAGACAACCAGCTTAAGATAATATTTGGTATCGAGTTCTTGGCACCTACTGAGTCTAACATTATCGTAGATGAGGAGGAAAACTGAGAAAATATGAGGAACTGCTGATTTTACCCAGGCCACAGTATTAAGCTAGACTTGATCATTGAAGAGCTATTGGGTGCGACGATACACACACACACTGCTTTCGTACGCTTCAGATAAATAAAGACCTTACGGGCATGCCGAAATATGGCAGAAATCTTAAGAAGTAAACAGCAGAAGGCAATCTTCATTCTAACTCTATGGTTTGGTGAGTGATTCCAACACTCTTTGAGTGTCAGCTACAGAGTAGCTATTGGATGAAGTAAGAAATATATATCTATCCCTCATTCTAGAAGTCCAAAACATGTGTGGGAGAACGGGCAGCATATAATTATTCTGTAGGCCACATTAATGGAGTCACAGGAATGAAGGAAACCTGGAAAACCTCATTAGTTCAAGGGACATTCATTCACATTACCCATGTTAACATCCCCTATTAACACCTGGTATCCCATACTCCTCATCCTGGCTTATAAGCAGTTGGCTGCTTAAACCCACCTCTTCATATAATGCTTATACAATTTAGTTAACAAAAAACTGTTCGAGCTACGTGGAAACGAACCAGCTATACCTTCAGGTTTTAAATTGAGTATATATCGAGTAATAACCATGAGCTTTTTCAAGGAATTCAGGTCTGAAGTGAGTCATCCTGGAGTATAAATATATATGCTGATCCTTTTTGCATAAATCATATAACTAACAAGTTAGAATAAACAATTACACCACATCAAACGGATTCATTTGTAAGGTTAAAAGGGTAGGCTTCTAACTGTGCCGCATAAGCACCGGCTGATTTTCCTGAAATAAGGACCCCATTGTTCGGTTCAATCCAAATTACTGCAGACTAAGTACATTAAACCTTAAGCCTGCGGAATTTGGAAGTGCCATAGGCAAAGAGTAAGTGCCTTCTTTGCGCAGTTAAAATTTGTATAAGGAATATAGTTTACAAAATATGAATGGACATGTAAACGGGAATATCAAATGATATGCATTTATGATACTATTAATACGTTGAGATTAGATACGTTGAGATTACTTGTAGCGAATTTCAGCTCTTAAGTTGATTATAAAGTAAAAATTGTTAATCTTAAGGCGACTGCACACGACATGTCCAAACTGAAGCTATGAAATGTTAAATCTACCCGGTCTATAACTTGAACACATATAAAAATCATGTGCCCACGTAGTGCTTTCTGCCATATCGGTCTCCAATGACACAAGAATATAAAACACTGTTATATTAAACCTTGCTTGTACGTAATTCCATAATATACAATATATTCATCACTTTTTTCTCATTTTATTGTGATTTTCTCGGGTCAATATCTCTGGATATAATTCCACTAGTTTAATTCCAAAAGATCTACAATATTTAATTATTTTTTATGGTGAATGCTACCATATTTTGGAATTTTAACAAAAATCTGGAACGCAATATGGTCATGACGCAACAATAGTTGTTCGCGAACATATCTCAAGTTATATTGAACTGCTACAGTCTAATCATAAGTGTATCAGACATAAGCTTAACCAAAATCTACATATATTCTAATTATATGTAGACTTTGGTTTAACAAATCCCTATGATGCGTGTTTATATTGATCCTAAATTCACGCGACCATGGCAAATGTGTATTAGCTCTACACTGGGTTCACTTCTGCTTGGTCATATTACGTGGAATCGTCTTCATATAATACTTATATCTTTCAAATAAAACCAGGGAGAAAGACAGAGAGACAAACCTTATAGCCAAAATTGCAACAAACAAAAGTACTTAAACAAACTTTAGAGTTCTATAATCATTGACTTTATTAATTTCTAAATTATAACTTTCTAAAAAAAATGGTTTATTGACAAGTTACCTACGTATTTTTCGAGGTATAGACGATTGGAATCAGGTGTTGTCAATCTCTGTAAAAAGTACCTGTAACTTTTTTTAAATATAATTTGACATGTTACCAAACAGTAATTTAGAATGGATCAAGGCTCAATATGTACATTTGAATCCAATAGTAGGTAGACAGAAGCTTTGCTAGATCCTATTTTAATACAATAATGATCTATTCTGATCCTATGGTCTGATCTATTATAATGGTTTTTCTTAAATCAGCTTCCTGGACGCTTGAGTACATTTCCTCATACGAAATATCTTCAGTCGCATTTCAATGTTTGCCTTAACTATTAAAAATTACTTGGTTAAGTGCATTTGTTTATAAGAATTTATAAATTTGAGGAATGTATTATTCCCAGAACAGCTGACGCTGTTTTTGAACAGATACTACAACTAGATGCAGTCGATATTAAAATTCAATGAAATAGAAACATGGAAAATAGAGTATTATTTGAATTTGATGAATTCTTACATGACGGGCACGTACGACGTGCCTTCTACAGTGATTTACTTATTCCCAAAAGCATTGCATTCGCAAACAGGGTAATCCGTTACACATCTGTCATATTTTAAATCGTATCAAAGTGTACGCGATATAATGCTTATATAGAACGATGTATTAAAACTGCAAGCATTAAGGAATTATTGCAAAAATCCAGAACAAACGTTCCTGGATATTTTGACCTCAGTTCACCTATTGAATTACTCCCATTTTTATACTTATAAAATCATAATACTTAACAAGAATTACACATGTGACATGCAAAAGAATACATTAAACAGGTCCTCAAATAAAAATATGTTCAATTTGGAAACAAAGACAGAAGATATTAGTACATGATAGGTAAATAAATATAAATAACATAATACTGAAATAATACCAGGATATCAAAAATTATCTTGGTCAAGGGTGGTTATGGAATGTAAAACGTGCGTCTTACTTTAAATTTTTGAATATGTTTTGTTGTGTCAGAATCTGTCAAGTCATTGTGCTGAAATTTTCTAATCCAGTTTTTGAATCATGCCTCTTACCACACAGCACAAAATTTTCATGATTGAAGCCTATTTTCGAACGGGTGCGCCAGTTAATGGAAATTGGCAATACAGTCAACGTTTGTGTTTGGACAATTTTCGAGAGCACTTCCCAAACGTGGCAATATTACCGGACAATTTTTATGCGTGCCTTACAAATTGTGTTGAAGTGTTTCGCGAAACTGGTTGTGTGACTCATAAAAAAGGTGCTGGTAGACCAAGAGTTCGTACAGAAGAAGTTGTCAATGACGTTCGTCAACGTATGGAAGAGGAGCCTGCAAAACCTTTGAAACGTCTTTCTCAGGAAATTGGACCTTCTTATGGAACATGTCATAAGATTTTAAAGAAAGACTTGAACATGCACCCATATAAGATGCAAGCACATCAAGCTTTTCTGCCCGCAGACCACCCCAGACGCCTTGCTTACTGCCATTGGTTCGTCAATAATTTAATGAATGACGATCTTCTGGACTTAACTTTTTTTTCTGACGAAGCGTGGTTCCACCTTTCGGGATACCTCAATTCTCAAAATATGCGAATGTGGAGCAATGATAACCCTCATGTTTTTACTGAATCGCCACTACATGCTCAAAAAATTGGTGTTTGGATCGCAGTTTCTCGCAGAACAATAATTGGGCCAATTTTTTTCGATTTCACCGTCAACGCAGAAAGGTACAGACACAACTTTTTGGCTGAATTTGTGCAACAGTTAAACGATGATGAACTTCAGTACGGTTATTTCCAGCATGACGGTGCAACAGCACATACTACACGAGAAAATATTGCTTTCCTCCGCGAGTTTTTTGATGACCGGCTGATAAGTTTGCATACAGAAGTTGAGTTTCCTCCGAGATCACCTTGTTTGACCAATTATGGACTATTTTATATTTCCTTACTTAAAAAACAAGATTTTCGCAACTCTGGTAAATAATTTGCAAGAACTGCAACAAAGAATTGTTCAGCAATGTGTAACCATAACGCCAGAAATGCTACAAAACGCCTTTCACAGCATGAGGAGTCGCGTCAACTTGTGCATCGTACAAAACGGGGGACATTTCCAACAATTACTGTAATTTAGTTTTTCTTGTTACTAAAACCGTTATTTCATAATTTATAGTTCATTATTGTTTTACAACTGAAATAAATAGGTATGAAATTTGTAGGTTATTGATGATGTGTGACAGTGACATAATTATTTCAAACACGTTCCACATTCCACAACCACCCTTGACCAAGATAATTTTTGATATCCCGGTACATGATAAGTAAATAAATATAAATAACATAATACTGAAATAATACTTCTAGTTCGTTATTTAGTGGGGCAACGCAGCTCAGAGCCACACCAACATACCACCTCTGTGGCTACACTTATAACCTTTATCAACCGTGTCACGTCTCCCACCTATAGATATTGATCCACCACTCGTGCAACGTTATTTTCTCTGTTTAATACACACTATACTTAACTGCCGATCCGTCCTTGTCTCCAAATTGAATATATTTTTATTTGGGAATCCGTATAGTCAATGAAGAATGGATTTACTTTTTTATCACCAATAAGTCTTCACTACAATATTTTTTACATTGATTTTGAAAGTACCTTATTTTAACGGAGAAGATGATATAAATAACTAAACACATGTAGGTACAGGGTAGTTTTCTCAAATTTTAATGTTCTACTCCATGTAACAGTTTTCTCACAACAAAAATAATGTAGTTGCATGCCTAGATTTAGGTATTTAGGTTTCTCAACTAACTCTAGGTTAACTTCAATAAAGTTCATCTGAATAGCACATTAAGCGAAACATGTAGTAAAATATCTTGTTTTGGAAGTATAAGCTCCCGTCTTGAAATTGTCTAAATCTTTAATGCCTCGAGATTTATGTGTTTAAATATTCATGTGCTAGATCTGAATTTTATATTGCTTTATAAGACCGGAATATTTCTTTCATACCAAAATATTAAGACTTGACAGATTTTATCTACAGATTTGAATATTAGGTAGGCCGTTTTTAATTTAAAAGATGAAAAAGCTTACATAACCATAATTTATCGCTTAAGTCTCGGTATAAATTATAAAGTCTGTAACATATATCACACTCTCAAGAGACTCAAACTGCAATGTAATGAAAATTGAAATTATGGAGGAGCTGTACAAAAACAATTTTATGAATATAATTTTATCAAGTTAAATTCATAAGTTATTGGAAACCAAATTACAATAAAAACCTTCGATAAAGGCCTAATATGAATATTTCGAAACCGTTATTTGGACAGTAATATCTAAAATATCTGGCTTCTAATTTGAGTCAGATTAGTGAAATATCACAACACTAAAGTTATATACACTATGAACCAAAAATACTAGAACAAGAAGCTATCTAGACTAGTATTTGGATTAAGTTAAAATGCACATACATTGGTCAGAATGCATGTCAATCTGTCACATTTTGACACATCAATGAATATCTAAATTCACACTTTCCATAGAGCCGCATCCATGCCCTTCAATCTTCAATATAGGGCTTGAAATAAATTATTTGGAAGATAATTCTCTAAAATTCTAATAATCTAAAACAGTTACTGTGCGACGAAGAGAAGTATCACAACATATTACACCATATAGATGCTGGTTCCGCATCCAAGGAAACCTCATTTGTTATAAGATTTAGTAGTTTTGTTAAAAAACACGTAACTGCACAGTAAAAAAAGGCAAATGGTAAAATTACTAAATGGTAATCGTTATTTGCTGCATTGTTATTTTTAACACGAACTGGGTAGTATAATAACTAAACCTTTAGAACTCATATTACACGAACGATATACCCGCCAAGTTTGTAGAAGTACTCATAAATTATAGTAAAATTTACAAAACCCTGTGTTAAAAATGAATCCATCCGCCATAAAAACGGAATAATTACACAGTGAATAATTAACTATTACACATTACCTTGTAAAATCTACTGTGTTAAATTACTTTTATGTAATGTAATAATACACCGATATGTCTAACACTGCCAAGTATGGACTATATACACACTGATGAGTGTGGATTCAGGCTAAAATCAGTCGGATTTTTTTACTGTGGTGGAACTTATCCATCTTCAAGCTTTAATTATTATGAGTTAAATATAGAGAACGTTCGATGGTGTGGTTTATTTATTGAGTTACCAATCTAGTCGCCCAAAGCTACTACATATAAAAAATACCATTGAGGTATTGCAGACTAGAGAGCAGGATGTTAGTATATTTTATTTTTTCCGCATTTTAAAAACAAAGTTTTGTAAACCTTATCAAGAGTTAAATGAAAAGGGGTTTAAATCTTGTGAATGAATTAGAGAAGCAGCTTTTTTACTTTAAATGGTTTAGTGAATTGTTATAATTTGAGGTATTGGAACGATAAAAACTCTCACTGGACGAGCAAAGAGTACAGTACCTACAAAGACGTCAAAGGATAAACCTCTTGACCTCTTAGTATTATCATTAGAGGTCCGTTTGTAGTTTATGTTTAAGCGAACAAAAGTACGAGAAAATTGTTCACTTCATCATTTTGTGCCTGCTATTACAACAGCTATATCTTAATTGGGGCAGCTAAATCCAGCACCCTGCAGAATGGTTTAATAGACCAACAGAACGCTTCATCCATCTTGCTGCAGTGGTTCGTCAGTTTTTAAATCAAACTGCCTAACAGATACATTAGCGAAAAACGCCAGAATGTATTTAAATGCTCTCCAAGCATTTATTTAACCCTTTGACGCCTACTGGTTTCGCGGTGAAACCATTTGATCACTTATAATTTTTACCAAGATCACCAATATCACTTATAATTTTTATAAACTGTATCTGTGGAGTATTTTTTAAATTTACTAACGATGTATTCAACCAAAGAGAAACAAGATATTATAGATATTTATTACAGATGTAACAAAAAATAAAACAGAACAATTGAAGAATATTTAAACACATATCCTGAAAGACGACAACCATGCAAGACATATATTACTAAACTGCAGTGTAATTTAAGATATTATGGCAGATCCATACCTATTTCTTGGTTTAGAAAGACTGCCATAATTTCTTAAATTACAGTGCAGTTTAGTAATATATGTCTTGCATGGTTGTCGTCTTTCAGGATATGTGTTTAAATATTCTTCAATTGTTCTGTTTTATTTTTTGTTACATCTGTAATAAATATCTATAATATCTTGTTTCTCTTCGGTTGAATACATCGTTAGTCAATGTAAAAAATACTCCACAGATGCAGTTTATAAAAATTATAAGTGATATTTGTGGTTTGTCAAGAACTGACTGTCATGGCCATGGCTAACTAGACATTTTCAAAAAAATACCTATTTTCCTTCATAATGCCCTTATTTTTTAGACAAATATTAACATATATTATATTGTTGTATTCAGAAAAAATCGGTTTATTCAAATATGAGAAAAATTAATATGGCGCCCATAAGAAAAAATAAAGTTGACGATGATTTACAATAGAAGTGACATTTTTTTAAAAAACGGTTTACGGCATCGTATTTGTCTCAAGAAAGTGTCCTAATAATGTGAAAACGATAAGCCAATATTTTCAAAAATATAGAAGTTATGGCCAGAAAACGAAAACCGGAAAAAAATTAGTTTTGCCTCTTACTCAAAAACAAAAGCAGATATGGGGGTTTTGTTTGCGCCAACTTATTGAGCACAAAATTCCGCAACTTTGCCGAATTTAAACCTACAGTCTATCTTTTATAATAAGCGAGATACCCATGTTACACACTCGAAAGTGAATCACACTGTACATACGAAAGGATACATGCTTCACTCTTAATCCCTTAATCCTCTAAAAGGTAACACCAGCGTAGAAAATAATCGATTTATAAAAAAGATTGAAGGTTGGAAATGCAAATAATGTAAATATAGCGTGTGTTAAACACATATCTCATGACAAACAATATAGAGCTATAATCAGGGTAGCCAGAACCATGGTTGTAATAATGGCATTAAAATTATTTTTTCGAGATTTAGTCATTTTGTTTAAGTATTATCTCAAATACGAATCATTGTTTGATTTAAATATTCCATAAGGAAGGTTTCATTTTATTCCGCAGTAACAAGCTTTAAATTTTAAAGGTGAAAATCAGTGTCATTGCAACTTTATATCGACCGGTATACATTTATCATCAGCACCCTAAGGTAAATTCTTGATGTTTCAAAGCTGTATGGTATAGCTGATCTCAATTTTTAGTCCTATTCTAATCCAGCAATCCTCACAGCGCAGATATGCCCCCATTGACAAGGCAGGTAACTAATCCCAACATTAAAGATAATCCGTTAAATAAACTGAACCCGAAGGCGCCTCTTATTCACTATAAGTTTACCACATTTAGATTTCGCTGACGCGCTAATGGCTTTTAACCACGGGCAAATACCTAGCCGGCTTCCGTCGCCATGGCTACTATAAAGAGTGCCGTTGTGAATACGATGTGGGAAGTATAAATTGAGGTAATGTTAGTGACACGTGCTATATTCGAATTTAGTTTTCTCTCCGTTCATTAAAACTTGACTAGCACATATCAGGAACATACAAACCTTTTGTGACAATATAAATCTGCTTGCTCTTTACATAAACGAAGTTAGATACGATAGATTTTCCTCGAGTGCTAATATACACCACATTTTTGGTGTATATTAGCTAAATCTAAAATCCAGTTGGTTAGGTAAATCTTCAACTCCTTAAACTCTCTTAAGACTCTCTTATCGGTATTATTATCGGTATAAGATGGACGCGGTTATCAGTTGAATAAGTGACCAAGCAGGAAAGCTGCCCAAGACTTTCCTATATCGGGTATTCTTTCAATAATAGCTGTACATCAATTCAGACGCCGTGCTCACGAAGCGAAACTTAACTTCAGCGAAATTTATACAGGGTTATTTGGGGATGTTCAACATACATGTACAAATGTAGTAGTGCAACAAAAATTTTTTTGGCGCGTTCTGAAAACTATTTAAAAATGTTTAATTGCACGCCGCTGGATCCTGGCCCACTGTAATGGAATGACCTTGGGACTGACAATGCAAACTGGCGATGTCACATATAGCACGAAAAAAACTTCGGAAGTTCTGAGAGTATACCGACACCCGGCGCAAAAAAGACTTGCAGCGCTTTTACTTTAGATAGATAGATGTGACCAAAGTGACGTGTCTTTAAAATGAATAAAATTTTGTTACACTAATTTTGAAGAATTGCGCTACTTGATTACTAGGTATTAGAAACATGAAATTTATAAAAAATTTGCACATACCTTGTTACAAAAGCTGTTCGAAAAACGGTGTTGGAAGTGATTTTCGAGTGCCCAAACGTGTGTATTGTGAATGTTCCGTATTCCATTTCGAGTAAACAAAGCTTCATCTGTAACTAGTACATCAGCAGTAAATTGGGGATTTTCAGCATTTTGCTGCAACAACCACTCACAAAACCTAACTCGTAATTGATAATCCGCTGGTAACAGTGCTTGAACACGCTGGATATGATACGGGTAAAACTGAGCTTGTAGTAAGCGCCACACCGTTGATTGGGATAACCCAGGCACCTGCCTAGCGATCTGACTTGTACTTTGGCCATTTTGAAAATTTTAAAGTTTAACACTCCTATACGATAAATAAAACACCGGCACTGAGAAAGCGACACATATAGACAATAGATATTATCTCCACTCCAACTCTATTCGCTCGGTCTTGACCAGGCGTTCCAGGTACAAAAACTTGTTTACTTTTTTTTTGTAGGAATGTGATATATCAGACGTCGTTGAAATACAGTTGCCCATCTACGTAGTCCTTTATAATGGTATAAATTTTAACATTGTTTACGACTTTTATTATAAATTTTTTTGGTGATATAAATTTCTTATTTAAGGATGCACATATCCTCAAAGTTTTAGAGATAAGTTCTGAATAACGCTGTATAGAAGACATACCTTCTCAGCGATGTAAAACCAGAGGTTCGTTAACTGAGCCATGAGAGGCAAGTAAAAGGTACTTACCCTATGATAAAAAACTTAAAAGCAACATTCCTAGGTTGGGGGGGGGTTATTCGTCTGCTGGCGTTGGTGATTAGCCTTAATCGCTGAAACGTTGTAGAAAGAAAGGTATTAGGGTGAAAGGTAAAGGGACTGAAAACTAAACACCAACACCCGGATTCATGAAAGGGGCGTAAGGCGTTAGTCGGACTAACCAACTTTGCACCGCCGACTACACCTTTTATTTTAACCCGCGCAACAAGGGCGCAACTTTTCCGCGTAACCTTCGCTAGTCGGACTAACGTTAGGCCTCGTTGATGAATCCGTACGCAAATGTTTCCATAACATTATCAGTAAATACACCCTAATTATGTTTAATCTGCTATTATAACTGCCTTTCTTATTCGGCGTGTACTTTTATCTAGTAATAAATATTTACGTGACTCACCCTATAAATATTACAACAGACAAGGCGTGAATTCTGTATTATTAAACAAATCTTCCGGAGTTCATGAACTTAAATCCGATGACTTCAAATTTTACGGATTATTAAAAATGAATTTGCGGTCTTTCTCTGAACTCCTTGACATTCATTGGGGTAGTTTGAGAATTGAAAGGGAATAATGAAGGAATAATGAAGGAATAATCTCGTTTAGCTGCCAAGGGACTTACCGACGATAATATTATTTCTCTCCGTAAAGAGGGAACAGTACGAATTGTATGTACTAGGTGTATTCATATAAAGTCCCCTCTTCGAATGATTGAAAAAATATTAAAGGCATTTAGTTACAAAAATTATAATGTAAGGATTATTTTATACAAATAATTGATAAGAACATATGTATAACATTATGATATTAAGTTTTCTGTTTCTAAATGGCACAACTTCTAATTTTTACTCAAATATAAAACGGTATCTCAAGAATATGACTATATACAGGTTAATATTGAGGTTATATCACTAGTAGTAATAAATATGTGTTTAAATTGATTTACTAATGCCATGAAATTGATATATTTCTATGTCATCTCAAGGAGACTTAGTTTAGAGTTAGGTGCCATGAGTGTTAAACACTCTTAATATTTGGTACTCATGTGGTTCAGTGCGTATATATTTTTTCTATAAAATAATTTATAATAACCTTATTATATGATATTAAATCCAACGAGAGAATGGACTTACGCTCGTGCGAAAATTCTTCTGTTTCGGTCAGATCTCCGCCTATTCAACCCCTGCCTCGTCGTAATTACCTCAGCAGTTGACCAGGGCCGGCGCCTTGCCTTGACTCGGTACCTTCCTTTTTAATGTCCTTACCTTGTAAATAATAAATGTCTTATTTTACGAATATTGAGAGTTTATATTACATGGCGCTGATAAATTTATTTAACCTAATTAACCTACTACCCTGAAGAAGCCTACGGCTAGATTTTATGAATAACGGTCCTGTGTAGCTCGCTATACACTCTAATCGCTATATACTCCTCCCACTCTAATCGCCTATACACAGCGTAAGTCCATTCTTTCGTTGGATTTAGTTTACATCAGGATATACTCGTAAACTACATTTTAGTATCAAATTGTTTATAAATTTTTCTTAAAAAGTTAAAGGTTGGTTAACATCCTTTGCCGGAGATACACCGTGTCTAGTTTAAGATGAACTGTATGGACATCTCGGAAACCATTAGAGATACAGGGTTGGTTATATTGGGAAAAAGTTGGGTAATTATAGGCCCAAGAAGAATCCAAGGTTACATTTCCAAGAATATCTTCTCTTAAGTAGATACAGGGTGAAAACCAAAATGTGGATTTGCTGGAAACATCCATAGCTTATTTACTGAAAAAGATACATTCATAAAATTTTCAGAATAGGGATAGTAGTCAGCAAGGACTTCAAAATATGCTCTAAAAAATTGTAGTTTACTATATTTTGCCCTAGCATACTCAACACTCGGTGAGAACTATATGCTTTTCCACAATGTATAAGGACATAATTCGTCTGCAGTTTCGTACGATCTTGCATACACTTTATTTTTGAGATAACCTCGCACAAAAACGACCAGTTGAGTAAGCATTTAAGCATCTTATGGGTGCTACGTTTTGAACATATGCATATTATACATGGTTCAGAATCATTACCGAGTTTTCAAAAATGCGAAAATCCAATATGGCGCTAATAAGAAAAACAACAGGTGCGAATGCTTTTTAAACACCAGTTTTAAAGATTTTGCTGACTGCTATCCGTGTAATGAAAATTTGATTTATGTTTTACTATATGTATTTATAACATTTTAAGTTTTTTCTATACAATTTTTCGTTATCAAATATGACATGTTGCTTTCTCTGTATAATATTGATTTAATAATAATAATAATAATAATAATAATAATAATAATAATAATATCCCTATCCCTCATTCTCATCTTAATGATGAGCCCGGAAGTTAGAGACTAGTAAGGGAGAGGGAGCGGCATATTATTATTTTGCGGGCCTCGAGTGCGCTCAAGAACGACTTACGATGTTATAACCTTAACTACTATTTACGAGAATAAGGGAAACCTGGAAAACCTTATTCATTAAAGTGTACAGTAGGTTGTTAGCTATTTATAGTGACATTGCAGTTGTACTAGTAGAATATTAATAACGCTACCAGCTTTAGCTACCAGATTTAATATTGGAGCAATTAGAAAAAGTTGACCACGGTGAGATTCGAAACGTCGTCAACCGCGGAGAACGATTAAAAATCTCGCGTCTTTAACCGTTCGACCAGGGAGCTCCATTAGTCATTTCTCTGTATAATGCTGCTTATGATTTTTCCAGCCCATGTATATACCCTCGGGATAATTATTTGTAAGTGATCACATTCCTAAATTTGTCAGGTCCTCATTTGCATAATTAGGATGCCTGCCTGGAGGAAAACGGCCTCATTCGTTACGGGCCGATAGATGTCGCCTCGGTACAGGGCCGCGGAGAACCCTAGCAGTGTCGTTCTCGCACTCATTTGTCACGTATTGTTACGCAATCCATTAATTAACGGCGACACTGCGTTATTCGGCATTTTATATGCCCCGTTTAGCAAGACTTAAGACTGGAATTCAGTGTGGGCGTCTCCGTCCTTCTATATTTAATTTTCTCGGAAACGGGCCGTATAATTTATCAGCTGTGTTCTTTAATAACATTTCTTTATTAATCATGTTAAAAGCATCAAAAATAGTAAAAATACTGCGGATGTTAGGTAAAAAGACATTCAAGAACTATAATAACAGGCCAAATTTATACACACCCCACAAAAATTATCGCAACACTAAAAATTTGCTATTATTTTGATATTCGTTTTCTCTGGAAATAATTGTCCGATTTAATTGATTTTTTTTTGTATTGTAGGTTGATTCGTTAGCAATGTGACTGGTTTAGTTACATTCTCGAAAAAAATAATTTGAATACATACAGGGTGAAACAAGTGTAACATGATTTGTCACAGAAGTTTAGAACACCCTGTGGAGTTAATCAGTTATGGCAACATAGTAAAACTTTATAGGAGTTAAAGCGACTTCTCTTCTTAACATAATCGTCTTGGTTTCACATCGATATCTCAATAATTAAAGGAGATATTTCAAAATAAAGGGTTCAGTGTCATTTTAGTAAAAAAAATCGATTACAAGTGCATCACTAAACAAATTTAATAAAACAGTATACCCTTACAGCAATAAAACACGTCATAAAATTAAAATAACAATTTTCAGTATCGGGTATTTCCTCCCCTAGCCTCAATTACCGCTTGAATACGCTGTGGTAGACTTTCAAACAGACTGTGTATGTAATCTTCCCCTATATCATTCCAAATCTCTTGAAGCTTGTTCTGAAGCTCATTTAATGTTCGGCAGGGGATTTGACCCTCCCTGATTTTCCATGACATGTAGTTCCATACATGCTCAATTGGATTTAGGTCTGGACTGCGAGCAGGCCAGTCCATTGTAGCAACATGACTGTTTTCAAGATATTCTCTTACTATACGTGCAACGTGAGGACGTGCGTTATCTTGCATTAAGGTAAAATTATTACCCAACAAGCGTCCATATGGAATCACATGAGGAACTAAAATATCCGTTATGTAACGTTGGGCAGTCATGCTGCCATTGTTGACAGGCACCAGTGCCGTACGCCCATTAACAGAAATTCCTCCCCACACCATTACCGATCCACCTCCAAAATTTTCGATCTATCGAAAATTGCACTGCATATGCCGTTCACCTGGCCTTCTGTATACTGGCATACGTCTATCTGACGAATATAAACAAAATCTTGATTCGTCAGTAAACAGTATACTAGACCATTCTTCTAGGCCCCAGTTACTGTGTTCCCTAGCAAATTGGAGACGGGCAACTCGATCTTCCCTGGTCAGACGTGGTTCCTTGGCTGGAACCATAGGACGTAAATTAACTCCTCTAAGACGGTTTCTAACAGTTTGTAAAGAAATGTTTGCATGTCTGGCTCCCAAAATTTCTCGTTGAAGCATACGAGCAGTACAATTTCGAGTTCTTAATGCCGAAAGTCTTAGAAATCTATCATCTGCAGCTGTAGTTACCTTTTTACGCCCTTGTCCTTGCCTTCTGGAATGTTGTCCTGTTTCTCTATAACGCCTGATTAATCTGGAAATGGTACTTGGTTGGACACCTATTACATTTGCCACATATCTTTGACTTCGTCCGTCTTCAACGAGTGCAATTGCTCTTACTGACTCTTCATTTGACAAATGTCTGTTTAAACGAAGTTCAGCATTCATTTTTTTTAAATTTAGCACGCAAATTAAAAGAGTTTTAACAAAACTGTAACAATCGTATTTCTGTAGAAATAATGATTGTAGGAATGACATTTCAAATTTTGTTTTCAGAGCCTGCTAAGTTTTCGTAAAATCTGTAAATGTTTGTTAAGATTTATTTGATTTTTTTTACTGAAATGACACTGAACCTTTTATTTTGAAATATCTCCTTTAATTATTGAGATATCGATGTGAAACCAAGACGATTATGTTAAGAAAATGAGTCGCTTTAACTCCTATTAAGTTTTACTATGTTGCCATAACTGATTAACTCCACAGGGTGTTCTAAACTTCTGTGACAAATCATGTTACACTTGTTTCACCCTGTATGTATTCAAAATAATTTTTTTCGAGAATGTAACTAAACCAGTCACATTGCTAACGAATCAACCTACAATACAAAAAAAAAATCAATTAAATCGGACAATTAGTTCCAGAGAAAACGAATATCAAAATAATAGCAAATTTTTGCAAGCAAGTGTTGCGATAATTTTTGTGGGGTGTGTATATTGCCGGTACTTAGTAGCTTCTTCAAAGTAAGAATCTATTTTTATGAAGAAAGATTATTATATCTTATATTATATATCTAAAAAGTCATATATTTTTTTAGGTGATTTTAACATAAGATGGGATATACCAGATGATACATATACAAAAAGATTATACAATATTTGTAATATTTATGGGTTTAAACAGTTTGTTTATTTTCCAACAAGGACACAGAATGGTACTAGGAGCAAAATAGATCTGGTTTTCAGTAATGATTATGCAGTACAGGTTAGACCGGAATCATATCAGGTTACAGATCATGAAACTATAGGTATTTTTCTTAATAATGATATTGATATTAAGGACAATCTCATTTATTTTCAAAACTTAAACATGACAGGATTCAGGAAGCTTGTATTTCTGATGACTGGTTATATAATTGTAGTGATCCAAACACTTTGTGTGAAAGTTTTGTTCATAATATAACTCAAATATTAAATCAGGAATGTCCTATCCAATCAAAATTGATTTGTCCTTCAGAGAAATGGTTTAACTCGGATGTAAAAAAGGCAGTGTTTGAAAGAAATTCTGCATACAATAAATTTAAAAATTGGAATGAGGGAAGATTGGGAAATTTTCAAAATAAGAGAAATGTTGCAGTAACTATATCACGACAAACTAAATTAAAATACTACGAGCAAAAAATTGACGATGTTAAGCATGATTCTCAGAGAATGTGGAAAACCTTAAAGAAACTTGTTAATCCTCAAAATGACGTTTCTATTAAGACAGTAATTGTCAATGGTGCTAGTGTAAATGAAAATTTACCGAACATTTTTAATGAATATTTCGTAAACAGTGTGGTAGCTTTGACATCTACTATTAGAACTGGTACGTTTATATTAAACCCTAACGCTTTTCACTCGTTCCCAGAAAACGATATGTTTAAACTAAAAAATATCGAATTACCACAATTGAGGGAAATAGTTTTTAAACAACCAAATAAATATTCTGTAGATGAAATTAATTTCAAGCTTTTAAAGAATGTTTTTAGTACTGTTGGGTATCATCTATTGAATTTAGTTAACACATCTCTATCTAAGTCTCAGGTTCCAAACACTTTAAAAATATCTTTGGTTATACCAATACCAAAAGTAGAGAGGACAGAACTGATTGAGGAGCAGAGACCCATCAATACACTACCCTGTCTAGAGAAAATTCTTGAATTGGTAGTTCATCAACAATTAGTTGAATTTATTGAAAAAAATAATTTACTAGCTATAAACCAATCTGGTTTCCGACATAGGCACTCTTGTGAAACCGCACTTCAAAAAATAATTAATAATTTTAAGTTTTCAATGGATAAAGGTTTTGTTAATGTTGTAGTTTTTTTAGACCTTAAACGAGCGTTCGAGCTGGTTAACAGGGAAGTACTGTTAAATAAACTGAAATATTATTATTAACAGTAATAGTTATGAATGGTTCCAATCATATTTACAAAGACGTTACCAAATAATTAAAATTGGGGAAGTTTTTTCTGGAAAGCTTGAGGTAAATAGTGGAGTGCCACAAGGTAGTGTATTGGGCCCTTTGCTCTTTATTATGTTTGTGAATGATATTTTTTTAATTGATTTGGAAAGTTGTAAAATGCGTCTTTTTGCTGATGACGCAGTTTTATATGTTTCGGATACTTGTGTTTATACTGCTATTCAAAAATTGAACCGTGTCTTATTAAAAATTGAGAACTGGATGAACAGTAACTACCTGACTGTGAATCCTGAAAAATCCAAATATATGATAGTTGGTAATAGTAAGTATCTAAAAGTGCATTATAATGAAAACATAAAATTTGGAGAAAATGGAAAGCACAAAGTATTTGGGTGTAGTTATTGACCAAGGATTAACATTTTCAAAGCATGTTGACTATATATGCAAGAAGATTTCAAAAAAAATCGGTTTTGCTTATCGTGTAAGTCAAAACTTGTCAATATATTATTATTCTAGAGAGGTTATACTTAATTCAATTATTAAACCACACTTTGATTATTGTTCTTCAGTTTTATATATGTGTAATGAGACTGAGTTATGTAAACTTCAGTTGCTGCAAAATCGTTGTATGAGATTTATATTGAGATGTAACAGATACACAAATATTGTGTTAATGAAGTCAACTCTAAACTGGCTCTCAGTTAGAGACTATGTAAAATTTAGAACATTGATATTCATTTATAAATTATTGAATAACTTATTGCCAACGTATTTATCTGAAAATATCCAATTCAGAAGTGACATACATGGCTATAGTACAAGGCAAATGAATCATGCGTCCTACTTTATTGATGAAAAAACAAAAAGGAATATATATGATAAGGGGATGACGCAATACAATAACTTACCAGAATTTGTTAGTGGATCGACTAGTGTAATTATGTTTACTAGAAGATTAAGAAAACAATTGTTAACATAAGGTAGTTATAGGTGTGTGGTGCATTTTTTATATTTTTATATTGTATTGTATTACTATTATAATCTACTGTGCAATTTTATTATCTGAGTGTTACTTTGTATTATTTGTATTGTAACTTTTAATGTGTTTTGTGTATTTACTTAAGTGTATAATATGTATTTTGTATCTGTTGGTAGCTATTGCTAAATAAACCATTACTTACTTACTTACTTATCTACCACTTTGGGAATACGGTAAGATGAAAGAACACCTACTCTTTGTGAATGTAAGAGAGAGACAACATCATTTGACGTTTGACTGTTGCTCCTAACAAATGAGGTTATCTAGATTTTATATGTACCTGCGCTGAATGTTATATAAAAAGGGAGTGATCCCGAAATCCCCGGATATGGTAATATGGTAAAGCATCTCCTAGCACTGTGCTAATGTAATATATTGCTATTAGTTGGCATTCGAGAAATTAGAGTTTTTAGGTTCTTCTGGTCATTTCTTCATCAAATGGTATTGAGACATTATTATACATATATGAGATAATATGACGAATATTATGAGATAATATTTGTTCATCTCGGTTGATGATGATAACCTTTTTGGCCAGCACGAGCAACAGTAAATGATACTCTAGAAGATACCAAGCACCAATACACGCAACTTTGCGAAAACTTTTATGTATTTTCTATGGCAATTTCTTCGTATGGCATCGAGACGTAACACCTTTTTATCCATGACCCTTGGTACCAACAATGCAATCAATCATTTCGTCCTGGCTGAATACATTTCCTATAGGAATAGAATTCTCAAGATGTTCTCTGGCCCATGCTACTTTATCGATAACACTAGATATCATCATTTAACTGGATCTCTATAATATGAAGTTTCTTTTGCCGTTGTTTCAACAGTTTCATCTGAGTGTGAGCAATAACTCCTACAACTTTGCAATATTTGATGATATTCTTGAAATCCCTCTCAATTAATTTCTTCCCCAAATCATCACTCCACTTTTTAGAGGCCTTAAATCTTAAATATTTTCCATTAATAAGCATCTTAGAACTTCAAGACATGAAGATAGAACCTCTGCAATGTTAGAAACATGTCCTGGACATGATATTAGAAATATCATGTCCAGGACAGTATTTAATTCTTTTTCCGTAAAGATGCATTTTAGAGATTCGAAACGTCGAAATATATTTAAATGAACGTTACATTTGTATCTAGAACGTCAATATATGTTATATATGTCAATATATAATACCAAGTGGTATTACTAGGCACTTAAAGGCACAACTCTGCTTCAATTTCACCAATTGTATCTTTCCTCCATGGAAAAGTTATGCAAAAATCGAAACACACTGTATGAAACAGAATTTGCCAGGATTACCGCAATATTGAAACACTTGCATGAAAATGACCTAAAAGGTTCAAGTTAACATAAAGTAAAATCACAAATTCTTGTGCTCTCTAATGTATGTAATACCCTCTTTTCTTTTCCAGGTGAGCATCAGGCATTCGGAGTAGCAAAGTGCATTAAGTAATAAATCACGTCTCTTGCGATCGTGGGTGAGTAAGACATTATTTCGGAAATATTGATTCGTCCCGTCCGTAAATCGACCTTAGGAGCTTCCCTGCATTATCAGTTAAAAGAACTTCACGAACAAAACGGAATAGTGGAGGAGCATCTCCTCCCGGTAATTTCCAGGCAATTTTAATGCGGTCGTAATGGAACTGTTCTATCTCATTAGAAACTATCTGAAAGATTAATGATTCCATTGGTACCGCCCCGATTGGATAGATATAATACCTAAAACTGCTGGTGTAGTTTTAGGCATTTCGACATGGAATTCAGACAGAATCTCGTATTGTTTCGTAATGTTCTTATAAATAGTCAGGGTGTTCAAAAGTGTGTATTGTAGTCTTTATTATTTTTTACAGAACTATGCAATACTGCATAGTTTACTTCTGGTAAACATTATGAATGAAACATAATGATATAAGTTGCGTTCGGTAATATGCTCACGGATGCGACGAGATTACAGTCACGTGATTCCTGACGGGACGGATAAATAGAAAATAAATGAACGAAATGGATTGCATAAGGCATAATATAACCTCACCTTTTCTGTTTTGACTTTGTTGACGGTTTGTTTAAGTATATTCTATTTAGAATTATTTAAATAACGAATATTGTAAAATCAACCATTTTAAATGCAGTCCAAGGATATGAAATAATTTTTGAAGATGAAGATAAAGAATGTACAAATTGTGTGGAAAAAATGAAAACTTGATTACCAAATTTTTGTAAATTGTAAATTTAATGTAATTGTATTTTGTAAATCAAATAATAATTGTAAATCTACTTCTCCATTTCCAAAAAATGACAACACAACTTAACTACAACCAACTACAACTTCAAAAAGTCAATGTCAACTGACAACCATGACCACCACAACCTCACAAATTCAGATTAATCTTTCTCCTCGACCAAAATGCTTCGAGCAAACAGATCTTGCTCTGATCGATCTGATTTAATTTCTGAACGATCAAGATTTACCTCCCCTACCTCTAGATGTAATTAATGAACGATACGGACTAAAAAGATCAATCTGAGGTAATTACCGAACGCCACTAATAAATGAACGAAATCGATTGCATAAGGCATAATATAACCTCACCTTTTCTGTTTTGACTTTGTTGACGGTTTGTTTATATTCTATTTCGAATTATTTAAATAACGAATATTGTAAAATCAACCATTTTAAATGCAGTCCAAGGATATGAAATAATTTTTGAAGATGAAGATGAAGAATGTACAAATTGTTTGGAAAAAAATGAAAACTTCGCTTATGAAACAGTGCCAAATTTTTGTAAATTGTAAATTTAATGTAATTGTATTTTGTAAATCAAATAATTGTAAATCTACTTCTCCATTTCCAAAAAATGACAACTCAACTTAACTATAACCAACTACAACTTCAAAAAGTCAATGACAACTGACAACCATGACCACCACAACCTCACAAATTCAGATTAATCTTTCTCCTCGACCAAAATGCTTCGAGCAAACAGATCTTGCTCTGATCGATCTGATTTAATTTCTGAACGATCAAGATTTACCTCCCCGACCTCTAGATGTAATTAATGAACGATACGGACTAAAAAGATCAATCTGAGGTAATTACCGAACGCCACTATAGTCATGACCCATTAAAAAACTATAAAATAATTGTTATGCAAGTCAAAATCCTTGAAGTATAACTAATAATATATTGATAAACTAATAAGATAGGAATCTAAAAATATGTATCTAATCTACAGGGTGTATTTTAAGTTCATATCATAAATTAATAGGATAACTCCGTGGGTCGTTTGAAGCCCAAAAGCCTTAAAATGTCAATGGCTTAAGGTTGCTGGTTTCCACAATGGAGGACGTTAAAGTTTTACAAAATATATTTTTTATTATCTCCGAAACTAAATTAGTTAAAGCTAAAGTAACAATGGGAGCACAAAACAAGAGCAAAGTGAACTTCTTAAGATAATAATTTATTCACCTGTCAATTTAATTTGACGTTCATCAAATAACAAGAACAGCCCGCACTATTCAAAACCCTACCATAAAATATGACAAATTTTATTCAAAATTAAATATAGTAGAGAGCTCGTGCGCCCGAAAGTGCCTTAAAAAGTGAAGTGGTAGGGGTTTCAATACTAAAAGCTAATACCTAGCTATATCGATAGCTTATATATACGTAAACTTCAAAAAAAAGTTGTCCAAAAATTGTCCTGTACAGAAGGGCGTTATTCAAAATTTTCGAGTTATGTAGTACGTCAGATAGCCGAAATCCAGTTCTTTCTTTGGTAAAAATTGTATAATATTCTCTGTAGCCGTTTAGCTGTAAAAAAATAAGTTATTTAAAAAAAAGCATTGCATCTTATGGGAAACGCAGACTTTAAGCGTCGATATCTCCGTTCGATGCTTGCTAAAAATTAATTCATTTTGCCGTGTTTTTACATTTCTCACTCCATTGCTCGGAAACTAGGTCTCAAATCAAAAAAAAGTATTCTTTAGAAATTGAAACCCAATGCTTTCAGACTACGACAGTATCATTAGAAAATTTTTTACGCAAATAATAACCGAGTTATGATTTAAAAACCAACGCAGCTACAAAATTTCCAGGTGGTTGGAACTGCAAACCTCGATCGCCCGCCTGCACCGCACCATTCCCCGCGCTCGAACGTTGCCTAAGATCTGTGATGATCTGTCTCTCGTGAATTGTTTTGACTAGCGAGTGTTTGCAAGCAGTATTTTTGTGATTAATATTAGCTAGTGTGAATTATTTTTTCTATATTTCTATCTATTACCTGCATAAATCTGGAAGTGGTAAGTGCGTATTAAATTAATTTTAATGATTTCATACATAGGGTGAATGGTAATAACATAACCATTAATGCAAACCTAATTCTCAAAGATAAGAATTGAAGTTCACGAAAACCTCGATCTATTATACCTATTGTATAAAGCGGAGGAAATTTAAATTAATTATGTTAATTAATTATGTTAGGAAATTATGTTATACAGCGCAAGTAAAATCCAATACTAATTATTAACTGCTAACTATATATCTTCGATATTGACGCATAAATTGATAATTTACAGGGTTAAAGCTATGATGATGAATCAATGCAATAATGAAGACAGTGGAAGTAGTACTACTTCGGATAGCGATATCGAATCGATGCTGAAAATTAAATGTAAAAAGGATACTAAAAAATGCATGTTTTGCCACAATTTGTCTGGACCGATGATCACAGGCTCTGAAAAAACATTGGACACCATAAAAAAAACTCAAAAGCTTCGACAACAAGTTAGCCAAACTGTGCATGATAATTTACAAATAATAATTAAAAGAATCGAAGAAGGTGAAGTAGAGTTACTTAGGTTTCATAAATCCTGTTATTGTTCCTACATAAGTAAGAGAAACATCGATTTGTTGAGACAAAAATATCAGAAGTACATAACGGAATCGGAAAAAAATGTTGGTAAGTTTGCTGCTGATAGTCCTAGAGCATCAGGTGATACAGAATCCAGCTCATCGATCCTGCGAAAAGGTGTTTTTGACATAAAAAAATGCGTCTTTTGCCAAAAAAGGTCTCATAAGAAAAGACTATCGCAAGTTCTAACTTTAAATATTGAGAAAAACATCAAATTAATTGCCCAAAATAACTCAACTATTTTAAAACGAATAGGTTCAAATGATGTGATCGCCATGGAGGTAAAATACCATCCACAATGTTTTTTGGCAAGGTGGTCAAAATACAGAGCAGTAACAAAATCTCCAGACGTACAAAGTGTCTCAGGGGCTAACCGTGAGAATATTGTGAGATATATTTTTGCTATTATTATATTATTATATTTATTTATAGAATATTATTTATTTATTTTATATTTATGTATTTTATTAAATAGATATTACTCCAAGCAGTGTTTAATAATTATTTATGAAAGTATATTAGTTAGTGAAATAATTAACACGATAGATACCTATACCAAGGGCAAAAAAAGTGTTTTTTTTACAAAATATGGTTAGATTTGAATTTGTCGCCTCCAAAAACCCCGATCCAAAAAATTTATGCAAATACTAGGATTTTTAGGAAAGTTATTGAAAAATCTCGAAAATAATAATTAAACTTTAACGCCCTGTATCTTTTTTAGTATCTGCCCTTGGACTAAGGTAAGTTTGGTTGAATAGCAATATTTTGACTTAAGGAATCTGCTTATGAATTTTCGCCCAGTATCTCGCGACCACCCTGTATATTGGGAATAATATAATAACCGGCAGATCACAGATCTTGGGCAACGTCCGAGCCCGGGGAATAGTGCGGTGCAGGCGGGCGATCGAGGTTTGCAGTTCCAACCACCTGGAAATTTTGTAGCTGCGTTGGTTTTTAAATCATAACTCGGTTATTATTTGCGTAAAAAATTTTCTAATGATACTGTCGTAGTCTGGAAGCATTGGGTTTCAATTTCTAAAGAATACTTTTTTTTGATTTGAGACCTAGTTTCCGAGCAATGGAGTGAGAAATGTAAAAACACGGCAAAATGAATTAATTTTTAGCAAGCATCGAACGGAGATATCGACGCTTAAAGTCTGCGTTTCCCATAAGATGCAATGCTTTTTTTTAAATAACTTATTTTTTTACAGCTAAACGGCTACAGAGAATATTATACAATTTTTACCAAAGAAAGAACTGGATTTCGGCTATCTGACGTACTACATAACTCGAAAATTTTGAATAACGCCGTTCTGTACAGGACAATTTTTGGACAACTTTTTTTTGAAGTTTACTTATATATAAGCTACCGATATAGCTAGTTTTCAGCTTTTAGCTTTTAATGCCCTACAGAATCAACATTTTCAGCCTCCGAGCTCTCTACTAATATAAGCACAAATATTTGTAACTCGTGATCTAGTCTATGAAAAAATTCAAAAGACGTTTGTAATATTACATATTACAAGAAATTAAATGCTTTTTAATTTTTCTAAGAATTTAGTGGCATTAATTATTCAAGGTTTCCAATGTTTCACGTATCTGCGCCACCAATTGATATATTTATATCAAAATATACCAAACTGCTTCCTTTAATTAGCTAGGTATATCATTTCTCCATGTTTCGTCAATTTCTCACACAGCTTCAGAGATAACTGAAAAAATGTGGTATTTTTCAAAAACTTTAACGTTCTTTAGCATATAAACTAGTATAACCCAAGGAATCGCTCCTTAATTTAAGACCTGGATTTAAAATACATCCTGTATATGCAGAGTCGCATTCACCCAGTGGCGGCTTCATATTGATGGCAAATGAGTAATTTGAGCCTCCACAATTTTGCTATCTGTTTTACACTAATAAAAATAATAAATATTATATTTCAATTTACATAATCATATCTAAGTATCTAAAATAAGTAATCTCATGATACATAATAAAAATTTATAATTTCTAATACGTAGAGAAAATAAATTAAATGGCTGGATACTTCTAAGAGATATGCAATACCCTGCACGCGGGCAAACTCCTCTCGTTACTCCAGCCCGCCAATATCCATTGACCGCGGTCATGACCTGGGATGGTTTGGGGCCGAGCGGGATTATCGCTCTTTACCCTCCCCATCGCTGTAGGCCTGGACTGCCTCGTAGAGGTGGACCCCATCCTTCACCAATCCCGATCACAAAAAGGGAGAGGTATGGGCGATTCGTGGGGTCTTCTCCTGTCCTGGCTCTACCCTGCAGGCTGGGTAGGATTTTCCGGCGCTCTTCTGTCTAGTCTTCTTTCCGCTTTCTTCCTGATTGGTGGTTTAGAGTAGGTCAGGAGTGACTTTGTAGCCGGGAATGCATCTCTAAAGAAACCAACTTGTTTTTTAGCTTTATGCAAGAGTTATCCCAGTATGCCATAATATTTGTAATGGTAGTACAACAAAAGTAAGAATCTGTCATCAATCTGTTACTCACTATACACTTAATACGATATTATGCAGTATTTGTAAACAGCAAGTAAACGAGAAATTGCATCCATTTTCTCTTCGTGGGCTCCAAACTATTTGCTATTCCTTTGTAATTCGCCCGCGAATAAATTGCCTGAATAAAACGGCAGCGGCGACACATTAATATTTAGAAGGCAATATTTCACAATATCTTCACATTAAATAGTTCTGATGGCTCCAAAATACAGGTTGCGAACGGAAACATAAATCAGGGCGGCCGTGAAATTAGAACCGTGAGGCATGACTGTTAAAATTACACACTATCGATAACAACTTTTTAGGGAGGGAGTCGGGGGTTCACCGTCCGGCTTGAACGGGAGAAATTTATGGCTCTAACGACGTTTTTTCATGACTGACTAAACGAATGCCTTAATGCGATCTTATCTGATTATTCCCTAGAAAATTTCAATGTCAATGCTACTTTAATGGTAATT